>BLSH010035668.1:2449949-2462293 GCA_018402905.1 Glandirana rugosa
TGTCCTTCTTCTTCTGTCCTTCTTCTGCCCTTCTTCTTCTGCCCTTCTTCTTCTGTCCTTCTTCTTCTGTCCTTCTTCTTCTTCTGTCCTTCTTCTTCTGCCCTTCTTCTTCTGTGCTTGTTCTTCTGTCCTTCTTCTTCTGTCCTTCTTCTTCTGCCCTTCTTCTTCTGCCCTTCTTCTTCTGCCCTTGTTCTTCTGCCCTTGTTCTTCTGCCCTTCTTCTTCTGCCCTTCTTCTTCTGCCCTTCTTCTTCTGCCCTTCTTCTTCTGCCCTTCTTCTTCTGTCCTTCTTCTTCTGTCCTTCTTCTTCTGTCCTTCTTCTTCTGCCCTTCTTCTTCTGTCCTTCTTTTCCTGTCCTTCTTGTTCTGCCCTTCTTCTTCTGTCCTTCTTCTTCTGTCCTTCTTTTCCTGTCCTTCTTGTTCTGCCCTTCTTCTTCTGTCCTTCTTCTTCTGTCCTTCTTCCTCTGCCCTTCTTCTTCTGTCCTTCTTCTTCTGCCCTTCTTCTTCTGTCCTTCTTCTGTCCTTCTTCTTTTGCCCTTCTTCTTCTGCCCATCTTCTTCTGTCCTTCTTCTTCTTCTTCTGTCCTTCTTCTTCTGTCCTTCTTCTTCTGCCCTTCTTCTTCTGTCCTTCTTTTCCTGTCCTTCTTCTTCTGTCCTTCTTCTTCTGTCCTTCTTCTTCTGTCCTTCTTCTACTGCCCTTCTTCTTCTGCCCTTCTTCTTCTATCCTTCTTCTTCTTCTTCTGTCCTTCTTCTTCTGCCCTTCTTCTACTGTCCTTCTTCTTCTGCTGCCCTTCTTATTCTGTCCTTCTTCTTCTCCTGTCCTTCTTCTTCTGCCCTTCTTCTTCTGTCCTTCTTCTTCTGCCCTTCTTCTTCTGTCCTTCTTCTTCTGCCCTTCTTCTTCTGTCCTTCTTCTTCTGTCCTTCTTCTTCTGCCCTTCTTCTGTCCTTCTTCTTCTGTCCTTCTTTTCCTGTCCTTCTTTTCCTGTCCTTCTTTTCCTGTCCTTCTTGTTCTGCCCTCCTTCCTCTGTCCTTCTTTTGTCCTTCTTCCTCTGCCCTTCTTCTTCTGTCCTTCTTCTTCTGTCCTTCTTCCTCTGCCCTTCTTCTTCTGCCCTTCTTCTTCTGCCCTTCTTCTTCTGTCCTTCTTATTCTGTCCTTCTTCTGCCCTTCTTCTTCTGTCCTTCTTCTTCTGCCCTTCTTCTTCTGCCCTTCTTCTTTTTCTTATTTTGCCCTTTTTCTTCTTTTATCCTTTGTTTGTCCTTGTTATTCTTCTGTCCTTCTTTTTTTTTCCCCCTTTTGTCCTTCTTCTTCTCCTTCTTCTTCTCCCCTTCTTCTTCCTCTTCTTTGGTCCTTCTACTTCTACTTCTTCTTTTCTTCTCAACTAGATCAGGGGCTGATCTGTGTCAGGCATTTAAGAAACACAGCCAAGAATGGCATAGGTACCAGGATTTCCGTGATTGTCATCTCTGTGCCATCATATAAGTCCAGGAAGTAGATGGTGACCCTGGATGCATCCTAAACAAAGATGGTGCTGTGTCCTTTAGGTCTCCTTTACGTGCTGTAACCCAAAGCAACCAGACCCCTTTTTATAAGTATTACTGTAGAGTGAATTCTGATTGGTTGTTGTGGGTTACCACCAGTGGTAGCTGGTGCTCAAAATTTAGGGGGGGGGGGGTGGCATCACATACTAACATGAACCCCTACTCCCGAGAAACGAACGGCAGCGATCACCCCCGCCCCCTTCCCCTCTTGCGGGAGCAAAATGGCGGTGAACACGTGCCACCCCCTGCCGCGGGAGACACTGTAAATGTGCCCTACCATACCATAGGGGGAAGGAAGAGCCAGGGCCGCTCTGGCGACCACACAGTACAGTATAAGGATCATTATTTTTCTTTAAGTGACAGATATTTTTTTTTTCATATATTAAAGTGACAGGTATTTTTATTTAAATACAATGAGATTTAAAAAAATACAATCACATGGCTAAATAAAGATTATCATCTGGGTGTGTTAGCTTTGTAAATTTATACTACAGTCCTGTGTGCTTGCCAAGTGACTCAGACTGCTGGAATTCTTACGAGTCATGTGACCACAGCTTTATATATTCAGCGTATATACTGTCTGTTTATAATCCCATAGCACTAATGGAGGTCAGAGGACAGGCAGATAGCTTTTACCTTGACTCACAATGTCCCTGTAATACTTCATAAGACAGGCAAGGCAACTGTAAGCAAATCCTCCAGTGCAAGAGCAAGGTATAAAATGTAAACATTGTAACTAAAATACACTCACCGGCCACTTTATTAGGTACACCTTGCTTGTACCAGGTTGGACCCCCTTTTGCCTTCATTCGTGGCATAGATTCAACAAGGTGTTGGAAACGTTCCTCAGAGATTTTGCTCCATAGTGACAATGATAGCATCACACAGTTGCTGCAGATTTGTTAGCTGCACATCCATGATGCCAATCTCCCGTTCCACCACATCCCAAAGGTGCTCTATTGGATGAGGTGTGGGGAGTGTGGAGGCCATTGGAGTGCAGTGACCTCATTGTCCAGTGGTGAGATGATTGGAGCTTTGTGACATGGTGCATTATCCTGCTGGAAGGAGCCATCAGAAGATGGGGACACTGCAGTCATAAAGGGATGGGCATGGTCAGCAACAATACTCAGGAAGGCCGTGGTGTTTATACGGTGCTCAATTGGTACTAAGGGGCCCAAGGTGTGCCAAGAAAATACCCCCCACACCATTACACCACCACCACCTTGACCTGGTGTTACAAGTCAGGATGGAGCCATGCGCCAAATTCTGACCCCACCATCTGAATGTCTCAGCTGAAATTGACACTCATCAGACCAGGCAACCTTTTTCCAATCTTCTATTGTCCAGTTTTGATGAGCCTGTGACAATTGTAGCCTCAGTTTCCTGTTCTTAGCTGACAGGAGTGGTCTTCTGCTGCTGTAGCCCATCTGAATCAAGGTTGGATGTGTTGTGTGTTCAGAGATGGTATTCTGCATACCTTGGGTGTAACGAGAGGTTATTTGAGCAAGGCTCCTTTCACACTGAAGCGCTTTACAGGTGCTATTTAGCTAAAAATAGCACCTGTAAAGCACCTCAAAAGTCACTCCCCGTCCACCCCAATGTGAAAGCCAGAGTGCTTTCATACTGGGGCGGTGCGCTTGCAGGACGTTACAAAATGTCCTGCAAGCAGCGTCTTTGGGTAATATACCGCTCCTCCACCGCCCCTTCCCATTGAAAACAATGGGATAGCGCTTCCGAAGTGGCTGCACACCGCCTCGGAAGCGCGGAGCGCGGACACTTTTAACCCCGTTTTAACCCCTTGTGAGGGGTTAAAAGTGTACCGCTCCCGCCTGCATAGCGGAGCCCTAACGCTGCTAAAACTAGCGGGGGTTTTACCGCGACCGCTTCAGTGTGAAAGTAGCCTTACCATTGCCTTTATATCATTTGGAACCAGTCTGCCCATTCTCCTCTGACCTCTGACATCAACGAGGCATTTTCCTCCACACAGCTGCCACTCACTGGATATTTTCTCTTTTTCAGACCATTCTCTGTAAATCGGAGAGATGGTTGTGTGTGAAAATCCCAGTAGATCAGCAGTTTTTGAAATACTCAGACCAGCCCGTCTGGCACCAACCACCATGCCATGCTCAAAGTCACTTAAATCCCCTTTCTTCCCCATTCTGATGGACGGTTTGAACTTCAGAAAGTCGTTCTCTAGATGGCTAAATGCATTGAGTTGCTGCCATTTGATTGGCTGATTAGCAATTTGTGTTGACAAGTAACTGAACGGGTGTACCTAATAGAGTTGCTGGTGAGTGTATATACAGTATAAGGACTGGAGCAAAGGAAACTGAGCCAGAGTGGAGCTGTGCCCTGCAGCAGCTGATCAGTTTAACCTTTTATTTTAACGACTGCACCAGTAAAAGAAAATGATGTGTTGCGGTTCACTGCAAAGGCAGTGTGCACCAAATTAGGTGCATTATAGTCCATTTAAATGGGCTTCCTAGTGTAGCATGCCTTAATGCACATATTGTGAACCTGCACTTAGGGTTTTAAACTTTACAGTCTGTTTTTTATAACCATTTTCTCATTTACAGGCTGTTTAGCTTAGGCTCTCTGTATAGCAGAGTAGATCTCTCCCCACCCCTTCAAGCATGGCTGAACTGCCCAGTGTAGTTGTGGGACTGACAACTGGTTTTGCCTCCTGTGTGAATGAAGCCTGCAATTGCTGTTTGCAGACTTCATTCATAAGTGCATTGTTACAACTGTGGCAATGTATATTTGCATTCTTAAAGCTGAAGTTTAGTTATGGTATTTTTCATATAGTTACTGTACATTGATCCAGCTTGGACCAAGTATGTATGTATGTGGCATATCTGTGGGATGCCTGTGGATCCCTATGGAAGCTGTAAATCCCTGTATTAGGCACCACTATTACAGTGATCAGGGTTGCCAACCTCCCGCAGCATTTTTTACTGGCAAAACATGGAAAATTTACTGGCAGAGCACATTTTTTACGGACAACCTTAAAAATAACAGAACTCCTATTAAAAAAGAAGACAATTGATATTTAAACACAACATGGAAACACTGACAATACCCATATCAAGTAGTTTCCCTGGTTTACACTTAAAAAGTCAGCACAGCATGACAAATTTTTAGACCCTGATATTTATAGACAGTTGTAAAAATCACTGATTTTATCAAACTGTCAGTAACTTTACTGGCGGTTGGCAACACTGACAGTGATCTTTACTAGCTTCTAGGTCCCATGCAGAGCAGCTTAACACAGAAGATCGCTCACTCGGCACAAGTGCCATTCAGGAAACACCTGAGCCCATAGATAATTTGATTCTGCCCATGGTGGAAGGAAAGAAAATCGCTTGATCTTTCCATCAACACAATAGCTCTGCGGGAGGCATTCCCCCATCCACACTGACTGTGTGGATGGGGGAATGCCTCCCGCAGTGCTGTTGTATTCTGCCAGTGGGGAGCCTTCCTGACCAGCAGAACACATTGATTACTGCTAGCGGCTGTAGCCACTGGCAGTAATCACATATAAAAAATCTGATAGGCAAGTTGGTTGATGGCCGAATTTCAAACCACGTGTGGCCCGGCTTTAGCATTTTCTACAGCAAATGAATGCAATGCATTCTCAAATTAGACAAGGGTGGTAACATCACAATTTCCACCTCATCCAATAAAAGAACACTTTGCATTCATTGAGAAAATGTAAAGTAATCCCTGAATGACGTCCATGCCGAGCGGAGCGGCACCCCCTGCGTTCAGTAAGCATTCAGGCAGTAAAAGATAGCAGCAATCACTGTACTAGCGGTGACTACTACAGTGATTTCCATCTTCTATGGGAATCCCACAGGTATGGCACATACTTACTAAAGCCTCGCGTGCACACGCTCCGATGTTCGGACGGGAATTTTCGTTCAGCGGCCTGTCGTCCGAAATTCTCACCGTTAGTACGTTCCTTTCGACAGCAGGTTTTGATTTTTCTTCAGACAAAAGCTGGATGTGCAGGCTAGAATTTTTTTTTCATACGACAACGCAACATCTGATTTTCGTTCCGTCAGTGCGGTTTTTGTACGATAAACAAATTGTATGACCGAGACTACGCATGCTCAAAAAAAAAAAGATGCAAAAAAATATCCAAAACATTACGTCACCTCTGACGTTGAGTTCGATCGAACGAGAATTTTAAGAGTGCTTTACAAAATCATGGATACGCGCTTTTGACAAAAATCAGAAGCGCGGTCATGTGACAATCGAACCGCGAGTACGAGGCTTTACATTGGTCCCAGCTGGACCAACGCAACTATGTAAAAATGAAATACCTAAACTTCAGCTTTTAAATGCGTTTATGTACAGATCAAGACTTGTTTGGTTTTCTTTGGGCTTAAAGTGGAGCTTTACCCCTAACAGCTTGATAAAAATAATTTTCTTTAGGAAGAAACATACATTCCACAATAATAATTTCAAGCAGTCCCCAGGTTACAAACAAGATAGGGTCTGTAGGTTTGTTCTTAACCACTTGCCGACCGCCCGCCGTGGCTTGACGGAGGCAAAGTGGTTGGTTATTGCGAAACGGTGTCACCTGACGGCAGCCGCGAGAACAAGTATTGTGAGCGCGCGCCCCTAGAGGCGCGCTCACTGTGTTCTGGGGGGGCCAGGGAGCGGGTAGGGCGGACTCGATCTCCTCCCGCTACCCGTGATGGCCCCCCCCCGCAGTGAGAGAACTGGGGTCCGTGTATGTAAACATGGATCTCCGTTCTGACATAGGGGGAAGGGCGATGATCACAGGCCAGGGTTGCCAACCGCCAGTAAATTTACTGACAGTTTGTAAAAATCTGTGATTTTTACAAATGTCTATAAATATCAGGGTCTGATAATTTGTCATGCTGTGCTGACTTTTTAAGTGTAAACCAGGCAAATTACTTGATATGGGTATTGTCAGTGTTTCCATGTTATGTTTAAATATGAATTGCCTTAGTTTTTAATAAGAGTTCAGTTATTTTTCAGGTTGTTAGTAAAAAATGTGTTCCGCCAGTAAATTTTTCATGTTTTGCCAGTAAAAAAAAGCTACAGGAGGTTGGCAACCCTGTCGCAGGCTTCCTGTATATGGAAGCCGTGATCACTTCCCACCCCCTGCCAGCCCAGCCCCCACACAGTTAGAACACACTGAGGGAACACAGTTAACCCTTAGAGCGCCTCCTCCAGGTTAACCCCTTCACTGCCAGTGGCATTTACACAGTAATCAGTGCATTTTCATAGCAATAATCGCTGTATAAATGCCAATGGTCCCAAAAAGTATCAAAATGGTCCGACATGTCTGCTGCAATATCGCAGTACCGCTATAAATCGCAGATCGCCGCCATTACTAGTAAAATATAAAAAAAAAAAACCCCATAAATTAATTCTCATCATTCGTAAACGCGGCGACTTTTGTGCAAATCAATAAACGCCAATTGCAATTTTTTTTATAACCAAAAGTATGAGGAAGAATATAAACGGCCAAAACCGATGAAAAAAATGTTTGTTTATATATATATATTTTTTTTTTGGATTTGTATTTTAGCAAAAAGTAAGAAATATTGTTTTTTTTTTTTGCAAAATTGTCGCTCTTTTTTTGTTAATAGCGGTGTTCAGAAATGATGCAGAGGGGATCAAATACCACCAAAAGAAAGCTCTATTTGTGGGAAAATAAGGACACAAATTTTATTTGGGTACAACGTTGCACGACCGCGTAATTGTCAGTTAAAGCAACGCAGTGCCGAATTGCAAAAAGGGCTCTGGTCCTAAACTGAGAAATCCTTTCAGGGCTGAAATGGTTAAGTTGAATTTGTTTGTAAGTCGGGAACAGGTATATTTTTTAAGTGTAGCTCCAGCCAAAAAAACAATTTTTAAGCCTTTTGGATAGCACAGGGAGGGGTTACCCCTGTAATGTTTGTTTTGCTGTCTATGTTTCTGTTCAGAAGATTTCACCTCACTTTCTGTCCCAATGACAATTGGATTTTGAAAATTTTGGGTTCTGTAGAAACAAGCCTTGGTGATAAAGCTTCAATGGAGACACCTTTTCCCCATAATAATATCTCTTACAGGAGTGAATTTCCCTTCCTAGGGGGAGATTTCCTCTCACTTCCTGTTGTCTCCCTCCATTTGTAAGTAGGAGTCGTTTGTAAGTCGGATGTTTGTAACTAGGGGGGCGTCTGTATGCTACTAAAGTTAGTGTGTGCTGTAAATTGCCTCCAGCATTGCTCTTGTTTTTTCATGCCGGAAGCTGTCATTTTGCTGAAGCCCAGAACCCCTGAGTAGCAGTAAATCTTCAGGCTGTCAGCAGATCGGCCTCTACAAATTCGGCAGTGCCTAAAAATTAAGAGCAACTGAGCATATGCAGAACAGGGTGAGACGGTGTATTATTGGATTTTAAACAGTATAGACACTTATTTTAAAAATTTTACATATGCCTGTATGCCTATACCTGCAAAAGTGACCAGCCAGAAGTGATCTAGCAGGACTTCATTTTTTTAATTTAAAGCCCTGTTCATAATAGTGGTGGAAGAGTTTGGGTTACCCAATATTTAAAGCTTTGCAAACTTTTACAGCTTATACAGAAGTTAGAGCAGATGTGCTACTGATTGTTAGTGCAGTGTAGGCACAGCCTAGGGCACCACGTCACTCAGTAATACTGGGCCTCTTTTAGAAGGTCACCAGAATCTTCGGTCTGAAATGTTCTTGTGAAATCTACTTGTTTACAGCTGCTCAACTACACCCTAATATAATTCCCAAGATTTTGAGATTTTGGAGGGCGCCCATAAGAGATTTTGGAATTTATGTCCGTTTAGCCCAGTGTTTCTCAACTCCGGTCCTCGGGACCCACTAACAGGCCAGGTTTGCAGGATAACTGAAATACATCACAGGTGATGGAATTTGCTGCTCAGTGATTGCAGTATTCTAGTCTGCATCTCCCCAAGGTAATACTTAAAATCTGGCCTGTTGGTGGGTCCCAAGGACCGGAGTTGAGAACCACTGGTTTAGCCCAAGATTTGGCTCACAATCAGCATACCAAGTCATCAAGGTGTTCAGTAGGGTTGAGGTCAGGGCTCTGTGCAGGACTCTCAAGTTCCCCCACACCAAACTCATCAAACCATGTCTTTATGGAAAAAAAAAAAATAATAAGACAGCACTACCTATTTACCAATTAAATATTTATACCGTATGCATTCATATATAATTCATAAATCACAAAGTTCCTTAATTTATAATTCATAAAGTGCATCTATGTACAATTCAAAAGTGCATTAATTGAAATATCGATATCAAAAATATTGGAATAAAAGCAATTCCAAAAATGCATAAGTAAATAAATCTTTATCTGATGAAGTTTTTCTTGCAGAAAAAGATTCCAGGGGGTCCTCAATACTATAATAGTGGTGTATATAAAGTCCCAATTCTTCTCATGCTCCGCCTTCAAGTGCAGTGCCCACCACCAGACATGGCTGAAGTCAGGGGCATAACAATAGGGGTTGCAGGGGATGCAATTGCAACTGGGGCCTATGCTCCAGGGGGCCTGGTGCCTCCCTTGTACGTCTGGATAGGAGGGATGGCAGGGGTGGCATTTAGAGGAACCAATCTCCTCCATTTTTCTCTCAATGGAAGAGATTGGTTCCTCTTTATGCTGCCCCCGCCACCCCTCCTATCCAGTTTACTTGTCTTCTGCTGTTCCCAGGGTCCCTGTGTCCCCCCACAGAGCTGCTGTCTTCCCCCTCCTCTCTCCTGCCAGCTTCTGTAGAAGATGTGTCATGATGGAGAGATGGGAACGGGTCGGTAAATTTGTCATTTACCGGCTCCTTCCTTTTCTGAATGGACAGAGTCAGTGAGTGGTACCAATTGGTTCATTCATAACTGAAGCATAGTAAACTGTTTTTACTATACTTCAGTTTCTGAAAGAATGGGAGGCTCGGCACTCAACTATTTCTCTCCATTCATCCATCCGTGCAGCTGAGGATACACAGATGGAGATTGAGGGCTGAGGTTTGTTTAGACCCCTGATATCTAATCAAATCCACCCCAACAGGGCTCCTAAAAAAATAGTAAAAAATAATAAAAATAAAATTGTAAAAGAAATAAAATGAAATAGTAAAAAAATAATAAAATCAAAATAAAAATTAAAAACTACTGACACCAGTGAGGGAACTTGCAGGATTGCAAAGGTTTCAGTTGCGACCGGGCCCTGGCATTTCACCACCATGGGGAGGCCCGAAGATGGCAGAAAGGGGGCCCGCTGCAGAACTTGTGAAAGGGTCCCAGGATCAGTGGGGAAGATCAGTGGGAAGAGGGAAGGGCCCAAGCCAGGGGTCAGGGGTGTCCTTCATAATTTCTTGCACCGGGGCCCTAAAGGTTCTAGTTACACCTCTGGCTGAAGTCATTATTTAGTTCAAAAATTGGTTGTAAGTTGCATGTATGGCCAACAGAATGTGGGTTTTTGGGACTTGACTACCAAAGAGCTCCTTCAGTTGGCTGTTGGGCTGCCAACTAGACCTATCAGATATTCAGCCCAATGGCCAACTGAAGGAGTTTGTGATTGTGTAAGGAAATCAGAATACTTGGAGGAAAGCCAGGCAAACACAGGGAGGGCATGCAAACGTCATGCAGGTAGTGTCCTGGGTGGGAACCAAGGACCTTAGTGCTGCAAGGCAGAAGAGCATTAGTACTAAGCTTGTTATTGGTAAAACCTGAAATGCTGAACATAATTTCATACCTCCCAGCTTTTTGAGATGGGAACGAGGGACACCTATTAGCAATTAGCAAGTATGCAAGCATGGGACACACCCCCTGCCACACCCCCTTAAAGGAGAATCAGACAAAAAAAAGATTAGTTAAATCTACAAGGGCTTTTGTTTTTTACCACTACTATTCCATTATATTGGCTTTTGACATTTACAAATGCAACAATTTAGAAATTGGATGAAAGGTTTAGCCCTGTGAAACCCTTTTTGAAAGATAAAAAGTGCATTTTATATACATCTATAGAGAGCAGACCAAAATAAGGGACAAATGGGGAGGACAGAGGGACAGTCCCTCGAAATCAGGGACAGTTGGGAGCTATGTAATTTATTTTATTGCATATATTCATACATTCTGTTTTCCCCTAGGAAAGGAATGCAGCCAGGATGAGAGCACCTCGGCCGCCATCTTCACCGTACAGATGGATGATTATCTGGGAGGAAAGCCCATTCAGTACAGAGAGCTTCAGGGCTATGAATCCAGCGCGTTTGTTGGCTATTTCAAGGGTGGAATCAAATACAAGGTAAACTACAGGGACAGTTTTAAACACCAACAACACCTTTCTGTCTTTGCTAATTATAACAAAATCGTTAAAACCTAACCCCAGCAAAATGTATGTTTCTATTTCTGTGACCCCTCTGGGGAGATTTTCCCTTACTTCCCTGTGATACCAATGCAAGAAATGGGGGGGGGGGTGCGTTTCCACATATACACATTGCCAGAGGTTTTTAATCCTTCCCAATGCTACTAAAAATAGCTTTTTTGTCTGTCCTTTGGAGAGACTTCCCACCACTTCCAGTCCTGACAGGAAGTGAGAGAAAATCTCCCCAATAGGGAAGCACACAAGAAAGAAACCTAAGATAAGTTGTAGTGCTGTTCGAAACCAAAGGTACAATTATCAGCCTAAAATTGTTGTACGACAGCCTGTCATCCGATAATCCAACCGTTAATACGCTCCATTCGACAGCCAATTTTGAATTATTGTCCAAGAGAAGTTGTATGAGCCGACTAGAAATCTTCTGTCTGCCAACAAGGCGTTGTCTGATTTTCGGCTCGTCTGTACAGATGTTAGACAAACAAAAGTTGTAAGTACAAACACGCATGTTCGGAACCCAGGAACGAGCTGGAAGTGTTCGGACGTGTAAACATGAAATTAGCGGAAGGGGCCCAAAGGGTGACGCCCGAAAACTGAACTTACTCTTTATACGTTCGTAGCACGTCACTACGTTCGCATTTGTCGAATGATAACTTCACTCCCATCAGTACGCTAGACAAAATCACAGACAGCCGATTATGGGAAAAGTTGGACATGTGGTCATACGACAATCGCACCGTGTGTACGAGGCTTAACCATTTGCCGACCGCTGGTCGGCAATTGACGGCGACAAGGTGGCTCTATTGCGCAAATCGCCGTCATATGACGGCAGCTGCGAGATCGAGCCCAGTGAGCGCGCGCCCGCCCGGAGAGGGCCAGGGAGCGGGTGCGGCGGATTCGATCTCCGCCGGCCACCCACGATGCCCCCCCCAGAGTGGAAGAACGGAGGTCCGTGTGAGTAAAGACGGACCTCCGTTCTGTGAAGGGGGAAGGGCTGTGATCACAGCCTTCCTCTACATGGAGGCTGTGACCACTTCCCTTCCCCAGATAGTGCAGTCCCCATACAGTTAGAACACGCCCAGGGAACACAGTTAACCCTTAGAGCGCAAGGTGAGACCCCCCCCGTAGCACCCACCGGCCGCCTCTAGCTTAGGCGGCGTGGGCGAGGGACCGGGAGAGGCCCGCCCGCGCGCGAGTGACCCGAGCTAGAGCGTCGACGGCAGTATACTGCCGCTAAACGCGTTATCTCGGTGGAACAGCGGCAGTTAACGGCTGGTCGCCAGCCGTTTACCAATTCGGAGCATGTGTGCCACGCTAACAGCATACTGGTGTACAGGTTGAAAAGGGTATTAGCCGACAGACACTAAAACAGATCGCATGACTACCCTCACTTCAATAGTAAGCTGTTTACGCTTGCATCACTGCACGATGCTTGCATATT
>BLSH010035668.1:2463027-2483277 GCA_018402905.1 Glandirana rugosa
GAATACGGTGTCCAGTTCTGGAGACCTCACTTACAAAAAGATATTGATAAGATAGAACGAGTTCAGAGACGGGTAACAAAAATGGTCAAAGGTCTGGGGGATAAAACATATCAAGAGCGACTTCAGGAACTTAATATGTACAGTCTGGAGGAAAGAAGGGAGAGGGGAGACATCGATTGAAACCTTTAAATACATCAAGGGGGTGAATAACATTCAGGAGGGCAGTCTTTTCAATATGAAACCAAAATCAAGAACACGGGGACCTCAAACTAACTGGGGGGGAGTTCAAAACTAATCTTAGAAAGTATTATTTTACTGAAAGGGTGGTTGATGATTGGAATAAACTACCAACAGAGGTTGTGAGACAGTCAACAGTAAATGGCTTCAAACACGCTTGGGATAAACATAAATCTATAGTCAGACAACAAGGTTAATGTGAAAAAAAAAAAATAAATAAAAAGGGGCAGCCTCGATGGACTACTCAGTCTTTTTCTGCCGTCACTTTCTATGTAAGAAGCCAAGGGCTGACTGAGCCCACAAGGGTCCATCTACAAACAATGCATTTTTTTATGGACTATCCCTTTGTGTTTAAGCATAGCAAGATCTATTCTCTCTTACCTGGAGGCATACAGGTCTCTAGGTAAGAGTGACTAAAACATTAAAGCCCGATAATCCCCAGGTGAATAGGGTTTATTGTTGCATCACACAAATAGCTTTTCTGTGGGTCATTAAAGCATCTTCGAACTGTCGAGTAATAATTCATACCAGCAGCTCTTCCTCTTCTTACATAAAAGGCTCAGTATAATAACCAAGCTTTCCAATTAGCATATGTTTTATTATAAATAATCATCAGAGACCTACGGCAACTCAAGCTGGTCTTACTGGAAAAAACCCAAGACAGCTGGTGAGGACTGGTGAGAGTAAGGGTAAAAGCTACCTGCATTTTTAAAACAAAAGTAGCATTGCAAGTTTTGCAACTATAACGTCCTACTTCTGTCTTTTCTAGCTTTGTGTTATGAGAGTTATCTCAGGGCTCCAGGACAAAATGAACATTGCTTACCTTTAGACAAGAAGTAAGAATAGGACCAGGTCAACACAGATGCAGCAGAGGCATTTGCCTCATAGAGTGCGAGAACCAGGTCCTACTTTTTGGATTGAGGAGCACTGGCAGTAGCCCCTGTATGAATGAAGCCCACAAGCACAGGTGGTAGGCTGCTAATATGTACCTGGTGAAGACTGGAACACTGTGAAGGCCTCTCCTACCCATCACTCTTGAAGATGGAGACAGAGAGTGTGAGGGCATGGAGTGGCACGAGTGCCAGAGTAGCTGGCTGGTGGTGTCCACTCTTCAGGTGGGTAGAGCTGGAAGTTGCAGTCCTCAGGATAGGATGCTGAAGCAGCTTGGCACCAGAGCAGGAGATGGTAGCAGGGCCAGGAAGTGGTCAGTGACAACCAAGCAGTGATGGGCCGAATTGGCAGGCAGTTCAGGAAGAAGGCCAAGGTCAGTGACAGTCGGGCAAAGCAGCAGGCAGAGACAAGTCTAGTAAACAGGCCGAGGTTAGAGTAACCAGAAGAGCAAGGTTGAGGCAAAGAGCAGGGGCGAAGTCCAGGTAGAAGCCGGGTCATACACAGGTAGGCAAATAATACAACAGATCAGGTCTCGGGAAACAGGGATCAAGCTGAAGACCATTCGACAACTTTTTTTGACACTGGGTGCCAAGTGTGCAAGCTAATTGCTAGGTGCACAAGAGCACGTGTGTGTGCTGAGACATCACGGAATGTTTGGTATTGCTGGTCTTCTGCTCCTGAGAATCCGGTTTACCTTACAGCTGCATTGACAAATACATTGGAAGAATACTGTTACATTGTATTTTGGCTTGTGCTTATATGTACTAAGAATTGTTCTTTGATCTGCATACAGCTGCTGATCCATCCATCAATTTTCCAAATCCATAAATGACTATGATTCCTTTGATGTAAGAGGAAGGGGAGGGATCAACACTGTAAACGTCAGTGTGTACATTTGTGATCTCTGTGATTGGTCACCACAGCGATCATATGGTACAGAGCCACTCAGATTGTCAAAGACGTCCAGTAATGGCTTTTAATAGGCACACTGTGGGGTTAATTCACTAAAACTGGAGAGTGCAAAATCTGGTGCTGCTGTGCATGGTAGCCAATCAGCGCCTAACTTCAGCTTGTTCAATTCAACTTTGGCAATAAATCCTGGAAGCTGATTTGCTGAGATTTTGTACTCTCCAGTTTTAGTAAATCAACCCCTGTCTACCTGCAAGTTATTTCCGCAGTGATGTTTGTAAATGGCACTGCATAAATAACCGCCCAACAATCCGCCGTTGGTAAAATAGGGGGTTATGGTAGTTTTACACATTTTTTAGTGTTTATTTCTTTGTGTTCTGAGTGTGTTTTTTTACATTTTAGTGTATTGTATTGTTTTTAGATTTAATTTTTTTGATTTTTTTTTTGGAAAAAAAAAATTGTTGTGGTATTGCTTTTACTTATACAGAAAATTGGGCTGCAACTACCAATACAATGCAATCTTAAATACATATATATGTATTGTGTTAAGATTGTGTTTAGTTATTATTGACACAAGATACAAAGCTTTTTAAGCTCACCAGTTTATTATATTATATTGAATTGTATTGATAAGCTCGGCACACTTTTCTATATATCATTTTTAGGGTGTGTTTTCACTTTTTGTTGCTTGTTCCTGGAGTTAATTGAGAGGTCTGTGCAAGATATTTACAGAATATTGCATTTTACCTGATGTGTTTTAAGATAACAATAAAGGATGCCAAAAAAATAAAGCAAAAAAATTGGTTCTGTCTCTTTGATTTACTAAAACTAGAGAATGCAAAACCTGGTGTAGTTGTACATGGTAGCCAATCAGCTTCTAACTTCGGTTTGTTGAATTAAGCTTTGCCAATAAAATCTGGAAGCTGATTGGCTACCATGCACAGCCGCACCAGGTGTTGCACTCTCCAGTTTTAGTAAATGAGCCCCACTGTTTTTTCCCATTTGTGTAAAAAACAAGCAAACTTAAAAACAACAAAATACAACAAAAAATGAAAAACAAGGAAAAAACCCTCTTGGACAATTTTTTAGGTTTTTCTTCCTTTTTTTGGCATGCATGATCATGATCCGAAAAAAAAAATCCTAGAAAAGGGTAAAATATTTTGTCATTTTTGCCCTTTCGTAGTTGCTACCTGCACAATGTTTTTTCCCAATTGGTAAAAAAAACCCTTAAAAACAGCAAAATAAAAAACAAAAAAGAGAAAAACACAAGGGGGGGGGGGGAGTTTATATATTTAGTATAATTTTTTTCTTTTTTTTTCCTTGCAGCATACATTATCTTGATCACACATATATGATATGAATTTTTTTTTTTTTTTAAATAGATAGTAACATATTGACATTTTTGTCCCTTCTCCTGCATTCATTTTTTTTTTTTTTTGCATTTTTTGTGTTTGTATTGTTATTTGAGAATTTTTAAAAATAAAACGATTGGATTCAGAATTTTGCACATGTTGTTAAACAAAAAAACTGAATTTTGCACTCTGTGGTCATGCTTCCGTTACCCTATCTTTACATTTTCATACATCTCTACAGGAAATGTGTGCAGTGCCTTGTGGTGTCTTATTTTGCCTGTTTACCCATAGAAATCTTTTTTTAAAAATGTATTTTAATTTCTCTGCATTTTAAATATTTTTTTTTGTATTTTAATACTTTGAAGCATTTGGAAAACCACCACATTTGTCTTCATTCCATCTTTTATCTGTATTTCTTCTTTTTTGTAATAACGAAGTAAGCACTGGGAAAAGGGAACTTGAAAATGGAGCTTTGCTAAAGAGGAACCAATTATAATTTATGATTAGATATGTATAGACCATCTATCTAAACAAGTTTGTTCCTCTCAGAGTGATAACATCTTATAGTAAGTGGTTGTAAACCATTACATATACCCAGCGAAGGGACCATACTCAGGTGATACACAGAGATGAAACAAATCTTCCTACATAAGTTATATCTGTTTATCTGCAGCCCTCTCTCCTCTATAGCCTTTCAAAGATAAAAGGCTATTTCTCAGCTCCAGAAGGCAGGGGACAGAGATCTGATATCACACACTGCACAGCATGCTGCAGGGAGCTGAGTGTAATCTAAGACCTGAGTGGAGGAAAAAGACACACACCCTTCTTCATAGTCTCATAGGGAAACATGCACAGCTGAAGCTGTCAGTCACCCGCTGTGTGCTGGGGGGTGGGGGGGATTATGTTGGGCTGTCTCCGGGGAATGTCCGGTGTCAGCATGGATTGTCAGAAGTGACAGATATTAGAGGAATGAGAAAGCAGACAGAAATCACATTGTGTGCTTTGGATAGAGAAAATACACACTATAGAAGGATATGCTTCCTTTATTTTTCATTTCAGAGGTTTACTACCACTCTAACCGCTTCCCACCCATGCTATAGCCTAAAAATGTCTTCCAGTTCTGGGAGGGCGTCCATGGACGTCTCCCCAGAACCCTGCCTCCTGTGCGCCCCATGGGGTGTGCATTGGGCGCGCTCTGTATCCTTTTGACACAGCTGATCACAGATTGTGGCAAAGGGCCAATCACAGTAGCCCTTTAAAATGTGATCATCTGTGTCCAATCACAGCTGATCACATGCAAAGAGACTTGCTGGTTATCGGCAGTCCTTTCCTCACACGCTGTCTCTGTGTGAGGAAAGGAGAGCTGATAACCAGCAAGCCTGTCAGTACACTGTTTGTACTGGTAATCAGGGCACTGATCATCAGTACAGCCCCATCAGTGCAGCTTATCAGTGCCTCCTCATCATTGCCGCCTCATCAGTACCTCCTCGTCAGTGCCCATCAGTTCAGCTTAGCAGTGCAGCCTCATCAGTGCCCATCAGTGCAGCCTCATCAGTGCCCATCAGTGCAGCCTCATAAGTGTCCATTAGTGCAGCCTCATCAGTGTCCATTAGTGCGGTCTCATCAGTGCCCACCAGTTTGGCCTCATTAGTGCAGCCTATCAATGTCCTTCAGTGCAGCCAATCAGTGCCCATCAGTCTGGACTCATTCGCGCAGCCTATCTATGTCCATCAGTGCAGCCTATCAGTGCCCATTACTGCAGCCTGATCAGCACACATCATTGAAGAAGAAAAATTACTTATTTGTAAAATTTTATAACAGAAACTAAGAAAAACTTTTTTCCCCCAACCTTTTGGTCTTTTTTAATTTGTTTAGCAAAAAATAAGAAACCCAATGGTGAACAAATTCCACCAAAAGAAAGCTCTATCTGTCTCAAAAAAATGTTTAAATTTTTATATGGGTAACCGTGCTGCATGACTGTGCAATCGTCATTCAAAGTGTAACAGCGCCGAAGGCTGAAAATTGGCCTGGGCAGGAAGGGGGTGAAAGTGCCAGGTATTGAAGTGGTTAAGCGACTGTCATTTCTGAAAAAAAAAAAATGAAATGAACCTAAATCTGAATAATTATAAATTAGCAAAGCGAAATGGCAAACATATCTTCCACCCCACACAAGCTGTGAACTACTTCAGCTTTATAGATTGTAGGTCCTGCCTTTTTTACTCCCATCTACTGGCAATAGGGTTGCCACCCGTCCGGGATTCACCCAGACAGTCCGGGTTTTGAATCATGTGTAGGGGTTTAGGGCGAACTGAAACCCGGACACATTATTCAGACTGGACTGTGGCTCCCCAAGTAACCAAGATAGTCACACGCAAATTTGTTGACTTCTGGGAGCTGTGGGCAGCTGTCTGGGGGCAGGTTTGGCATCACTGGGGGGTAGGGCGATGATGTCAGCAAGAGTAATTTGGCCACACCCACTTTTTGTTGTGGCACGCTATGCGCACCGCATTGCAACTCTCCTTGGGGCACCCAAAGGTGTCCCAGGCCGCTAAAGTGTTCGGGTTTATCTTGAAGAAAAGGTGGCAACCTTAACTGGCAAAACTCCCAAGACGGCCACCTCTGCCCACCCCTAGGCCTGGCCCTTATGGCCGATCTTAGCTGTCTTCTGTCCCCTCTTCTGCATCTGACACAAGCTGCTAAGTCACTACTTTGACCTGTAGTGACACAGAGGTCAGTGGATGAACCACGGAGGGCAAAGGGCACCAGGCAACTTTCAGACAGCAGTAACTCAACCGAGCAAAGGGCAGCAGCGCAAGAGGCGGGAAAGATCAATATTAACTGTGTCCTTATAGAGGCTGGGCTTTGTTTAATTTTTATTTTTTGGATATGACAGGGTCACTTTACTTTCAATGTATTTTTATTACTAATATTGCAAAAAGAATTGCTTCAGTTCAGTAGTTTAAGCAAAACAAGATATACTTCAGTTACTCAACCTTTTCAACACAGCGGAACCCTTAAAATAACTTTCCGGTCTCAGGGAACCCTTACTAAACATTACTATATCAACAACTCATGATACATTAGTGTGATGGTCATTGGGAAGAATTACCCCCTTACAGATACACTATATTTCCAAAAGTATTGGGATGCCTGCCTTTACCACAAGGTTTAGGAGTGTCTATGGGAATGTTTGACCATTTTTCCAGAAGAGCATTTGTGAGGTCAGGCACTGATGTTGGACGAGAAGGCCTGGATTGAGTCTCCACTCTAATTCATCTCAAAGGTGTTCTATTGGGTTGAGGTCAGGACATGGATGAGTGAGTTTGGGATGGAGGAACTTGATTGGCCTGCACCTCAACCCGATAGAACACCTTTGGGATGAATTAGAGTGGAGACTGCGAGCCAGGCCTTCTCATCCAACATCAGTGCCTGACCTCACAAATGCACTTCTGGAAGAATGGTCAAACATTCCCATAGACACTCCTAAACCTTGCGGACAGCCTTCCCAGAAGAGTTGAAGTTGTTATAGCTGCAAGGGTGGGGCCAACTCAATACTCAACTGAACCTTACGGACTAAGACTGGGATGCCATTAAAGTTCATGTGTGTGTAAAGGCAGGCGTCCCAATACTTTTGGTAATATAGTGTATATGTGGAGGGGGGGGGGGGGGGTGTGAGGTTTCTGTGCTGAGAGTGCGCTCACTGCACGCTCCCAGCACATTGACATAGCTGTCATCTCCTGTTTTCTAGTAATTCTCCTTTTTACTCCTTTTCTCTAGCCGGTAGGACCGGCTCCCAATCATGTGACCACTGTGACAATAAATCACAGTAGCCATGTCACTGGGTAGTCTTTTCTGCCCCCTAGGCAGAATGACTCAGTTGAAGAGATGACGGAGCTGGGTGGGAAGGAATTAACTAACTTACACTTGTAAATGTTGTTATGGCAATAATATGAATATTTTCATAAACCTAGAGGTAGAGTCAAACGAAAGGCAGAAACGTATTTGTCTTGCTTTGGATAGAGTACGTTTTTCTTTTCTTTATTTGCCACCTGTGTCCCATTAGGAGATTTCCTTTCACTTCCTGTCCCATTGCCAAAACAGGAAGTGAGAGGAAATCCTTCAAAGTGAGGAAATGCCTGGTTGTCACCAGAAGATTTTCCCTCAATTCCTTTTCTGGTGACAACCCAAAATTTGGGATTTTTCTTTCACTTTCATTCTCATAATAGGACAAATAGGGTAAATCTCATTAATGGGGGCATAGGTGGTAATAATCATTCTATCGCTCTCCACTGTATCCAACACTAAAAATCACGAAAAAAAAAAAGTTTTGTCTTTTTTTTATACTTTAATGTATATTTTAATTTTATGTCTAAATCGAATTGTTTTCTTTTATAGTTTAAGGCTCGGTTCACACATGTCCAACCGTGGCTCCAGCGTGATTTTTAAAAGGAGTCGGGTGCAGTTTTGTTCACCAGTTCAGGTGTGAATTTTTACTTAAAAAACTCGACTGAAAAACGCACAGGGCTCTTTTTAAAAATGCACCGTGGCCGGCCCGCAGATATGTCAAACGGCTCCATAGAGAAGGCTTCTGGTTCAAAACGCATCCAATTCGCATATATGTGAACCCAGCCTTAGTGTAGAGAAGGGTTTAAACCTCTGTCAGGTTTTTATTGCTGTCTGGGTCACTGCTGAGGTGCTTCACCCACTCCGATTTTAACTGCCAATCATTGTCACCCGGACAGAAAGTAAAGGGTAATCCAACATTTCATAGTGCTCACTGTGAGGGGAAATCCTCCAATGGGGGGTAAGTGTTCTGATGAAACCTCCTGAACATGACCTGTCAAAAATATATATATACTATATATGAGATACATAGAAACCTAACCTATGTCCTTTATTTCTCAGGCCGGTGGTGTGGCTTCTGGCTTCCAGCATGTGGTCACTAACGATCTCTCTGCAAAAAGACTTCTACACATCAAAGGCCGGAGGGTGGTCCGGGCTACAGAGGTTCCTCTCCAGTGGTCCAGCTTCAACAGCGGCGACTGTTTCATCATCGATCTTGGAGCTGTAAGTCAAGATAATGACAGCATTGGTTATCTTTCACTCAAAGCCAAAATTCCCGGCAAATAGCTATATATACAGTATATATTTACATTAAATTATATATGTAATATATATATATATATGTGTGTGTGTGGGTATATGTATATATATATATATATATACACACACAGGTGTGCTCACAAGTTTACATACCCTGGCAGAATTTTTTTTTTTTTTATTATTGTATTTAAAAAAAATAGAGAGCACTGACACTGCACTTTAAAGCTCTTAATATATGCAATTTATACAGTTAATTTTCTTATCGATTGAATTATTTTTCCCATTATGGGCGTAAGTGGGGCCTCACGTCTAAGTTTTGCCTAAGGCCTTACAAAGTCTAGAGCCGCCTCTGTAAAAAGATATCCAAGGAATTGAGAATACCAATCAGCAGTGTTCAAACTCTAATCAAGAAGTGGAAAATGAGGGCTTCTGTTAAAACCAAACCACAGTCAGGTAGACCAACTAAAAATTCAGCCACAACTGGGCTTTTTGCCAAGAGGAATGGGCAGCTTTACCATCTGAGAAGATAAAGAGCCTCATCCACAAAAGACTTCAAGCTGCCATTGATGTTAAAGGGGGCAATACACTGTATTAAGTTAAATTTTGGTCTTATCACTCAAAATGACTTTGTGGCAGAAGGTTTGAGGCTTGTCTCTGTGCTGTTCGGCGTATTGTAAGGGGGATACTTTGTGGCATTTGCGTAGTAATGGCTTTCTTTTGGTGCCTCGACCATGTAACCCATCTTTCTTCAAGTGCCTCCTTATTGTGCATCTTGAAACAGCCACGCCACATGTTTTCAGAGAATCCTGTATTTCACCTGAAGCTATTTGTGGGTTTTTCTTTGCATCCCGAACAAATTTCCTGGCAGTTGTGGCTGAAATTGTAGATGGTCTACCTGACCGTGGTTTGGTTTCAACAGAACCCCTCACTTTCCACTTCTTGATTAGAGTTTGAACACTGCTGATTGGCATTCTCAATTCCTTGGATATCTTTTTATATCCCTTTCCTGTTTTATACAGTTCAACTACCTTTCCCCGCAGATCCTTTGACAGTTCTTTTGCTTTCCCCACGACTCAGAATCCAGAAACATCAGTGCAGCACTGGATGAAAGATGCAAGGGCCTGTCAGGAGTCCAGAAACTCATTGACCTTTTAGACACACACACTAATTAAAAGTAAACAGATCACAGGTGAGGATGGTTACCTTTAATAGCCATTCAAACCCCTTTGTGTCAACTTGTGTGCATGTTATCAGGCCAAAATCACCAGGGTATGTAAACTTTTGATCAGGGTAATTTGGGTAGTTTCTGTTGCCATTATGATTTAAAAAGAGTAAACACAGCTGATTGATAATAAATTATGATTTAAAAAGAGTAAACACAGCTGATTGATAATAAATGGTTCACCAAACACTAACTATCAGTGAAAAAAATGTTTTTGTGTTATCATTCATATTCTCTGAAAAATGGCCAAGAAATCATAAATTCTGCCAGGGTATGTAAATTTATGAGCACAACTGTATATAGAGTGTATATATAATCACACTCGAGTAGGCAGTGTGTGACTGACATGATCACCAAGTGAAATATAATGGAAAAAAGCCTAAAATAAAGAAAACAAATGCAGCTACCAAATCTACGGTTGAATATATAACTTTTTTGTTCTTGAGTTATATATGCTTTAGGATGGGTTCACTGTGTGAACTGAATGCGGCTTACACCGCAGGACACTTGATAACATTTTGTTTTCAATGTGTCCGGTTCACATATGTGCGGTGCATGTGCACTCCGTATTGCACAGAAAACGTGCATTTTCTGTGCAGTGCGGTGCGAATTCCAGCCCCATTTTGTTTGATGGGAATGCATCTAATTCGCAGATGTGTTCGCGTTGAACAGGGATCTTCCACCCCCTTCACTGCTTGTCCCCCCACCCGGTCAACTAATGCGCTGTGAGAATGGAGAGGAACCCCTGTCCTTCTCACAGGCAATGGAGCTGGAATTTGCATTGCACTCATGTGAATCCAGCCTTAAGTTTTCAGCTAGTGAGAGGCTTTAGTGTTACAGTAGATATACTTTAGCTCAGCCTTGCCTTTCTCAACATTTTTACCCCAGGGGAACGCTTGAAATAGTCATTGGTGTTATTCAGGCACTATCAAATGGGAGGTCAATCTTCCACAGCTCAAGGAACCAAGAGCAACCCCTGGAGGAACCTTTGAAATACTTTTCAGGTCTGTGGGAACCCCTGCTGGAAACTATTCATCTGGGGTCAATGGGAAAAGTGTATCTTACATTGGTGGTCAGTGGGAGGAATACGCCTTACATTGGTGGTGAGTAGGAAGAAGGGCTCTTACATTGGTGATCAGTGGGAAGAATGCTTCATACATTGGTGATCAGTCAGTGTGAAGAATGTCTCTTACACTGGGGACCAGTGGGAAGATTGTCCTCTTTACATTGGCTGTCAGAGGAAATAATACCTCCCTTACATTGGTGATCAGTGGGAAGAATGCCCCTTACATTGGTGGTCAGTGAAAAAAATGCTACTTACATTGATGATCAGTGAGTAGAATGTCCCCCTTACATTAGTGGTCAGTGGGAAGAATGTTCCTTACATTGGTGGTCAGTGGGAAGAATGCCCCTTACATTGGAGATCAGTGGGAAGAATGCCCCTTACATTGGTGATCAGTGGGAAGAATGCCCCTTACATTGGTGATCAGTGGGAAGAATGTCCCTTACATTGGTGATCAGTGGGAAGAATGCCCCTTACATTGGTGGTCAGTGGGAAGAATGTCCCTTACATTGGTGATCAGTGGGAAGAATGCCCCTTACATTGGTGATCAGTGGGAAGAATGCCCCTTACATTTGAGGTCAGTGGGAAGAATGCCCCTTACATTGGAGATCAGTGGGAGGAATGCTCCTTACATTGGAGATCAGTGGGAGGAATGCCCTTTATATTGGCGGTGACTGGGAGGAAGGTCTCTTACATTGGTGATCAGTGAGAAAAATGCTACTTACATTGATGATCAGTGAGTAGAATGTCCCCCTTACATTAGTGGTCAGTGGGAAGAATGCCCCCCTTTACATGGCAATCAGTCACCCCTATATACAGCTAAAAAGATCATTGGTATAATGAAAGAAGCATCATATGGGAGGTTAGTCAGCTAAAGGAACTTCTTGAAACTTCTGGAGGAAACCTTAGAGAAAAGCTGCTTTAGATGTTAGGGTTAACATCAAGCACCACAGCGAGAACTATGGCACAATTATTGTGAAAATGAATATATAACTTCCAGTAAAATATTAAAAGGTCGGCCAGAATGCGGCCAAAAGTCCTAAAAGTGCTGGGGGCACTTCTAGACCCAATACTGTGTAACCAAGGTCTTATCTTAGTAGATTGGAATCTGTCCTATCCACCTCAATATTAGGATTTTTAGCCTGTTTGGGTCAGTATCAACAAGCATGACCTTGGATAGCCCTGGCTTTCTTCTTGATTATGATTGCAATATAATATTTGAATAGGAATTAAACACAATAAACAATGACAAGGAATTAATAGTGTAGTCTGAGCCTCTACGTAAACTGTAAAACAAAGAAATGGGATTGGTGTAGTCTTACACTGTTTGGGTTCCAGGTGTGGGGATTCCAGAATAACCAATTTTTTTTTTCAGGGATGGTAATACATATATACCAATGAGATCCTAAAACATTTCATAATCCCTTTCAACATGATTGGATATCACATTACCCGATTTTCTGTCTTTATGGGCTTTAGGCTATTAAAGTGGCTCAGAGTACAATCCTAAGCATTGGTGTGTGCAGCCTATTGGATTAGGGTGTACACCTAAAAGCTTGAACACACACATGTATGTATATATATATATATATATATATATATATATATATATATATATTTACTTTATTCATATATATATATATATATATATATTATATATATATATATATATATATATATATTATATATATACTTTTTTTATTTATTTCAGGTACTTTTATAGCGCTGTCAATTTACGTAGCGCTTTACATATACATTGTACATTCACATCAGTCCCTACCCTCAAGGAGCTTACAATCTAAGGTCCCTAACTCACATTCATACACATAGTAGGGTCAATTTAGACAGGATCTAATTAAACTACCAGCATGTCTTTGGAGTGTGGAAGGAAACCCGGAGTACCTGGAGGAAACCCACGCAGGCACAGAGAGACATGCAAACTCCAGGCAGGCAGTGTCTCTGAAAAATGACCAAGAAATCATAAATTCTGCCAGGGTATGTAAACTTATGAGCACAACTGTATAACAGTAACATCTCCCCATCATAAATCCTGTTAACAACGTTTTATTCCTGGCCACCTGGGAGTTTTAGGTGTCACCATCCACCGTTGTGTATCCAAGCTCCTCCTGTTACAATCTTCATTATATAAAATGAAAGCGGAACTAAACCCATCGATTTAACGGTTTCAAAAACCAGTTACATTACCAGAATGCCAGGAATGTAACTGTTACATTGGATGTGCTCTCAGCCAAATTGTCAAACCATCAAATGGCTGGTGTCATAACAGATCACATGTGTAGCCTCATGCCAATTGTAGATCAAACAGAAACCAATGGTCTCCATAGAGTAGATCAGGGGTCTCCAAACTGCGGCCTGGGGGCCAGATGCCTGCCTTTCTCTGGCTCTTGGGGCACACTTCATCCCACTGATATGAGACAATATTCTGCCCTCTGACACCAAAAATGGGGCACTATTTCTCCCCCTAATACCAAAGATGGGGCACTGTTTAATCCCACAGATGCCAGCAAAATTTTCTATTCCCAATGGCCACAATGGCCCTAAAGTCTGAAGAACAGTAAACCGACCCTTTGTTCAGAAAGTTTGGAGACCCCTGCACTAGATGAAAAATTGTTAGAAAATCTGTCATTTGGACTATTTGTTTCCTTTTTCATTCAGTTAATGGGCAGAAATACAATTTTCAGAGCCAAAAAAATTGAAGGAACAGCAGTGGTGGCTGGTGAAGTTTTAGTTGGGGGGGGGGGGGCGCCAGGACCCGTCCTTTTTTGACCCCTCCTACTTCTCATAAGCCCCACCCCTTATAGAATCTACCCACTCCGTCCCCTGTATTCCACATATTGTGTCAGGAGTACACAGCTCAGCATCACAGGTGGGGTATATATCAGCCCGTAACACAGTATGCAGCCAGTACATAGGTATTGCAGCCACAACCAGTGCACAGGTATTGCAGCCAGCCCAGTACACAGGTATCACAGCCAGTACACAGGTATTGCAGCCACAGCCAGTATACAGGTATTACAGCCAGCCCAGTACACAGGTATTAAAGCCAGTACACAGGAATTGCAGCCCAACACACAGGTATTACACAGCCCAGCACACTGGTATTACACAGCCCGGCCAATACACAGGTATTACAGCCCAGTACAGAGGTATTACAGCCCAGCCAGTACACAGGTATTGCACAGCCCAGTACACAGGTATTGCAGCCCTGCACAGTACACAGGTATTACACAGCCCAGCACACAGGTATTACACAGTAAGAAATATTGTTTTTTTTTTTTTTTTGCAAAATTGTTGCTCTTTTTTTGTTTATAGCGGTGATCAGAAATGACGCAGAGGCGATCAAATGCCACCAACAGAAAGCTCTATTTATGGGGAAAAAAATGACGCAAACTTAGTTTGGGTACAACGTCGCACGACTGCGCAATTGTCAGTTAAAGCGACGCAGTGCTGAATCACAAAAAGCGCTCTGGTCCTAACCTGGGAAATCCTTCCGGGGCTGAAGTGGTTAAGGACAAGAAGACTTCAATGATGTTATCTCTGCAAGATGTAACATGTAGTATTATGGGATGTCGGTTATCCAACATGAATGTGTTAAGTAAGATGTTATAATGACACCACCCTGTACATAATCATTTGTCTACCGCAAGACATGTTATTACATACAGTGGTAATAATAGCTCACTTGCTATATTCATCTTGTAGAATTTATATTATAGACTTTAGACACATTCAGGTACTTATGTATGAAAAAGGGAAATTATTATTATTATTATTATACAGGATTTATATAGCGCCAACAGTTTGCGCAGCTCTTTACAACATTAGGGCAGACAGTACAATTACAATACAATTCAATACAGGAGGAATCAGAGGGCCCTGCTCATTAGAGCTTACAATCTAATAGGGAAATATGCTTTTGTCATAATTAAAAAGTAAAAAAAAAGCCTCTATTTTACCTCTGCATTTATCAACTACCTCCTAAAGGTACAGGTTGTGCAGGATGCAGGTTTTCATGACATCACAAACCATAAACTCAGTTACTCTTCTAGTTTTTATGTTTTTCCTGCATGTTGGTAGGCAGCCTACTTAAAGCGGAGCTCCACCCAAAAGGGGAAGCTCTGCTTATCTGCTTCCTACCCCACCCTCTGGTGCCACATTTGACACCTTTGGGGGGGGGGGGGGTGGTAACGGGTACCTGGTTTTTGACAGGTACCCATCCCCACTTCCGGGAGACCTAGTTGCGGCCAGATGTGGCGAGCGCCCTCAGAAGTTCAGCCCCCCTCCTCCTTCCCCCACCGCTGGGCCATTCACAAAGCGCATGCGCAGTAGGGAACAGGCTATGAAGCTGCAAGGTTCCAGAGGCTCTAATAGGCTTCAAAAAAGGGTTGGCGCTGCGCCCCGAGCCCACCCAGTTGTGTGACATTAGCCAATTAATATTCGCTGTTGTCTTCCTGACTCTCCTCCCGGGCAATCAGGAAGCGGGTCCTGAGACCCATCACCCGATTGGCCGAGAGGAGAAGCAATCCTGTGGGCCGCCGAGGAGGGAGGAGACGCAGGGGAAGCCGGCGTGAAGCACCAGGAGGAGGAGACAGTGCCCGGAGGAAGTGTTGCCCGAGACCTAGATGGGGTAAGTGTGGGGCTGGTGACCCACTGACCAACCGACCCACCGACCGACCTGGGGGTGCTGGCGACGGGTGAATTGTTTGCCACCCCCCCAAAAAAAATACCACCAGCAGCCACTGAGTAAGACTATGATAACAGCGGGAGGGGTTAGGTTCAGGGGCATTGGGTGTATAGGTGGGTGCGCTTCTAGTAGACATAGGGTAACATCGGGGGGGGGGGGGTGGCATGGAGTGAGGAGGAGGGCGGGCACAGGCTTCAGGAGAGGGGGGTACAGGTGCATTTTACTTCTATTATTAAGGTTGCTTTTGTTTCTTCTTTAATAACACCAACAAAAATAAAGGATTATTTCTTCTCTGATGAATTCATGAGGCCGCATCTATCAGCTTCCTTTAATCAGGCTGCTGTGCGCGCGTTCTTTGTGACACAATCATTCTCTGTTCATGGTAATGCCTCTAAGATGCTCGCAGGTAAACATTGCGGCGCAGCAAACAATCCCCGCTGTGTTGTGATGGGTAGGCGTTGTCTGTGCGCGATGTGCTGCTGACATGTAAAAGCTGCAGGTCATCTTTACTCTTCTTCTTCCAAAACCACAAATTAAACACCGACCATTAAAGACCTCATCCACTCAGAGGCAGATATATTGCACTGCCGGCTAAGTCGTCTCTGAAAACAGGTCATCTCCTGGCATCTGCAGTATGGCAGCTGTGAATTTTCAGAAGTGTTTTTTGGCAGGTGGCTGAAAAACTGGTTTATTTTTAAAGCTAAACTCCCTGAAAACAGCTAAATATATAGGATTTGAAGTTCTGTCCATCCGGTTCTGAGATTTACACAGCTCTGCCACACAGCGCAGCGCTCTCTGTCTGGATTTCTGCTGCAGTTCAGTAACATTTACAGGTCTTGTCCCTTCCCTGGCCTGTGACTGGAGAGTGAAATGAGAAGCAGCAGACTGATATACTCCGCTCTCTCCTTCTATCAGCATGCTTCTTGCAAGCACATGGGCACTGGAGTTAGTGCACTCAGTAATCAGTAACAGAGCTGGTCAGACATACAGAGGTTGCTTTGCTAAAATTGGGACTAGCAAAATCTGGTGCAACTCTGCATAGAAACCAATCAGCTTCCAGTTTTTTTTGGTCAATGCTTAACCGCCTCCCGCCTGCCGTATAGACAAATAATGTGGGGGGTGGGATGCCCTCTTGTTCTGGGCCAGCATCATATGATGGCCATGGCTCTTTACTCATGTGATCGGCTGTGTCCAATCACAGCTGATCACATGTAAACAAGAAAATGCCGTTTATCGCCTCTTCTCGCCTCACACTGACAGCATGTGAGGAGAAGAGGGCCGATTAGCTGCATCTCCTCATAGGAGAGATCTGTACAGGTAACTAGTGCCCTGATTACAGTGCAGACCCAACAGTGCCCATCAATGACACCAATCTGTGCCCATCAGCGATGCCAATCTGTGCTCACCAGTAAGGCCAATCTGTGCCTGCCCATCAGTGCTGCCCATCAGTGCCGCCCATCATTGCCCATAAGTGCCCCCAATCAGTGCCGCCTATCAGTGCTCATCAGTGCCGCCTATCAGTGTCACCTATCAGTGCCGCCTATCTGTGCTGCCTCTCCGAGCCACCTATCATTGCCCATAAGTGCCATCTATCAGTGCCACCTATCAGTGCCCACCAGTCCCGCCTATCGGTGCTCATCAGTGCTGCATATCAGTACCGCCTATCAGTGCTCATCAGTGCCGCTTATCAGTGCTGCCTATCAGTGCCCTTCAGTCCCGCCTATCAGTGCTCATCAGTGCTGCATATCAGTGCCACCTATCAGTACCCATCAGTCCCGCCTATCAGTGCTCATCAGTGCTGCATATCAGTGCCGCCTATCGGTGCTCATCAGTGCTGCATATTAGTGCTTCCTTATCAGTCCCATCCCTTCAGTGACCATCAGCGCCACCCATCCGCCCCACCTCTCTGTGCCATCTATCAGTGCCCATCAGTGCCACCTATCAGTGCCCATCATTGCCACCTATCAGTGCCCATTAGTCCCGCCTATCAGTGCTCATCAGTGCTTCATATCAGTGCTGCCTATCAGTGCCCATCAGTGCTGCATATTAGTGCTTCCTTATCATTCCCACCTCTTTAGTGGCCATCAGCACCACCCATCTGCGCCACCTCTCTGTGCCACCTATCATTGCCCATAAGTGCCATCTATCAGTGCCCATCAGTGCCGCCTCATCAGTGCCCATCAGTGAAGGAAACTTTTTTTTTCGAAATTTTCGGTCTCTTTTCGTTTTTTGTTTTAGCAAAAAATAAAAACCCCAGAGGTGATTAAATACCACCAAAAGAAAGCTCTATTTGTGGGAAAAAAATTATAACAAAATAATTTAAGTGCAATGTTGCATGACCGCGCAATTGTCATTCAAAGTGTGACAGCTCTGAAAGCAGAAAATTTACCTGGTCAGGAAAGGGGTAAAAGTGCCCGGTAGGCAAGTGGTTAATTGAACAAGCTGAAATTAGAAGCTGATTGGCTGCCTTGCACAGCTACACCAATGTTTGCACTCTTCAGATTTAGTAAATCAATCCCACTGTATCTTCCTATGAGCATGCTTCTTGTTGCATATGAGCACTGCAACACAGCTGATCAGTTTCTTGTGCTGCTTTTTTCTCCCCAGTCTAAGCTCTGCTGTGCAGAAAAGCACAAGAGACTGATGCCAACTCAAATTTGGGCTGCTTTTATTTAAAAAAAAGTGTGGCTGTTTGGAAAAACAAGATTAATGACCCTGGCACCAAATAATAGGCACTGTTAGGTGTTAGAATATACCTCATACATGAGAAAGAGCCTTATTCTTCCTTACTACAGTCAGATCTTAAAGGAGAAGTACGGGGAAAGCGTGTTTGGCTGTACTTCTCTTGTGGATCCGTTTTTGAAGCCCGCTGTCGGCTGACATCACAGAGCCGGTCCAGGCCCGGGAAAGATCAAGGCCATATGGCCGGAATCTACCCACAAGCCTGGACCACCACCTGGCTCAGCCTTTCAGCAAGCCCCTGAGAGCCTGAGCCAGCTGCCGGTGAATGACAGTCTGCAGCTTTCTGCTCAAGGAGCTCTGAGAACCGAGCAATCGGCAGTGTTTGATCGCTCACCTTAGAGCCAGCGGGGGACAGATGCTGCATCCAAATTCCCATACATCTTTTAGGCCTCATACACACGGGCGTTTTGGACGCCGGCGTTTGTAGGCGTTTTTTGCAGCTCTCCATGTTGTTCAATGGCCCTCTAAAAATGCCGGCGTTTGTGAGCAGTAGAGGGCGTCAGTGAGCTGTTTTTAGAACGCGGGACCATCGCGTTCTGTAGCTGTAGCATTTTGGCGTTTTTTGACGCCAGTCGTCAAAACGCTCACTAACGCTCGCTAACGCCGTACCGGCGTTAACAAGCGCTTTTTGACGCCGGCGTTTTTAGGTTGAAAAATAGCAGAGGAATGATTTTTTTTAAAAAAACGCCTATTGACGCCGACGCTCACTAACGCTCACTAACGCCGATGCAAAACGCCGGTAAAAACGGCAATTCTTTTCAAAACGTCGGACACAACGTTTTGCCTATTTTTTCACAGACGCCCGTGTGTATGAGGCCTTAAAGTTCAGCTCCTGCTTTTTTTAATAAACTAACATTTTAGTGACCCCAACCTGCTCAAATGAAAAATCACTTGTAGTCTCCATCGGACACTCGTGACAACGCAGGAGCACAATTAGGAGAAGGCCAGAGCGTTGTCACCCCATAGCAGGAAGTGCCTGAACAAAAGCCTTCATGGCAGGATCACCAGGGATTATTTCAGTGAAAGCTGGAGATGTAAAAATACTGAAAACGCCATTAAATGCCGTTAACGTGCTAAAGATTCTATGAGATTTTAGTGATTGGGCTTACATCTGTCCGGTGAGATCAAACTCAGCAATAATTGGATTTCTCCAAAGTCACTATCACCAGGCATTCCAACCTACAGAAAAGGAGTGATGCCAAAACATACAGTGCTGGTTAAATATTGTTTGCCTTCTGGGTAAGCTGTTATTAGGATGGCACCTGGATAATTAGGTAAGTTGGGGCTCCAGAATAAACAGGAATTTTCTGTAGCCGGTCTGACACGTTCTTCCAATAACAGAGGATTTAAAGGCGGCACAGCAATTACTGTAGGTGGATCCATAGACACTGACCTCTAGCTATGTTTATTATTTATACTATATACAGTATATGTGCAGTGCCTTGCGAAAGTATTCGGCCCCCTTTGAACTTTGCGACCTTTTGCCACATTTCAGGCTTCAAACATAAAGATATAAAACTGTAATTTTTTGTGAAGAATCAACAGCAAGGTGAAGTACTAACACAGGGTGAACAACAACTAAGAAGTGTTTTTTAATGTCAAAATATAGAAATACAAACTTCGGACTTTACACCGTTTTCCAGCGTTTCAAGTTTCCCCCGGCTTATGAAAGCGTTCCGTGACGTGTATATGACATATATCATATTTATTATTTGTATCGATCTCCAGTCACAGATACCTAGGTGGATGTCATTAACGACACGGCGGAAATTTAGGAGACAATAACCTTCTTGCACAGTCTGGCCGATGTCTTTTAAGGACAAATAAGACCTCGGGGTTGAATGGATTAATAGGTCCACGGTAGGATTATTGTCGAATGGGTCTTCCGTTTGTTATAAATTGGTCGTGACATACAAAACCGTAGTGAGGAAAAGACATCCAACCTTACGGACCACTATCACTGAAACCTCTTTAGGTTAATAACGACTCAAACTAGAGTGGCCTGTCTACATTCGGGTTAGTGATT
>BLSH010035668.1:2483566-2500309 GCA_018402905.1 Glandirana rugosa
ACGGCCAGGTATTGGTAGATTTGCATTGGTCTGATACTCCTTCCATTTCAATATTATCGCTTGCACAGTGCTCCTTGGGATGTTTAAAGCTTGGGAAATCTTTTTGTATCCAAATCCGGATTTAAACTTCTCCACAACAGTATCTCGGACCTGCCTGGTGTGTTCCTTGTTCTTCATGATGCTCTCTGCGCTTTAAACGGACCTCTGAGACTATCACAGTGCAGGTGCATTTATACGGAGACTTGATTACACACAGGTGGATTCTATTTATCATCATTAGTCATTGAGGTCAACATTGGATCATTCAGAGATCCTCACTGAACTTCTGGAGAGAGTTTGCTGCACTGAAAGTAAAGGGGCTGAATAATTTTGCACGCCCAATTTTTCAGTTTTTTATTTGTTAAAAACGTTTGAAATATCCAATAAATTTCGTTCCACTTCATGATTGTGTCCCACTTGTTGTTGATTCTTCACAAAAAATTACAGTTTTATATCTTTATGTTTGAAGCCTGAAATGTGGCAAAAGGTTGCAAAGTTCAAAGGGGGCCGAATACTTTCGCAAGGCACTGTATATTCAGTATCTCACAAAAGTGAGTACACCCCTCACATTTTTGTAAATATTTTATTCTATCTTTTCATGTGACAACACTGAAGAAATGACACTTTGCTACAATGTAAAGTAGTGAGTGTACAGCTTGTATAACAGTGTAAATTTGCTGTCCCCTCAAAATAACTCAACACACAGCCATTAATGTCTAAACCGCAGTGAAAATGTCCTAATTGGGCCCAAAGTGTCAATATTTTGTGTGGCCACCATTATTTTCCAGCACTGCCTTCACCCTCTTGGGCATGGAGATCCCCAGAGCTTCACAGGTTGTCACTGCAGTCCTCTTCCACTCCTCCATGACGACATCACAGAGCTGGTGGATGTTAGAGACCTTGCACTCCTCCGCCTTCCATTTGAGGATGCCCCACAGATGCGGTCTGGAGATTTGCTTGACCAGTCCATCACCTTTATCCTCAGCTTCTTTAGCAAGGCAGTGGTCATCTTGGAGGTGTGCTTGGGGTCGTTATTATGTTGGAATATTGCCCTGCGGCCCAGTCTCCGAAGGCAGGGGATCATGCTCTGCTTCAGTATGTCACAGTACATGTTGGCATTCATGGTTCCCTCAATGAACTGTAGCTCCCCAGTGTTGGCAGCACTCATGCAGCCCCAGACCATGACCCTCCCACCACCATGGTTGACTGTAGGCAAGACACACTTGTCTTTGTACTCCTCATCTGGTTGCCGCCACACACGCTTGACACCATCTGAACCAAATAAGTTTATCTTGGTCTCATCAGACCACAGGACATGGTTCCAGTAATCCATGTCCTTAGTCTGCTTGTCTTCAGAAAACTGTTTGTGGGCTTTCTTGTGCATCATCTTTAGAAGAGACTTCCTTCTGGGATGACAGCCATGCAGACCAATTTGATGCAGAGTGCGGCGTATGGTCTGAGCCCTGACAGGCTGTCCTGTTAAACCGCTGTATGGTCTTGGCCACCATGCTGCAGCTCAGTTTCAGGATCTTGACAATCTTCTTATAGCCTAGGCCTTTATGTAGAACAATTACAATACAGTTCAATACAGAAGGGACACTGTTATACAAGCTGTACACTTACTACTTTACATTGTAGCAAAGTGTCATTTCGTCAGTGTTATCACATGAAAAGATAGAATAAAATATTTACAATAATGTGAGGGGTGTACTCACTTTTGTGAGATACTGTATATATACAGTGCATCCGGTAAGTATTCACAGCGCTTCACTTTTTCCACATTTTGTTATGTTACAGTCTTATTCCAAAAATGGATTAAATTAATTTTCCTCAAAATTCTTCAAACAAAACCCCATAATGACAACGTGAAAGAAGTTTGTTTGAAATCTTTGCAAATTTATTAAAAATAAAAGCTAAAAAAAAATCCCATGTACAGAAGTATTCACAGCCTTTGCTCAATACTTTGGTGAAGCATCTTTGGCACCAATTACAGCCTTTTTGAGTTTGATGCTACAAGCTGGGCACACCTATTTTTGGGCAGTTTCTCCCATTCTTCTTTGCAGGACCTCTCAAGCTCCATCAGGTTGGATGGGGAGCGGCGGTGCACAGCCATTTTCAGATCTCTCCAGAGATGTTCAATCGGGTTCAAGTCTGGGCTCTGGCTGGGCCACTCAAAGATATTCACAGAGTTGTCCCATCCTTTGTTATCTTGGTTGTGTGCTTAGGGTCGTGTCCTGTTGGAAGATGAACCTTCACCCCAGTCTGAGGTCCAGAGCGCTCTGCAGCAGGTTTTCATCAAAGATGTCTCTGTACATTGCTGCATTCTTTCACTGGTTTCCTCCAGACATGATGCTTGTCATTCAGGCCAAAGAGTTCAATCTTGGTTTCATCAGACCAGAGAATTTAGTTTCTTATGGTCTGAGAGTCTTTCAGGTGTCTTTTGGCAATGCCATACAGGCCTGAGTGCTGCAGAGATGGTTGTTCTTCTGGAGGGTTCTCCTCTCTTCACAGAGAAACGCTGGAGCTCTGTCAGGCTCTTGGTCACCTTCCTGACTGAGGCCCTTCTCCTTCGATCGCTCAGTTTGGTCGGACGGCCTACTATAGGAAGAGTCCTGGTGGTTCCAAACTTCTTCCATTTATGGATGATGGAGGCCACGGTGCTCATTGGAACCTTCAATGCTGCAGACATTTTTCTGTACCCTTCCCCAGATCTGTGCCTCCATACAATCCTGTCTACAGACAGTTCCTTGGACTTCATGGCTCGGTTTGTGCTCTGACATGCACTGTTAACTGTGAGATCTTTATATAGACAGGTGTGTGCCTTTCCAAATCATGTCCAATCAACTGAATTCACCACAGGTGAAACATCTCAAGGATGATCAGTGGAAACCGGATGCACCTGAGCTCTAATTTGAGCGTTGTTGAGCAAAGGCTGTGAATACTTCTGTACATGGGATTTTTTTGTTTTTTATTTTTAATAAATTTGCAAAGATTTCAAACAAACTTCTCTCATGTTGTCATTATGGGGTATTTTTTGTAGAATTATGAGGAAAATAATTAATTTAATCCATTTTGGAATAAGGCTGCAACATAACAAAATGTGAAAAAAGTGAAGTGAATACTTTCTGGATGCACTATATATACAGTGCCTTGAAAAAGTATTCATACCCCTTGAAATTTTCCATATTTTGTCATGTTATACCCAAAAATGTAAATGCAATTTATTGGGATTTTATGTGATAGACCAACACAAAGTGTTACATAATTGTGAAGTGGAAGGAAAATGATAAATGGTTTTCAACATTTTTTACAAATAAATATGTGAAAAGTGTGGCGTGCATTTGTATTCAGCCCCCCTGAGTCAATACTTTGTAGAACCTCTTTTCACTTCAATTACAGCTGCAAGTCTTTTTGGGGAAGTCTCTACCAGCTTTGCCCATCTAGAGAGGACATTTTTGCCCATTCTTCTTTGCAAAATATCTCAAGCTCTGTCAGATTGGATGGAGAGCGTCTGTGAACAGCAATTTTCAAGTCTTGCCACAGATTCTCAATTGGACTGTGACTGGGTCTTTCTAACACATGAATATGATCTAAGCCATTCCATTGTAGCTCTGGCTGTATGTTTAGGGTCGTTGTCCTGCTGGAAGGTGAACCTTTGCACAAGTCGCAAGTCTTTAAGTCTTTTGCAGACCCCTTTTGCAGTTTTTCTTCTAAGACTGCCCTGTATTTGGCTCCATCCATCTTCCCATCAACTCTGACCAGCTTCCATGTTCCTGCTGAAGAAAAGAATCCCCACAACAGAATGCTGCCACCGCCATGTTTCACAGTGGGGATGGTGTGTTCAGAATGATGTGCAGTGTTAGTTTTCTGCACACATGGCATTTTGCTTTTAGGCCAAAAAGTTCAATTTTGGTCTCATCTGACCAGAGGACCTTCTTCCACATGTTTGCTGTGTCCCCAACATGGCTTTTCACAAATTGCAAATGGGACTTCTTATGGTTTTCTTTCAACAATGGCTTTCTTCTTGCCACTCTTGCATAAAGGTCAGATTTGTGGAGAGCACAACTAATAGTTGTCCTGTGGACAAATTCTCTCACCTGAGCTGTGGATCTCTGCAGCTCCTCCAGAGTTAGGCTGCATTCACACAGGGGCGACCCGACTTCGACGCGACTTTGCTAGGCAATTTCAGCGCGACTTTCAGCGCGACTTTCAGCGCGACTTTCAGCGCGACTTCCAGGGACTTGAGGCGACTTTACAACACGACTTTTTCCAGGCGACTTTGCCTTGACCAATCAGAAAAGGGAGGGAGGGGGTTGCCTAAAAATAAATTCTATTCTTTTCACTACAAAGTCGCTTTTATTTAGATGGGGGATCCGACTTGGAGGCGACTTCTATTCAATTCTATGGGCACAAGTCGGATAGAAGTCGCCTAGAAGTAGTACAGGAACCTTTTCTGAAGTCGTTCCAACTTCAGTAGTGTACATTAAGACGGCTCCCATTCATTTCAATGGGATTTCAGATGTCAAGCGACCTGGGGCGAGTTGAGGCTACCCAAGTCGGAGCGACAGTCGCCCCTGTGTGAATGGTGCCTTACTATGGGCCTCTTGGCTACTTCTCTAATTAATTCTCTCCTTGCCCGGCCGGCCAGTTTAGGTGGACGGCCATGTCTTGGTAGGTTTGCAGTTGTGCCATACTCTTTCCATTTTCAGATGATGGATTGAACAGAGCTCCGTGAGACATTCAAAGCTTGTGATATTTTTTTCATAACCTATCCCTGCTTTAAACTTCTCTACAATTTTATCCCTGACCAGTCTGGTGTGTTCTTTGGCATTCATGATGCTGTTTGTTCACTAAGGTTCTCTAACAATCCTCTGAGGGCTTCACAGAACAGCTGTATTTATGCTGAGATTAAATTACACACAGGTGGACTCTATTTACTAATTAGGTGACTTCTGAAGGCAATTGGTTCAACTAGATTTAAGTTAGGGGTATCAGAGTAAAGGGGGCAGAATACAAATGCACCCCACACTTTTCACAGATTTATTTGTAAAAAATGTTCAAAACCATTTATCATTTTCCTTCCACTTCACAATTATGTGCCACTTTGTGTCGGTCTATCACATAAAATCCCAATAAAATACATTTACGTTTTTGGTTGTAACATGACAAAATGTGGAAAATTTCAAGGGGTATGAATACTTTTTCAAGGCACTGTATTTATATACTGTACATAATGCTTCAAGCACTAAAAAAAAAAGATTTTGGATAGAGCAGTTAGACCAGTTAGACGCTCTTTCCAGTTTTTATAAGAAACATGTAGGGCGACCCCCACAGGAGGCGCTGATTTTTTAACTGGTTCTTCCCCAAACATTGCAGAGTCTACCAATCACACAAGCAACAGTCCATTCACTCTAGCTACATTATACAGTCTAGGGCAGGGGTGTCAAACTCAATTTCAATGTGTGCCACATCAGCATCATAGTTGTCCCCAAAGGCCCGGCTGTATCTTTGTACCTGTAAGACTAGATGTCCAGAGCACCCCACCCCCCCTTACATTAGATGTCACGAGTCCCCCCACCATCAGAAGTCAAGAGTCACCCACCCTCCCTTACATCACAGTGCACCCTCTTTACTTTGTGCTGCCTCCAGAAAGAAGTTGGGGGGAGGGGTGGAGCTGGGAAACAGAAAGTGCAGGGTCTGGAGGAGGAGCAGAGGAGGGCTGAAGTCAGCTGCCGTAGTCTGCTGAATGCTGAGACCAGGGGAGGTGAAGACGAAGGGATGCTGCGGTTGCATGGAGACAAGCAGGATCTAGCAAAGGAGTTCTGTGCTCCTCTCTGTTGCCCACTGCTGAGATAACGTGGGGGCGGAGAAGAGTGGGGTTCTGCAGCTGCAGGAGAGGTGCAAGGGCCACATGAAATTGCCTGGGGGGCCGGATTCGGCCCACGGACTTTGCGTCTGACACATGTGGTTTACGGGATGTATTTTTAAGCACTTGCAGACCATGATGGCAGCAGGTCGGCTCTCCTGCGCAAATCGCCGTAGGTGTACGGCGGGCGCGGGAGTGTGTATTGTGGGTGCGCACATGTCCCCGGAGGCACACTCGTGCGCTCACTGGCTAGCGGGCAAACCAATCAGCTGGTGGGGCGGAATCAATGTCGGCCGGCCACCCACGATCACTCCCCCACAGTGACAGACAGGGGAGAGGAGAGAGATCACCCATTTACTGGGAACAGACGATCTCTCTCCTCCCCCAATCAGCCCAGCCCCCATACAGTTAGAACACACTGACAGGGAACACATTTAACCCTTTGAACTCCCCTTCCCTTCCCTGCCAATGACATTTAGGGCTCTTTCACACACACGGAGCCCATTTTGACTGGCTCCGCTGCTCAGCGGGGATCCATCCGTTGATCCCCGCTGAGCCGGCGGATGACAGGACAGTCTCTGCACGTGCAGAGACTGACCTGCCAGAGCTCCATTCTCCTCTATGGAGAATCGGATGAGCACGGACCGTCTGTCCGTGTTCATCTGATCCGCCAGGTGGATGGAAAATAGGGCTTCCTTCTGTCTGTTTCTAGTGGATCGGGTGTCAGCGGACATGTCACCGCTGACATCCGCCGCTCCATAGAAGTACATGGAGCATTCGTTTGGGTCCGCGTGAAAAACTGACAGGCGGACCCAAACGGTCTGTATGTGTGAAAGAGCCCTTATACAGTAATCAGTGGCTATTTATAGCTGATCGCTGTATGAGTGTCAATGGTCCCAAAAAAGTGTCAAACGTGTCCGATCTGTCCGTTGCAATGTCGCAGTCCCACTAAAAATCGCAGAGCGACCGCCATTACTAGTAAAAAATAGAAATAAAAAAAAACGCCATAAATCTATTCCCATAGTTTGTAGACGCTATAACTTTTGCGCAAACCAATCAATATACGCTTATTGCCATTTTTTTTACCAAGAATATGTAGAAGAATATACAGTATATCGGCCTAAACTGATGAAGAAATTTGTTTTTTTTTTATTTTTTGGATATGTATTATAGCAAAAAGTAAAAAATATTGGGTTTTTTCAAAATTGCTGCTTTTTTTTATTTGTTTATAGCGCAAAAACATAAAAACCGTAGAGGTGATCAAATACCACCAAAAGAAAGCTCTATTTGTGGGGGAAAAAGGACATAAATTTAATTTGGGTACAACGTCGCACGACCGCGCAATTGTCAGTTAAAGCGACGCAGTGCTGAATCGCAAAAAATGCTCTGGTCAGGAAGGGGGCAAATCCTTCCGGGGCTGAAGTGGATAAGGTTTATTGCTTGCAGAACTCGTAAAAGGAGAGGGATTGGGGTTGTATGGGATACTCCAAAATTGCTGACTTGAAACAGGAGTACGCATCTTACTAGGTGAAACTTCTTTGATCGGTATTTAAGCCAGAAACAAAGGGGAAACACGGCCGACAGAGTGTGTGGCGAAGAAAGCCAATCAGCGGCATCTACTCATAGGGGACATCTAGGGATGTAATCAGGGCACTGATCATCAGTGCCCTGATTACAATTATCACCACAAGAGCCAGCCATCAGTGTCCATCCCAGTGCCAGCAGTCAGTGTCCACAAGTGCCGCCAGTGGCAGCAACCAGTGCCCAGAAGTGCCTACCAGTCCCAGCAATCAGTGCCCACAAGTACCACCAATCAGTGCCCATTAGTGATGTCAATCAGTGCTGGCTATTAGTGCCACCTATCAGTGCTGTCCATCAATGCCCATCACTGCTGCCCATCAATGTCACCCATCAGTGCCACCCATCAATGCTCATCAGTGCCACCTATCTATGCCGTCCATCAGTGCCCACCAGTGCCACCCATCAGTGCCCACCAGTGCCACCTATCAGTGCCCACCAGTGCCACCCATCAATGCCTATAAGTGCCCAATATTAGTGCCTCCTCATCAGTGTCGCCTCATCAGTGCCCATTAGTGCCGCCTCATCAGTGCCCATAAGTGCCACCCCATCAGTGCAGCCTATCAGTGCCCATCAGTGCCGCCTCATCATCACACATCAGTGAAGGAGAAAAAATACTTATTTACAAAATGTACTGACTAAGAAAAACTTTTTTTTTTTTTTTAATACGGTCTTTTTTTTTTTTTTAAATAAATAAATAATAAAATAATAAACCCAGCAGTGATTAAATACCACCAAAAGAAAGCGCTATTTGTGTGAAGAAAATTATAAAAAATTTACATGGTTACGGTGTAGCATGGCCGCGCAATTGTCATTCAAATTGTGACAGCGCTGAAAGCTGAAAAATAGCCTGGGCAGGAAAGGGGAGAAAGTGCCCGGTATTGAGGTGGTTAAACCCTGTAATAAAAATAAGGTACAACAGGCATTAAAAAACTGGGAGGGTCATGTTAACCTCAATGTATATGTGCGGGCGCAAAGCAGGTGAGTATTAACGCCACACGCAGCAGATATGCGTCCATGGGCAGCAGAGGTTTCTATCCTGAGAGCACATTCACTGCACAGTGACCGAGCTGTCATAGACAGCTCCTGGTCCCTAGTGATGATTGGGAGCTGACCGATTCCTGATCATGTGACCACTGTAAGAGAGAATCACAGTGGTAATGTGATCAAGCAGACCTTTCCACCTCCCCCCCGGGGCGTAATAGCCCAGGTAAAGGGATGTCAAGGTTGAGCGGGTTAAAATCACAATTGGAAAAAACTAAAACTCGTATTGAAAAAGCATAAGGATATTTATTATTATACAGGATTTATATGGCGGCAACAGTACAGATACAATGCAATTCAATTCAATACAGGAGGAACCAGAGGGCCACTGCTTCTCAGAGATGAGATTGAGATCTCAACGGAAAAAAGTTAATGAAATCTTCACTTACATAACCAATGCTGATTGGTGAATGGAGTTACATTTCACAGGCAGATTGTTAGATTAGATTTGTGTTTTACGAAGAACATCTGTATTTTTCCTCTGATCTCTCTCTCGAATTCAGTTTATGGTCCATGGAGAGAAACACTGAACCCCATCTTAGCTCCCTAAAAAGCTTAATTGTGCCCAGGCAGTACCCAGAAAATGCACCTTCTGTCTGCAATTCCTCCTAAGAATGAATTCTCCAGTGCCTAGGCACTCCTGTTCTGTAGCCCTATAGCTGTTTATCTTCAGTGTGAAATCTAAGGCACTGCTGCCTCAGACTGCTAGTCTTAGGAGTGAGATTTAGTGGCTGGTAGAGAGGGATAGGTGACCCAAGAGCCACACATCAAGTCAAAGTCAGCTGTGTGATAGTGAATCACAGTCTCAGCCTGGACCCCCACCAGGCCATGCCCCCAACGTGTTTCACTCCGCCCACCGGAGCTCACTCATGGAGTTCTTGGTGATGTCACTACTGTGCTGCTCTCTGTTCTCCTTGCTGGAGGTTCTGACACGAGGAAGGAAAGCCCTGATGACTTCCACACCATTACCAGAGACAGCAATGATATGGAGGTCATCATGAGAAACCAGTGAGAGCGGTGGGGAACCCAGGAAATTGCTGGGAGTGTTGGTTTACCAATAGACCATTTCTCTTGGACAGAGCGGAGTTCAGCAGTGTCGGCAACAGTAAAGTATTTCCTCTGTTCTTTACACCAGCCTTTCTCAATCTTTTTTTCAGTTTTGAAACCAAATGTATAATCCCAAAAACGTAAATGTTACTTATCAATGGGAAACCTGGGCCCGGGACAATGTACACAATCGACTCGATAAAACTTCACATCAGAGTTCCCCCTATAAGTCAGAGGCCCCCCATTACATCAGAGACCCCCCTTCACATCGGAGTTCCTCCTTCATGTCAGAGGCCCCACCTGATGTCAGAATACCTCCTTCACGTCAGAAGCCCCCCATTACATCAGAGTACCTCCTTCATGTCAGAAGCCCCCCATTACATCAGAGTACCCCCTATAAGTCAGAGGCCCCCCATTACATCAGAGACCCCCCTTCACATCGGAGTTCCTCCTTCATGTCAGAGGCCCCACCTGATGTCAGAATACCTCCTTCACGTCAGAAGCCCCCCATTACATCAGAGTACCTCCTTCATGTCAGAAGCCCCCCATTACATCAGAGTACCTCCTTCACGTCAGAAGCCCCCCATTACATCAGAGTACCCCCTTCATGTCAGAAGCCCCCCATTACATCAGAGTACCTCCTTCACGTCAGAAGCCCCCCATTACATCAGAGTACCCCCTTCATGTCAGAGTACCTCCTTCACGTCAGAAGCCCCCCATTACATCAGAGTACCCCCTTCATGTCAGAAGCCCCCTATCACATCAGAGTACCTCCTTCATGTCAGAAGCCCCCCATTACATCAGAGTACCCCCTTCATGTCAGAAGCCCCCTATCACATCAGAGGCCCCCTTCACGTCAGAGGCCCCCATCACATCAGATTACCCCCTTCGCAGCAGAGTTCTTCCCTCACTTTAAAGACCCCCATCACATCACAGCACCCCCTTCACAGCAGAGTCCCTACTTCACTTTAAAGACCCCCATCACATCAGAGCACCCCCTTCATAACAGAGTCCCTACTTCACTTTAGAGGCCCACCTTCACATCAGAGGGCCCCCTTCACAGCAGAGTCCCTACTTCACTTTAGAGGCCCACCTTCACATCAGAGGGCCCCCTTCACATCAGAGTCCCCCATCACATTAGAGTACCCTCTTCATGTCAGAGTACCTCCTTAATGTCAGAGTGTCTCCTTCATGTCAGAGGCCCCCCATCATTTCAGAGGCTCCTCTTCACGTCAGAGATCCCCGATCACATCAGAGTTCCTCCTTCACATCAGAGGCCTCCTTCATGTCAGAGGCCCCTCTTTACATAAGAGTACCCCCCCAACATTGGAAGTCCCCCGTCATGTCAGAGTACCTCCTTCACATCAGAGGCCCCCATCACAGAGTACCCCCTTTTACATCACAGGCAAACACTTCAAATCAGAATTCCTCCTTCGTGTCAGAGACCCCCTTTACATCCGAGGCCCCCTTCACATCAGAGTAATACCTTCATGTCAGAGGCCCCCCTTCAGGTCAGAGGCCTCCCATCACATCAGAATCCCCCTTATATATGAGAGTTCCCCCAATAAATCAGAATACCCCCCATGACCGAGACTACCCATTACCACTACCCATTACCTCTAGGGATGCTGCCTTTAAAATAATACTGATTTAATCAAACACAATAAAGATAAACCGGGTTAAATAAATATGGTCCATTCATCATGTGTATTCCTCCTTGAATCTTGGCGTGCTTTGTGTATTTCTTCCAGATCTATGCAGTAATCCAGTGTGAGACTTTCCCTCTGTGCAGGAGCTTCCTGTAATAAAGACCGCTCACTGCTGCTCTCTCTCCTTATGCAGGGTGACTGGTCTTGTCTCCGCCCCTCCTGTAGTTTTCTATAGGTAGCCTGTAGTGGGTGGAGCCTGCTGGCCCTCCCACAGCTCTGCTCTCTGAACAGGTTGTCTACAGCACAGTGATTATGTCACTGCTTCTTTTACAAGGTGATATCTAGGTTTGCCAAAGCATTTTGTCACAATAGGTGGCTTTATATCCTTGGTGGCTACTAAGGAATATATTTACTGTAAATTAAAGTTTTTTTGCAGCCATTGAATTTTAATGTGTTCTGTTTGCTGCTTGTGTATTGCAGGAGATTTTCCAGTGGTGTGGATCAACAAGCAATAAATACGAACGTTTTAAGGCTGCGCAAGTGGCCAACGGAATCCGTGATAATGAGAGAAACGGGAGAGCCCAGCTCATCGTTGTGGAGGAAGGAAGCGAACCGAGCCATCTCACCAAGGTAAAGGCTACTGTTGTGCTGAATTTTATATACATGTATTTGGCAGGTGGATGGCCAGGCTGAACCCGGACACCAGAAAAGTCAGTTTCCTATTAGCGAAGTGAAGCTGCATGGCAGGGGAGCCAATGTGCGGGTCCGGTGGCCGGGATGTCCGCCGGCCACCCGCGATCGCTCCACAGAGAGGCAGAACGGGGATCTGCCTATGTAATCAAAGCGGATCCCTGTTCTGACAAGGGAGTACAGAGAGATCGTCTGTTCCTAGTGATCAGGAATAGCGATCTCTGTGCATTCCCAGTCAGTCCATCCCCCACACAGTTAGAAAGCACCTCCCTAGGACACACTTAACCCTTTGATTGCCCATTATGTTAACCTCTTCCCTGCCAGTGTCATTTATACAGTAATCAGTGCATATTTTTAGCTCTGATCGCTGTATAAATGTCACTGGTCCCAAAAAGTATCAAAAGTGTCCGATCTGTCCGCCGCGGCCTCGCTAGAAATCGCTGATCACTGCCATTACTAGTAAGAAAAAGAAAAAAATTCCATAAATCTATCCCATAGTTAGTAGACGCTATAACTTTTGTGCAAAGCAATCAATATACACTTATTGGAATTTTTTTTACCAAAAATATGTAGAAGAATACATTTTGGCCTAAACTGATGAACTGATTTTTTTTTACATTTTTTTTTATTGGATATGTATTATAGCAAAATTAAAAAATATAGTTTTTTTTTCAAAATTGTCGCTCTTTTTTTGTTCATAGCGCAAAAAATAAAAACCGCAGAGGCGATCGAATACCACCAAAAGAAAGCTCTATTTGTGGGAAAAAAAGGTCATCAATTTTATTTGGGTACAACGTTGCATGAGTGCACAATTCTATAGGTTTTATACAACCGCGCAATTGTAAGTTAAAGTAACGCAGTACCGTATTGCAAAAAATGGCCTGGGCATTAAGGGGTAAATCCTTCCGGTGCTGCAGTGGTTAATTATTTTCCTCACAATTCTACACACAATACCCCATAATGACAACGTGAAAGAAGTTTGTTTTAAATATTTGCAAATGTATTAAAAATTAAAAAATTGCATGTACAGAAGTATTCCCAGCCTTTGCCATGACACTCAACACTGAGCTCAGGTGCCTCCTGTTTCCACTGATCATCCTTGAGAAGTTTCTACAACTTGGTTGGAGTCCCCCTGTGGTAAATTCAGTTGACTGGACATGATTTGGAAAGGCACACACCTGCCCCACAGTTAACAGTGCATGTCAGAGCACAAACCAAGCCATGAAGTCCAAGGAATTGTCTGTAGACTTCTGAGATAGGATTGTATGGAGGCACAGATCTGGGGAAGGGTACAAAAATATTTCTGCAGCATTGAAGGTCCCAATGAGCACAGTGGCCTCCATCATCTGTAAATGGAAAAAGTTTGGAACCACCAGGACTCTTGCTAGGGCGGGCCGCCCGGCCAAACTAAGTGATTGGGGGAGAAGGGCCAGCATTTCTCTGTGGAGAGAGGAGAAACTTCTAGAAGAACAACCATCTCTGCAGCACTCCACCAATCAGGCCTGTATGGTAGAGTGGCCAGAAAGAAGCCACTCTTCAGTAAAAGGCACATCACAGCCCACCTGGAGTTTGCCAAAAGGTACCTGAAGGACTCTCAGACCATGAGAAACTAAATTCTCCGGTCTGATGAAACAAAGATTGAACTCTTTGGCCTGAATGGCAAGCATCATGTCTGTAGGAAACCAGGCACCGCTCATCACCTGTCCAATAGCATTCCTACAGTGAAGCATGGTGGTGGCAGCATCATGCTGTGGGGATGTTTTTCAACGGCAGGAGCTGGGAGACTAGTCAGGATCGAGGGAAAGATAAATGCAGCAATATACAGAGACATCCTTGATGAAAACCTGCTGCAGAGCGCTCTGGACCTCAGACTGGGGCGAAGGTTCATCTTCCAACAGGACAAAGGCCCAGCCAAGATAACAAAGGAGCGGCTATGGGACAACTCTGTGAAAGTCCTTGAGTGGCTCAGCCAGAGCCCAGACTTGAACCCGATTGAACATCTCTGGAGAGATCTGAAAATGGCTGTGCACCGATGATCTTCATCCAACCTGATGGAGCTTGAGAAGTCCTGCAAAGAATAATGGAAGAAACTGCCTAAAAATGTGTGCCAAGCTTGTAGCATCATAACTCAAAAATACTGGAGGCTGTAATTGGTGCCAAAGGGGCTTCACCAAAGTATTGAGCAAAGGCTGTGAATTATTATGTGCATTGGAATTTTTCATTTTTTATTTTTAATAAATTTGCAAAGATTTCAAACAAACTTCTTTCATGTTGTGATCATGGGGGATTGTTTGTAGAATTTTGAAGAAAATAATGAATTTAATCCATTTTGGAATAAGGCTGTAACATAACAAAATGTGGAAAAAGTGAAGCACTGTGAATACTTTCCGGATGCATTGTATATTCTTGTTCTAGTCATGAGTTTCATACACTGAAGTTTCGTAGTGAGCAGGAAGCAGTGATTTCTGGATAGACGTGGGGCACAGATTACCCCGTGCTGTGTGCGGATATCGTAGGCAGCAGCCGGGTGAGTCACCAGTTTGAGGTTTTGTCTACATGCAGTGTCTGTGTGTGGCGTGCCAACAGAATCCGCTTTTGTATTGGGAAGTTCTGCCCTCTGATACATTTTTTATGCATGAAAAGTGCTTAACAAACAAGGGTGGACTGAACATCTTCAAAGCTGCCAATCCTAAAAGTGACAGTAAAAGCGATATTAAACCCCAAAGCAAACATCTATAATATTGCAGCTTACCTATTCTTAGATGTGATGACCCCATTCATTTTCTTTTTATTTTCCAGTAAATATGTTACTTTCTCAACAGAACAAGCTGCCTTGCAGATGTAGCAGTTACAAGGTTGAGACAAACCATTTAACATTGACAGGGGTGCTTACAATCATCAGCTTTCATTTATTTATGCACAAACAAACAAACAGTTCAATCAACCTATGGACATGAACTGTTTTTTTTTTCTGATGGGTTTGATTTCTGTTTACATTCTAAGTTCTTTCATTTACATTTTATAGCCATATGTATTTTAAAGTGGAGCTCTACCCAAAAGGGGAAACTCTACTTGTGTGCATCCTCCCCCCCTCCGCTGTCATATTTGGCACCTTTTGGGGGGGGGGGGGGGGGCTGGTGCCTGTTTTTGACAGGTGCCCATCCCCACTTCCAGGAGACCTTGCGGCAAGATCGCCCAGAAGTTTGGCCCCCTCCTCCTTCCACTGTTGCCGGTATTCTGCCGAAATAGCCAATTGCCGGCTCTGCATTGCCGCCAAGAGCCTGACCACGTGTGTACCACCCATGGGGGGGGGGGTGGTTTGTTTGAAGCCCCCCCCCAGCTGTAGCACCAACCGCCACTGAGCTACAGTATTTGTAGCTGCTGACTTTTAATTATTAGAGGGGCTGGATCTCCACTTTAAGTGTGCTAATAAATTAACTTTGTTAGTGTATCTTAAACTGCTAGCAAACCTAACACTCCCCTGCCTCCAGACTGCCAATGTTGCTGTCCGAAGGTGCCCCCTGTTCTCCTTCCTCCAGAGTAGGGGCGCTCTAATACAGAAGGTGTGTTGCTGGCCAGATCATCAGGTGAAAACAGAGGGGAAAAAAGCTTAAAAAAAGAAAACGAATGCAGCCGCTGCAAAAAAATTAAATTTCTGTTTTTTGGGTTTAATACCGCTTTAAGCACTTGCCACAGTACTGCAGTGGGGCAACACATGCAGGCACAATCACTTACATGTATGTCATGTGTCTGCATTGGTTTAGGAGTGCGCTTACATAGTTATAGTTTTACATGAATAAATAAAAGCTGATCATTGTAAGCACCCATGTCAGTGTTAAAGAGTTACTTAACCCACAACAGTAAAATCAGTCTGTATACGCAGTAAAGCATGCTTGCTATACTCACTGTGGAACCTAAGGGGTTAATCCTCTGCATTGTGTAAAAAGGCTGTTTGATCCTGTCTTCTCTGATCCTCCCCTTCTTCCACTGACTCCAAAACAAGTCCGAGTAAGACAGCGTTACTGGAGGCACTCTGCACATGCTCAGTTTGGTGTGTATTGCTAGAGAGATTTTATTTTTTTTCTTGGGAGGATGAATGTGATCAGCACAGGGCCAATCAGCACTGTCCAGACAGAAGGTCAGGGGTCCTGGATTCTGATAGGACAGCCAGTGCAGTGTGAAAACTCCTTCTACAAGCTTTAACCAGACACTGATAGAAGTCACAAGACTGCTATATACTGCTGATGAGAAAAGGTATTTAGCAGTTTATATTTACTAAAACAATTGCATTTCCATGTTCTGTGTACTGTGGGAGACCAGATATAGTGACTGCAGGCTCCTGGGCTTAATAGCACTTTAAAGCGGAGGTCCGAGGGCAAAAAAAAAAAAATGAAAAGTCAGCAGCTACACATACAGTAGCTGCTGACTTTTAATATTAGGACACTTACCTGTCCTGGAGTCTAGTGATGTCGGCACCCGCCGCCGATCTTCGGATCGGGGGACGGGTGCAGCCGCCTCCATCGCGGGTAAGGGAACCCGGACGTGTAAGCAGTACAGCTTCACGCCGGGCACCTTACTGCGCGTGCGCGAGGCTCTGCCATGCTCTGCTACTGGCCAGGCGGCCAGAAGCAGAGTGAGCAGGGAGGAGAGAGCCGGGCTGCTGACGTCAGCAGCCGCGGCCGCCGGCCAGAGCTCCCGGATGTGTGGAAAAGGACACCAGTCTAAAGACAGGTGTCCTCTTCCCCCTCCCCCCCGAAAGGTGCCGAATGTGACACCTGAGGGGGGGAGGAATCCAACCAGCGGAAGTTTCACTTTAGGGTGGAACTCCGC
>BLSH010035668.1:2500319-2516661 GCA_018402905.1 Glandirana rugosa
GGCTCCTGGGCTTAATAGCACTTTAAAGCGGAGGTCCGAGGGCAAAAAAAAAAAAATGAAAAGTCAGCAGCTACACATACAGTAGCTGCTGACTTTTAATATTAGGACACTTACCTGTCCTGGAGTCTAGTGATGTCGGCACCCGCCGCCGATCTTCGGATCGGGGGACGGGTGCAGCCGCCTCCATCGCGGGTAAGGGAACCCGGACGTGTAAGCAGTACAGCTTCACGCCGGGCACCTTACTGCGCGTGCGCGAGGCTCTGCCATGCTCTGCTACTGGCCAGGCGGCCAGAAGCAGAGTGAGCAGGGAGGAGAGAGCCGGGCTGCTGACGTCAGCAGCCGCGGCCGCCGGCCAGAGCTCCCGGATGTGTGGAAAAGGACACCTGTCTAAAGACAGGTGTCCTCTTCCCCCTCCCCCCCCGAAAGGTGCCAAATGTGACACCTGAGGGGGGGGGGGGATCCAACCAGCGGAAGTTCCACTTTAGGGTGGAACCCCGCTTTAAATGGATTGTTTCATCCCTGTAAACCAATACATTCTGCTGGAGAGCTGGTGCTTTTGAAAAACAACAGACTTGCTGGCTGGATCACCAGAAAACAGCAGAAATTAATTGGATCAATATCAGTGCTGGGCATCTGGAATTTCCAAAGGCCGGTGTAGCCATGGCGGTCTGCAAATTTATTGCATTATACACAGTCATCCTCTTTCATTCGTGGATTGCATGCGAGGGTTGCCGAAATGAGGATGTGTTTGTTCATTGAATGTGAATGTTGTCACCACATGACCACTTCCTCTGTCTGCGCGAAGGCGTGTGATGCTCTCTTTGCGGCTAACAGTCAGCACATAACTCCGAGTTTTACTCTTTTCTCAGTTGCATTCAGGAAACGTCCGATATATAGAAAATGAGAACCAAAATCAAAAGCTGGCCAATGAATGTAGCAGCATCAGAAACCCCATCACCAGACCATTCACTGCAATGAAAAATCTTCCCATAAGGTTAGATGTGGATTGATTTTATCTCAGTCTACAGCGAGGCCAAAAGTTTTGAGAATGACACAAATATTCATTTTCACAGAGCCTGTTGCTTCAGTGTTTTTAGATTTTTTTCTCAGATGTTACTATGGGATACGGAAGTATAGTTACAAGCATTCCATAATTGTCAAAGGCTTTTATTGACAATTACATGAAGTTTATGCAAAGAGTCAATATTTGCAGTGCTGACCCTTTTTTCTCAAGGCCTCAATTCTCCCTGGCATGCTGGCAATCAACTTCTGGGCCCCATCCTGACTGGTGGCTGCCCCCCCCCCCCCCCCTGCATAATCATTGCTTGGAGTTTGTCAGAATTTGGTGGATTTTTTTGTTCACCCGCCTCTTGAGCATTGACCACAAGTTCTCAATGGGATTAAGGTCTGGGGAGTTTCCTGGCCATGGAACCAAAAATGTTCATGCTTCGTTCCCCAAGTTATCACTTTTGCTTTATGGCAAGGTGCTCCATCATGCTGGAAAAGGCATTGTTCCTCGCCAAACTGTTCTTGGATGGTTGGGAGCAGAGGCGTTGCTAGGGGGTGGCTATTGGGGCTATAGCCCCGAGTCTGGGGCCCATAGCCCCGGGTCTCTTACAGGGGGGCTGCAGTTCTGCAATTAGCAGGTATGGAATGCAGACTCTGTATATGTATATATATATATATATATATATATACACACACATACATACATACATACACATGTATATTTATTACTTTTATTATTTCTTTTATTACATGTATGCCCGCTTAAGCGTATGTCTTTCTTTACTTTGCTGCTATGGGCATCTAGCCCCAGATCTTTTGTAGACCAAGCAACGCCCCTGGTTGGGAGAAGTTGCCCTGGGAGGATGTTTTTGTACCGTTCTTTATTCATGGCCGTGTTCTTAGGCAAAATTGTGAGTGAGTCCCCCACGCCCTTGTCTGAGAAGCAACTCCACACATGAATGGTCTCAGGGTGCTTTACTGTTGGCATGGCACAGGACTGATGGTAGCGCTCACCTTTTCTTCTCAGGACAAGGTTTTTTACAGATGCTCCAAAACAGGGGTCTCCAAACGTTCTAAACAAAGGACCAGTTTACTCTCCTTCAGACTTTAAGAGGGCCTGACTGTGCCCAGTAGGGGTAGAAATGGTCCAGACGTTCGTGGGAAAAATAATGCCCCGTTGTTTGATTCAGGGAGAGTAATTGTGCCCCATTATTGGTGTAAGTTGGACGAATGGTGCCCCATCGTTGTTGTCATCGGGTGTCATTGAGAATAATTGTGCCTCATCATTGATATGGTTGGGTTCCATTGTTGGTGTCATTGGGAGGAATTGTGCACCATCATTGGTGTCAGTGGGGGGAATTATGCTCCATTGTTGGTATCAGTGGATGAAATAGGGCCCCAAGGGCTGGATAAAAGCAAGCAAATAGCTGCATCTGCCCCCCCAGGCCGCATTTTGGAGACCTCTGCTCCAAACAATCAGAAAGGGGATTCATCAGAGCAAATGACTTTCCCCCAGTCCTCAGCAGTCCAATCCCTGGACCCTTTGCAGAATATCAGTCTGTCCTGATGTTTTTCCTGGAGAGAAGCGGCTCCTTTGCTGCCCTTCTTGACACCAGGCCACCCTCCAAAAGTCTTCTCCTCACTGTGTGTGCCGATGCCCTCACACCTGCCTGCTGCCATTCCTGAGCTCTGCACTGGTGGTGCCCCAATCCTGCAGCTGAACCAACCGTAGGAGGCGGTCCTGGCGCTTGTTGGACTTTCTTGGGCACCCTGAAGCCTTCTTCACAAATCTAGTGGAAGTGTTTTTTTATGGGATTGAGTTCATTTTCATGGCAAAGAGGGACTTTGCAATAAATTGCAATTTATCTGATCACTCTTCATAACATTCTTGAGTATATGCCAATTGCCATCATAAAAACTGAGGCAGAAGACTTTGTGAAAATTAATATTTGTGTCACTCCCAAAGCTTTTGGCCACGGCTGTAGGCTCACACTTGTGCAGGTCCTGTGTGCCCTGTTTGTGTGCACAGCTGCCCATTTATTTGAATTTGCTGTACATGCAGGGAACTGCATGGCATGCATGGGTTCCCAGCCTGCACAGATATGAACCTAGACTTCATGGGACCCTATACAGCCTTCCTTACAGGGCCCCCCAACCCAGCTTACACCCCACCCGCCCCCCCTGGGGTGCAGAGAAACAGCGACACTGACTTTACCCCCCTGTGCCCCAAAAATGTGAAAAAAAAGCCTCACTTCGTGGGCCCCTCTCTTAAACTGATGGGGCCCAGGGAAATGTAATGTAAGCCGTGTTAAACAAGTAGGAGCGGGAGTCTGGTCCAGTAGAGTCCATTTATTCATTTAGGAAGAAATGAACCATATAATTGCCCTGGGCCCCCCTGTTTAGCTGATGAGGTCTGGGCCCAGTACAACAGGACCAGCTGTACTGCCCTATCAGCGGCCCCGCTTAGGCATATTATTTACTTGTAAATTCTGTGAACATCTGAAAGCCCTGAGAATGCTGCTGGACTCTGCCATCCTGGGTGTGATGTCAGCAGCCCCAGCAGAGCTATCATTCAAGCATTTCTCTATAGCAGGGCCCCCCCTTATGATAGAGTCCCCCTTTACATCAAGATCCCCATCAGAGTCTCCACTTACATTAGAGCCTCCATCAAAGTCCCTCTCTACATCAGAATCCCCCCTTACATCAAAGTTCCATCAGACTCCCCTTTATATCACAGTCTCCATCGGAGTCCCCCTTACATCAAAGTCCCTATTAGAGCATCCATTACATCAGAGTTCCCCCTTACATCAAGGTTCCCGTAAGAGTCCCCCTTACATCACGGTCCCCATCAGAGTTCCCCCTTACCTCAGGGTCCTCATCAGGACCCCCTTATATCAGGGTCCCTATTAGAGCACCCATTACATCAGAGTCCCCCCTTACATCAAGGTTCCTGTCAGAGTCCCCCTTACATCTTGATCCCCATCAGAGTTCTCCCTTACATCAGAGCCCTCTTATATCAGGTTCCCTATTAGAGCACTCCTTACATCAGAGTCCCCCCTTACATCAAGGTTCTAGTCAGAGTCCCCCTTACATCATGGTCCCTATCGGAGTTCCCTGTTACACCAGGGTCCCCATCAGTGTCCCCCTTACATCAGGGTCCCATCAGAGTTCCCCTTTACATCCGAGTCCCCATCAAAGGTCCCCCTTACATCAGGGTCCCCATCAGAGTTTCCTTTTTACATCAGGGTCCCCATCAGAGTTCCTCTTTACATCAGGGTCCTTATCAAAGTCCCCCCTTACATCAGAGTCCCCATCAAAGTTCCCCTTTACATCAGAGTCCCCATCAAAGTTCCCCTTTACATCAGGGTCCACATCAGAGTTCCCCCCACTTATATCAGGGTCCCCAATAGAATCCCCATTACAACACAGTCACCATCAGAGTCCCCCTTACATCAGGGTCTCAATCAGAGCCCCCCTTACATTATCCCCCCCTCCTGCACCAGGGTACCCATCAGAGTCTCCTTTATATCAGGATCTCCACCAGAGCCATCCTGCGGAGCCACCCTGCATGGTGACTAGAGCTGGGTCTCCCTACGCTGTGTGCACAACTAGAAGCACACAGCTCCATAACCTAAAATGGAAAGGCACTGCCTTGCCCGCCCCCCCCCCCCCCTGCCCCCTCCCTTCTTCAAGCTAACAAACTTGCTCCAGACTGCACTGTCCACTGCTGACTTTTTCCTATGAAAACTGGAAGTTCAGGGAAGCAGCAATGTCCAGGAGAGGATGTAAAGGGAAGGCATCCCAATAGGACACAAGTTTCCTAATTCAGGGTAGCTCCTTTCTCTTGCTGCATCCAAAGGAGCCACCCTTGCGTGCAGGGACCAGAGTTGTGTCTTCCTACACTGTGTGCATCAATAGAAGCACACAGCCCCATAACCTATGATGGCAAGGCACTCCTTTGCTCCTTGCCCCCCCCCCCTATCTCCAAGCTAACATACTTGCTCAAGACTGCACTGTCCACTGTTGACTCTTTCCCATGAAGACTGGAAGTTCGGGGAAGCAGCACTGTCTTCAGGGGAGAAAGTAAAGGGAAATCATCTCAAGCTTCCTATTTCAGAGTGGCTCCTTTCTCTTGCAGCATCCTATGGAGTCACTCTATAGAGACACACAGCCCCATAGCCTAGGATGGCAAGGCGCTCCTATCTATGGCAATTTTTACAATCCACCCACATTCTGTAACATATTTCTAGATAGGTTGCATGTGTAGAAGATATAGAACTGTGACCATAAAACCCTGACTCTCCAATAAAAAGATATTTATAGCTGAGTATTGCATGGAGCTATTGTGACATTGCTAAGGAATCCCTTTAATAACTTGTTAAATATCAACTGACATTGTGTGACAACTCTGAGCACCAAGCTATATTATATTTCCTGAAATGCATGTGATAAGAAAAACCTTTTGTGCGATGGTGAAGTATTGGCCTCAATGGCCTGTGCTGTGTAATGGATCGCTTGTAGCTGGGGAATAAATCTAGGACTCCATTCACATTTGTGTGACTCCAAAGTTACGCAATCTCGAGTGAGACTTTGGAGTGTGACTTCTACACTCTCTGCCACTCAAGTCGCATCAAAATAATAAAGGAACCTATTCAACGGAGCCTTAAGCCTCATACACACGGGACGACGATCGCACGTACGACCGTGTTGAATCGTACGTTGGCTTTTGTATGTAGCATACTGACTGCACTACACGATCGTACGACCGTGGAGAGAACGTTCAGGTGCATGTAATTAGCATCCGGCCATTCCTGACTTCTGAGCATGCGTGTTTTGCACAATACAACTTGTTGTACCAACTGCTCTGTACACACGATACAACGGTCGTATGAGAGCTTGTTGGTACGACCAAGTTTTCTAGTCTGCTCATACAACTCCCTTGTACGACCGTTGTATGTTCGACTGTTCAAATCGCGCATACAAACTATCGATATCGCATACAACGGTCGTGAGTACGACGTGTTGAATGCGATCGTCGAGCCGTGTGTACGAGGCTTTAATCTGAACTCCAGGCAAACAGCTACAGTGCCTTGAAAAAGTATTCATACCCCTTAAAATTTTCCACATTTTGTCATGTTACACCCAAAAACGTAAATGTTTTTTATTGGGATTTTATGTGATAGACCGACACAAAGTGGCTCATAATTGTAAAGTGGAAGGAAAAAGGATAAATGATTTTCCAAATTTTTTTACAAACAAATATGTGAAAAGTGTGGGGGGCATTTGTATGGCACCCCCCGAGTCAAAACTTTGTAGAACCGCCTTTCGCTTCAATTATAGCTGCAAGTCTTTTGGGGAAGTCTCTACCAGCTTTGCACATCTAGAGAGGACATTTTTGCCCATTCTTCTTTGCAAAATATCTCAAGCTCTGTCAGATTGGATGGAGAGCGTCTGTGAGCAGCAACTTTCAAGTTTTGCCACAGATTCTCATTTGGATTTAGGTCTGGACTGTGACTGGGCCATTCTCACACATGAATATGCTTTGATCTAAACCATTCCATTGTAGCTCTGGCTGTATGTTTAGGGTCGTTGTCCTGCTGGAGGTGAACCTGCGCCCCGGTCTCAAGTCTTTTGCAGACTCTAAAGCCTCGTACACACGGGACGACGATTGTATACAACAGGTCATACGAACGACCGTTGTATGCGAAATTGATCGTTCGTACGCGCGATTAGAACAGCCGACATACTACGAGCAAACTAGAAAACTTGGTCGTATCAACAAGTGGTCATACGACCGTTGTATCGTGTGTACAGAGAAGTTGGTTCAACAAGTTGTATTGTGCAAGACACTCATGCTCAGAAGTCAGGAACGGCCGGATGGTAATTACATGCACCAGAACGTTCTTTCTTTGGTTGTACGATCGCGTAGTGCAGTCAGTATGCTAGTTACAACAGCCAACATACGATTTGAGATGATTGTACGTACGATCATCGTCTTGTGTGTACAAGGCTTAAAGCCCCATACACACTATTTAATTTTCTGTAGACTTTTGTCTTCAGATTTACCAAAACCACGTAGTGCAAGGGCCTGCCTGATTGCATGCAAATTGAAACTCCGGTTTGACCTCATATTATATGGATGTGGTAAATCTGAAGGAAAAAATCTGCAGAAAATTGGCTAGTGTGTATGCAGCTTAACAGGTTTTCTTCTACAATTGCCCTGTATTTGGCTCCATCCATCTTCCCATCAACTCTGACCAGCTTCCCTGTCCCTGCTGAAGAAAAGCATCCCCACAACATGATGCTGCCACCACCATGTTTCACGGTGGGGATGGTGTGTTCAGGGTGATGTGCAGTGTTAGTTTTCTGCCATACATAGCGTTTTGCTTTTAGACCAAAAAAGTTCAATTTTGGTCTCATCTGCCCAGAGCACCTTCTTCCACATACATGCTGTGTCCTCCACATGGCTTCTCACAAACTGCAAACGGGACTTGTTATGGATTTCTTTCAACAATGGCTTTCTTCTTGCCACCCTTCCATAAAGGGCAGATTTGTGGAGTGCACGACTAATAGTTGTCCTGTGGACAGATTCTCCCACCTGAGCTGTGGATCTCTGCAGCTCCTCCAGAGTTAGCATGGACCTCTTGGCTGCTTCTCTGATGAATGTTCTCCTTGCCCGTGTACATATTCATCAGCACACCGTGGATCCTTGTCCAAAATTTTCTTTATTGAAAAGATCACATCACAGAGAAATGCAACGTTTCGGAGCTGCGCAGGGCCCCTTCGTCAGGCATGTGATCTTTTTTTTTATTTTTTTTTTTTTTTTTTAGGCATGTGATAAAGTGTACAGTGCAACAGCAGTATATTTTTACATAAGCCACCAATCAGAACATTAAGAAAGTGAAAAAAATGTGCAGGAAATGTTCCCACCCCCTCCCTCTGTCATCACATTGACCACTTTGCACAGCCACAGTGTCAGTCTACGCTAGGACCAACGCTGTATCTTGGCCTAGGCCAACAAGGCCCAGGCCTAGGGCGGCACTTGGCAGGGGGGCAGCACGAAAAGAGTGCCCGCCAGCTTGCACTTTTAGTGCTGCCAGTATGATAATACAGCCAGGGCCAACATCAGAGGGGGGCAGCCCCTACATATGTAGGGGTCCCGGCGTCCCAAAGGGCCCAGGTGGCAGACCCCAAACAATGAGTTGTTGTGTGGGCAGCCGGCGTTCCGCAAATGTGGGGGGGGGGGGGCGGATGGACGGACATAAGTTTAGTCAGGCCTAGGGCAGCACAAAACCTAAAAACACCACTGGCTAGAACACACCGTGACCTACCGAGTTACCTATCTATCTGTCCTCCATAATGTCCTGCAGTGCTCTGCTGCTCATCTTCAAGTACCATGCTGCTCAGTGCCCTCCTTTATCTCCTCACTGTACCCTCCCTTTATGTTCTGTGTCCAGCAGACTAGTTCAGTGTCCACCATGCCCTTCCCTCCTTCATATCCTGTGCCCACTCTGTGCCCACCGCACCACGCCCTAGCTAAGGCTGTAACCTACCAATCCTGAGTGTCCTGAGCCCCGGCCTTGCCTCAGTCACAGATGATGTGACGCCACGAGTGGGGCACAGATGTCTGCGCTTCCACCACGTGCATGCCGCACAGGCGCAGTGTCACTCTCCACGCCCGCCTTCCCTATAATGGACGTCACATCACACATCCCGCGCTAGTGCGGGATTGGACCAGTGACGCGACGTCTATCATAGGCGCCGCCACCACGTCTGTTGTTAACGGCCGCTCGATCGGGGCTATCAATAGCATTTGACGGCCCCCGAGACCTTTTTGGGGGCCCTCTCGGGGCTGTAGCCCCCTCGACCTTCCCTCCTGACGCCCCTGTTTGCAGTTGTGCCATACTCTTTCCATTTTTGGACGATGGATTGAGCAGTGATCTGTGAGATGTTCAAAGCTTGAGATATTTTTTAATAACCTAACCCTGCTTTAAATTTCTCCACAACTTTATCCCTGACCTGTCTGGTGTGTTCCTTAGCCTTCATGATGCTGTTTGTTCACTAAGGTTCTCTAACAAACCTCTGAGGACTTCACAGAACCGCTGTATTTATACATAAAGTAAATTAAATTACACACAGGTGGGCTTTATTTACTAATTAGGTGACTTTTGGAGGCAATTGGTTCCACTAGATTGTAGTTAGGGTATCAGAGTAAAGGGGGCTGAATACAAATGTATCCCCACACTTTTCACATATTTATTTGTAAAACATTTTGAAAACCATTTATCTTCCTTTCACTTTACAATTATGTGACACTTTGTGTTGGTCTATCGCATAAAGTCCCAATAAAATACATTTACTCCAGTTCTGATGCTCACATGCCCATTGTAGGCACTTTTGGCAGTAGACATGGGTCAGCATGGGTATCCTGACCGGTCTGCAGCTACCCAGCCCCATACACAACAAACTGCAATGCTCTGTGTGTTCTGACTTCTTTCTATCACAACCAGCATGAGCTTTTTCAGGAATTTGAGTAGGCAGTCGCAGTTTGAGAGGAGGAAAGCCGGAAGCACTGCAGGCACGGGGGGCACACAGATGGGCCTGGGTAGTACGGGGAAATGTATTGTGCAGAATGAGGGTGATCGTGGGGGGAGGTGCAATTACTGGAACCAATCCCCTGTATGGCTTTCTCTGTAGTAGCTGGAGTGAGAGGAGAAGTCGGAGTTCAGCTGCTGATCACCCTCCCTGCCCACATATGATTCACCCTGGCGGTGGTGCCCCCTTATCCTTGGCCCTGCACGTGCATGCACACAATCACAGCGCCCCCTGTATTGAATGCACAAGTGGCGGCGACATCACCCTTTGCACAGTGGCAATAGTCAGGATTGCGTTCATAAGAGTGGGGCTTAATGGGATTGCGTTCATAAGAGTGGGGCTTAATGGGACCCTGCAAGGCAGCATAGCCACCCCATAAGACGGAAACACAGGGGAGTCCATTTTCAGAGGCTGAATACAAAGAAGTGACAAGCTTAAAAAAACATATGATCAGCAAACATTGTAAGAGCCGATGTGCGCTGCAGTGTGTGTTTTTTTACTTGGAGCATTTATTAACACTTGAAGATGATGGCTGCCTCTGTGTTTCCCAGTAATTTAGAAGATTAAAATCAATGTTTGCGCACCGCAATTATTTGTATCGTTGCTCTTCCTTCATAAGGTTTGAGATCCAGCAAAGTAATCATTTGCAGGGTGGACGCTGAGCAATATGAACACTCCTAGTAGGCAAATACTCCATTTATTTGAGCAGATCTGTAATACTGGAGCCATAATGAGGCTGCAGAAAAGGACATCTGGCACTCCTATATAATGCTGATAGTGTAGGGAGTGGTCACCAAACTGGGGGGCCAGGGGCTGGGGCTAGGTTTGGCTCTTTGCTGTTTGCCTTTATCCAGGCCTTGGGGCACTATTCTATCCACTGGCACCAACAATGGGGCAAAATTTCTGACACCAACGATGGGTCATTATTCCTCCAACTGACACCAATGATGGTGCATGATTCCTTCCACTGACACCAAGAAGGGGAACACTATTCCTTTCACTAGCACCAATGATGGGACACTATTCCTCCCACTGACACCATTAAAGGGGAACACTATCCTCCCACTAGCACCATTAATGGGGTGCTATTCATCCCACTGACACCAATTATGGGACACTGTTTATCCCACTGACACCAATGGTAGGGCACTATAGCCCCCTAACACCAATGATGGGGCACAATACCTCCCAATGCCACCATTGAAGGGTCACAATTTTTCCAAATGACACCAATGTTGGGGAACAATTTTTCCAAATGACACCAATGATAGGGCACAATTCTTTCCACTGACACCAAGGATGGGGCACAATTCCTCCCATTGATATCAAGGATGGGGAACAATTCCTCCTACTGACACCAACAGTGGGACACAATTCCTCCCACTGACACCAATTATAGGGCACCATTCCTCCCACTGACACCAAAGATGGGACACAATTCCTCCCAATGACACCAATGAAGGGGGCAAAATTCCTCCCAGTGACACCAATGAAGGGGGGCAAAATTCCTCCCAATGACGACAACAAACGGCACAATTCCTCCAACTGACACCAATGATGGGGCACAATTCCTCCCACTGATACCAATGATGGGGCACTTTTTCCCCCACTGACCCCAAAAATAGGGCATTGTTTATTACCCCCCACCCCCCAACACCACCACTAAAGTCTGAAGGGCAGTAAACTGGCCTTTGTTAAGAAAGTTTGGAAATCACTGGTGTAGGGTAGACTGATAGCACTAAGAGCGGCCTGTACAGAAAGCAAAATACTTTTTCGCTCAACACTGGTGCAAATCAAGCCGGATGGTCAATCCTCATCTCCACGTGGACGCCTGTGTTGGGGAAGGGGTTGCAGGGCAGGCCTGTGGACTATATCAAGAAGGTAATGGGGGCATGCAGAGGGCAAGGGGAGGATGTGTAGCGAGAACACAAAGTGGGAAATGCTGCCACCTGACTGAAGCAGCTGGCAGATGCAAGAAAAGGACATGTAAGCAGGTGTTTACAAAGGTTGTTGAGTTATGTGTCCCTGTTTTTCTATTATGTTTCTGACTGCTGCACTGCTTGGTCATGTTGCCCTGCTGAGCTGGTACCTCCTGGGAGTTGAGGGTTAACTCTGCTAGCCAGGATTTCCAAGCATTCTGGTGGCCCCTCTGCTGGGGCAAACAGTTAAATAGAAGGAACTGCCTCCGGAAGTAGGTAGGTCACTTCATGCGTGGGAAGAGAACAGGAGCTGTGCTAAGTATGTGAGTGCCACCTTGCTTGATACCACCCCTTGGTGGTACTCAGTTAGGGTTCCAAGACTCATAGACCTATACAATGCTCTGTGGACTTCAAAGATGTCCTACTGTTCTAAGGTATGACTACCTTAATGGGCAAAACACTATGGGCACTGAGAAAGCTCTTGTATTAGGAAGGGATGTCTGTGACAGAACAACCTGTAATGTTTATTTATGAACAGCTCTAGTAATAGGAACTTTGTTGTTCATGTACAATTGCCTGGTCTTAGGTTACTTGAGGACATATTTAAAGGGCTGCATGCATGGTGTAACATTCATATGGTTCACATCTGGGGACAAGAACCTTATAGAGAAGATGTAGTACAAATGTTGATGTGCGGTCAAGCTATCCAGGCTATTGTAGTTACTAATATTTACAGTACTAGTGTCTATGTACTGTGACATGGGGGTCTTTAGCTCTTGTGGTATGTGCGTGTTCAGTGAGCTCTCCTAGCTATATGGTTCAGTAGCTCTCCTGGCTATAAGCGATCAATAGCTCTCCCGGCTATAAGCGATCCGCCAATGCACGATCGAGGGTCACCTCTGACTCCTTGCAGAGGTGGGCACTCAGACTGCCTCCTGCAGTCTTCGACTCCTGGAGACCGCCTGTCTCCCAGTGTGTGTGTCTGAAGCTTCGGCCTGACTGCCTTAACAGGCACCCACCCAGCTGTGCAATCAGAGTCCTGGTAAGTCCCAAAACCTGGAACCAGGACTGGGGATCTCATACCACCCAGATCTCTAAGAGAGCCCCGGGCTTCAGATCCCGAAACTGACTTTTTTATGAAATGAGGAAACTGAAAAGCCAGTTTTCTCTTAGATGTGCAATGCCTGTGGAGCCCTTCAACCTGCCAGGTTGAGAATTCTGGGCCATCCCTACCATCTAAACCCTGGTAGGGTAACGCTCTGCCACAGTGCATAAAGCAGCCAGCCAGCCGGGAAGCTGGGGTGACTTGGCAAAGGTGACGGAAGGTCCTGGTAGTGAAGGCCCTCAGGGGCTTAGGCTCTTTCCCTAGTGATGATACCACAGTTTTGGGTGTCGGTACAGGGCATCCTATGGACCCAGACTGTATGTGTGCACACTCCTCCTATCCCCACCTGGACACCGCCTACAACTATGCAGGATATGGACTCAAAAGTTGGGGCAGCGGCAAGTTCTAGTACTGCAGGCAGAAAAAATGATGGCACATGCCAGGCATGGTGTGGGTTTATCAAAAAAGTTGTGTCTTTGCCTCTCCAAGAACTGTTAACTGTAGATGGGGCTGAGCTGCAGGATGAGGAATATGTTATGAGGAGTAGCCGAGGTGGGGTCTGAGAGGTTTTAAAGTTATTGTTATTTAAGAAAAAAAAACGAGACATTACAAACATGTTATACTTACCTGCTCTGTGCAGTTGGTTTTGCACAGAGCAGCCGGATCCTCTTCTTCTCGGGTCCCTCTTTGCTGCTCCTGGCCCATATCTCCTATCAAGTGCCCCCTCAGCCAGCAGCTATCTATGGGGGCACCCGAGCCGAGTCAGAGCTCCGCGTGTCCACTCAGACACAGAGCCCTGACCCAACCCTGCCCCCTCTCTCCCCTGATTGGCTGACTGACTTTGAATGACAGCAGGAGCCAATGGTGCCACTGCTGTGTCTCAGCCGAACAGAAGGAGTGTCCTAGATGGCTAAGACACTTGTGGAGATCGCTGGAGAGAGAAGAGGCTCAGGTAAGTCATTGGGTGGTGCTGGGGGGGGGGCTGCCACACACAGAAGGTTTTTTATCTGAATGCATAGAATGCATTCAGATAAAAAACCTTCTGCCTTTACAACTCCTTTAAAGTGTTACTAAACACACAACAGTAAAATCAGTCTGTATATGCAGTAAAGCATGCTTGTTATACTCACTGTGGAACCTAAGGGGTTAATCCTCTGCATTTTGTAAAAATTCTGTCTTCTCTGATCATCCCCTCCTTCTACTGTCCCCAATCCATCTCCTGGTAATACAGAGCTTTGTGAACAGCACAGGGCCAACCAGCACTGTCCAGACAAAGTCAGAGGTCATAGGACAGCCAGATGAGAATGAAAACTCCTCCTACAAGCTTTAACCAGACAATTTGCTAAACACTTTTAACCGGTTCCGGACCAGCTCGTGTATATTTACTGCTGCAGAGTGGCACGATCCCGCGAATCGCCGTCTATAAATGGCGGCTCGCTCGTGCGCGGCTAGAGGGCTCGCTCCCATGCCCGCTGCACTCTCCAGTAGTATGGCCACGGGTCGGGCGGACTCAGCGTCCTCCGGCTACCTGCTTTTGCCTGGCACAGAAGAAAAATGGGTAATGGCCAATGTAAACACGGCGGTTCCCTGCTCTGTCAGGCGGCATGTAAGAGATCTACTGATCCCTGTCACCAGTTAGATCTCTTATGCCCCTGGCATCCCAGCCCCCTCACAGTTAGAACACGCCTAGGGAACACAGTAATCCCCTAGATCTCCCCCTGCTGGTTAACCCCTTCTCTGCCAATGACATTTATACAGTAATCAGTGGATATTTAAATTTCTAATCGCTGTATAAATGTCATTGGTCCCAAAAAGGTGTCAAAAATGTCCGACATGTCCGCTGCAATATCACAGTCCTGATAAAAATCCCAGATCGGCGCCATTACCAGTAAAAAAAAAAAAAAATAGTAAAAACGCCATAAATTAATTCTCATGGTTTGTAAATGCGGCAACCTTTGCGCAGACCAATCAATAAACGCCGATCGCGTTTTTTTTTTTACCACAGATATGAGGAAGAATATAAATCGGCCAAAACTGATGAATAAATTTTTTTTTTATAATTTTTTTTTTTTTGGATATGTATTATAGCAAAAAGTAAAAAATATTGTTTTTTTTTTCAAAATTGTCGCTCTTTTTTTGTTTATAGCGGTGATCAGAAATGACGCAGAGGGGATCAAATACCACCAAAAGAAAGCTCTATTTGTGGGGAAAAAAGGATGCAAATTTAGTTTGGGTACAACGTCGCTCGACTGCGCAATTGTCAGTTAAAGCGACGCAGTGCCGAATCGCAAAAAGTGCTCTGGTCCTACAGTGGGAAGTCCTTTCCGGTCCTTGAGTGGATAAAGAGGAAGTAAACCCTCATGGTTTTTACTTCCTCTTTATTACCCTGCATTGTAAAAGCATAATAGGCTACTATACATCGCATACTAATCTATTATGTGTCACTTACCTGCATTGGAAGCCCGCGCTGTCCCCGCTCCAAGCCGCGTCCAACTTCCGCCCCTCTTCTTTCCGGGGCCGCGAACTCCGGTTCTGTGACAGGCGTGGGAGCCGCCAATCGCGGAACGATCTTAGTGAAGAAACGGCACAGAGGCTGTTTCTTCACTGCGCATGTGCCAATGATGTCGGCACATGCAAATACATTGTATATCTCATAAACCATGCAGATTTAGGAGATATGTAGGGAACCTACAGGTAAGCCTTATTATAGGCTTACCTGTAGGTTAAAGTGGTTGTCAAGGGTTTACAACCACTTTAAACATGTGTACAAAAAGGCTCTTTATATGAGCCCAGTTTGCATGGAGCCTTACTTGTTAAAAAAAATTGGGTTCCACCAAACTTTGCCATAAAGTCATTGTCTGTCTTTAGTTGGGGAAAATGGGGCAACATGGAACATCCAGACCTTTTTTTTTTGGTGTCTTCCTTTAAGAAAAAGTCTTGAGAAGGACATTGCTCAGCACTGCTGGAACATTGTAGGATCTCAGCTCCTCGTACCGTACAATGTAAGTTTCTCGAACTGATTAGCTTGGGTCTGCAGAGAATTGTGGTTTTGCAATTGAATTTCTCAGCAGTGAGGTGTGATTGGGTTCCGTGTCCTCGGGCACTCTAAGCTTCTCATAAAAACAGTATTAAATACAGATCTGAGTCAGCAACTCTTTCTGTATATTTCTTCTATTAAAGCGAAACGTTTCCGGGTAATTGTAGTGAATAGTACGGTATGTCTGTGAAGGTTGTGTCCAGGTCATGGTATATCTGGTACCAGGGGCGTAACGATAGGGGTTGCAGGGGTTGCAATTGCAACCGGGCCCCATGGTCCAGGGGGCCCATGTGCCTCCCTTGTACACTTGGATAAGAGGGATGGTGGGGGTGGGTGATGTTAATGGGCCTTTGCAAAGCGAAATTATCTTCTTTATATGTCTTTCTCAACGACTGAGTCTAGACATAAATTATGACAAAAATACTCTTCGAATCTCACGGGCTCCTGTGCCTTGGGTTAGTGTGGAGTGACGACTCTTTAAGTTAACGTTTTGGTGTTAAGAGACGTCTGGGTTCGATTAGTCAAGCTCTTTGAATGTAACATGCCATGCTCCTCGACTCTAGGATGTTACAAGGTCGTCACGACTCGTTACAGGAAGAGTTCTGAAAAAGAATTTCCTTCTGTGGTTTTTTTTTTCCAGACCTACAAGGTACAACGGGGTAAAAGGGGTTGATTTCT
>BLSH010035668.1:2516671-2531138 GCA_018402905.1 Glandirana rugosa
GACACGTAAGTTTTACGGTAGTTATTTTACGTGGACACAAGTAACAGGTATCGTATGCGGACGGGTATGGTATTGGGGTGACGGTGGTACTCGGTGAGCGAGGTATTGCAACTGTAGTCGTTTGACGCGACAGACGGTAGACGGGACTTGTCACTTTTGGTCCTAAGTAGACACTTCTCTTCTGGAGAGGTTTCACGGTCCGCGGTAGTTTACACTCGTGAACGGGTGAGTTCAACCAATGCTGCTGCTTGACGTCAGTCCAACTCTGGGACTACTCCTGCTGCTCGTACGTCTCCTCGAAGGGACTCTGCCAAAGACTGTCGAAAACGTCTTTAAGAAACAAATACGTTTGGCTAACAACGTCGTAGACAGGCCCGCCGACTAGAGTCTCAATCGGTTTGCATAAACAAAGAATTTCTGCAAAAGCTGTCAGAAACCGTCTCAGGGAAGCTCCTCTGCATGCTCGTCGTCCTCATCAGGGTCTCAACCTGACTGCAGTTCGTCGTCGTAACCAACTTGAGTGGGCAAGTGCTCACATTTGATGGCGCCTGGCACTTTGGAGAGGTCTTCTCTTCACAGATGAATCCTGGTTTTCACTGTTCAGGGCAGATGGCAGACAGCGCAGTTTGCTGATGTCAACGTTATGGAGCGAGTGGCTCATGGTGGCAGTGGGGTTATGGTATGGGCAGGCGTATGCTATGGACAATGAACACAGGTGCATTTTATTGATGGCATTTTGAATGCACAGAGATACCGTGACGAGATCCTGAGGCCCATTGTTGTGCCATTCATCCAGGACCATCACTTCATGTTGCAGCATGATAATGCATGGTCCCATGTTGCAAGCAGGGGCGTAACGATAGGGGTTGCAGGGGTTGCAATTGCAACCGGGCCCCATGGTCCAGGGGGCCCATGTGCCTCCCTTGTACACTTGGATAAGAGGGATGGTGGGGGTGGCATTTAGAGGAACCAATCTCCTCCATTTTCTTCAATCCAGTTTACTTGTCTTCTGTGCTGTTCTCAGGGTCCCTGCGGTACCGTAATAAAGGGACCCGTGATAGGAGTAAAGGGCCCCAGGATCAGTGGGAAGAAAGAAGGGCCAGGCGTCAGGGGGCCCTTCATAATTTCTTGCATCGGGGCCCTGAAGGTTCTAGTTACGCCTCTGTCTGGTACTAGTTGGTCACACTTATCTGGACTTGTTCTGCAATGTTGAAGACATTTCATAGTTTAACCAGGTCACTTCAACAGTTACAACCCAACATTTACAGTGCTGCCCATAATTATTCATACCCCTGGCAAATTTTGACTTAAAGTTACTTTTATTCAACCAGCAAGTCATTTTTTGACGGGAAATGACATAGGTGTCTCCCAAAAGATAATAAGACCATGTACAAGAGGCATTATTGTGGAAAACAAACATTTTTCAGCTTTTATTTACATTTGAGCAAAAAGTATCCAGTCCAAAATTATTCATACCCTTCTCAATAATCAATAGAAAAGCCTTTATTGGCTATTACAACAATCAAATGCTTCCTATAATTGCAGACCAGCTTTTTGCATGTCTCCACAGGTATTTTTGCCCATTCATCTTTAGCAATGAGCTCCAAATCTTTCAGGTTGGAGGGTCTTCTTGCCATCACCCTGATCTTTAGATCCCTCCACAGATTCTCAATTGGATTCAAGTCTGGACTCTGGCTGGGCCACTCCAAAATGTTAATGTTGTTATCTGCTAACCATTTCTTCACCATTTTTGCTGTGTGTTTTGGGTCATTGTCATGCTGAAATGTCCACTGGTGCCCAAGGCCAAGTTTCTCTGCAGACTGCCTGATGTTGTCGTTGAGAATCCTCATGTATTGCTCTTTTTTCATGGTGCCGTTTACTGTGATTAGGTTCCCTGATCCATTGGCTGAAAAACACCCCCAAAGCATTAGGTTCCCACCACCATGTTTGACAGTGGGGAAGGTGTTCTTTGGGTTGAAGGCTTCTACTTTTTTACGCCAAATGAAGGAAACATCATTGTGACCAAACAATTCAATTTTTGTTTCATCTGACCATAACACAGAAGACCAGAAGTCTTCTTCTTTGCCCAGATGAGCTTTTGCAAAGTCCAAGCGAGCTTTTGTGTGCCTTATCTGGAGAAATGGCATCCTCCTTGGTCTGCATCCGTGGAACCCAGCAGTGTGCAGTGTCCGTTGGATTGTCTGCCTTGAGACATTGCCACCAGCAGAGCCCAGATTCACCAGGATGGCCTTGGTGGTGATCCTTGGATTCTTTTTCACCTCTCTAACTATCCTCCTGGCCAGCACAGGTGTCACTTTTGGCTTCCGACCACGTCCTCTGAGATTTTCCACAGTGCGGAACATCTTGTATTTTTTAATAATGCTTTGCACTGTAGCCAATGGAACTTGAAAACATTTAGAAATGGCCTTGTAGCCCTTTCCTGACTTGTGAGAAGCCACAATGCGCAGCCGCAGGTCCTCACTGAGCTCCTTTGTCTTAGCCATGACTGCAGGTCCTCACTGAGCTCCTTTGTCTTAGCCATGACTGCAGGTCCTCACTGAGCTCCTTTGTCTTAGCCATGACTGTCCACAAACCAACTGCAGAGAGCTGCTGTTTTTCACCTGTTGAGTTGATTAAAACAGCTGTTCCCAATTAATCAGGGTAATTAGGATGCTTTAGAACAGCTTGCACTATTTGGAATGGTATAGAACTTTTGATTTTCCCACAGACTGTGACAGTTTGTGAAGGGTATGAATAATTTTGGACTGGACACTTTTTTGCTCAAATGTAAATAAAAGCTGAGAAATGTTTTTTTTCCACAATAATGCCTTTTGTACATCGTCTAATTATCTTTTGGGAGACACCTATGTCATTTCCCGTCAAAAAATTACTTGCTGGTTGAATAAAAGTAACTTTAAGTCAAAATTTGCCAGGGGTATGAATAATTATGGGCAGCACTCTATATCCACACAGGTAGCACAGACACCTTAATCCAATCATGGGACTGGATCCCACATGGAACGTGTCAAGGTAGAAATGGATTGTCCAGGAACAAGATAGGATATGTCAGAGTTGTGGCACCACCAGTCTAGTCTGCATAGGTGTTATCCCTTTGATCTACATGGTTTAAAGCGTGAATTGTAAAATCAGCCAGGTAGACATGATGAGATGGCATTAAATGTGGAGGACAGATGGTATTGAAGTAGGTTGACCACATTTCCAAACTGCCATTCAGGGGCACCCCCCCCCCCACTACCAAAAAAGATGATTTTTGATACTTTTTGCTAATTTTTGGGGTGGTAGGGGGGTGTCACATCTTCAGCTCTGGGGGGTCCATGCTGGGATCTGTAGTACTTTGGCTAGGGTGGTCACATCCCCCAAAAGTGAAGGACTACTAGTCCCAGCATGAACCCCTGATATCTAAGGATGTGACTCCCCCCAAAATTGAATGTCTACAAGTCCCAGCATGGACCCCTGAGATCTAAGGGTGTGACCCCATAGATTTCACGGGTTCATGCTGGGACTTGTAGTTCTATACTAGTTGAAGGGTGCCACAACTTCAGCTCCAAAACTGTCAACAAACTTGCCAAGTGTATAGATGACACAAGGGGTGCAGCAGCAGCTTACTTGGAAGCAGCTCCCCCCGGAGTCTCCGCCCATTTCAGGAAGCCCCGTGGAAACAGAGGTCTCGGATGTGCCGCACCGACACACACACACACTGGGGTGGACGGCATCGGAGCCCATACCAAACTTTTTGAGATGGGAATGAGGGACACCTACCAGCAAAAGTATGTAGGCATAGGACACACCCCCTATCATGCCCCCTTAAAGGAGAATTAACCAAAAATAAAAGATTAGTTAAACCCACAAGTGTTTTTTTTACCTCTACTATTCCTTTTATTGGCTTTTTAAATTTACAAATGCAGCAATTTAGAAATTGGATGAAAGGTTTAGCACTGGGAAACACTTTTTGAAAGATAAATAGTGCATTTTATATACAACTATATAGATCAGATCAAAATGAGGGACAAATGAGGAGGAAAGAGGAACAGAGAGGCATTACTTCAAATCAGGGACAGTTCCTCAAAATCAGGGACAGTTGGGAGCTATGCCGGCGCCTGGCGGGCCGGGGGTGAGAGCGGCGGGCAGTGACTGGTGTCATACAGCAAGACGGCGGCTCTGCTACGCCTGGAGAGGGGGTGTGAGCGGAAGGTGTGTCCATGGCGGTGCTGTGCAGCTTCATGGTGTCAGTTACGGTTCCACCGTGGGCTGACACACAGTGGGCGGCGCTGACACATAGGGGATGGCCGGGGCGGCCCCTCAGCCTCATCTCCAGTGACAGCTCGGACCCCCACTGTATACCGGGATCCCAGAAAAGGTGTCCGGGACCAGTGACAGTCCTGAAAAATGCGGGCCTGTCCTGGGCAATCCGGGACACGTGATCATCCTATGTTGAGTTTTACATATACATTGTATATTCACATCGGTCCCTACCCTAACTCACATTCATACATACACATACTAGGGCCAATTTAGACAGGAACCAATTAACCTACCAGCATGTCTTTGGAGTGTGGAAGGAAACTGGAGTACCCAGAGGAAACCCACGCAGGCACAGGGAGATCATGCAAACTCCAAGCAGGTAGTGTCGTGGTTGGGATTCAAACCAACAACCCTTTTACTGCTATGCAAAAGTGCTATCCAAGCAGCTAGAAAACTACTTTAGAACCCCTAAACATTATACATATTTTTTTAATCAGAGGCCCCAGAGAATAAAATGGTGGCTGTTGCATATTTTTATGTCACACGATTTTGCGCAGCGGTTTTTCAAACGTAATTATTTTGGAAAAAAAAAATGTAATGAGTCTGAATGCGCAAAAAACATCTGATACCCAATTGTTTGGTAAAATATAAAAGATGATGTTACGCTGTGCAAATAGGTATCTAACATGTCAGGCTTTAAAATTGTGTACGCCCATTTAACAGCGCCACACTACAGTACCTAAAAATCTCCATAGACAATGCTTTAACCAGGTTTACAGGTTACCAGTTTAGAGGAGGTCTGGTGCTGGAATTATTGCTCTCGCTATACTGTTCATGGCGATACCTCACTTGTGTGGTGCAAGCACAGTGAGCATGTTTGTGTGCGACCTACGTATGCGTTCAAATTAGTGCGTGAGCACGGGGGGGGGGGGGGCACATTAATAAATGTTTCTAATTTTTTTTTTTCATTTTTACACTGTTACTTTAAAAAAAAAAAATGTTATCACTTTTATCGTTGCCACAAGGAATGTAAACATCTCTTGTGACAGCAATAGGCAGTGACAGGTACCCTTTATGGAGAGACCCCAAATGCCTCCTCTTGCAGGTGTCTGATCACACCAAGGTCTGTGTGAACAGATGCTTTACCAATTTAACCACTTGCTTACTGGGCACTTTCACCCCCTTCCTGCCCAGGCCAATTTTCAGCCTTCAGCTCTGTCGCTGTTTGAATGACAATTGCGCGGTCATGCAACACTGTACCCATATGACATTTTTTCACATAAATAGAGCTTTCTTTTGGTGGTATTTAATCACCGCTGTTTTTTTTTTTTTTTTTTTTGCTAAACAAACAAAAAAAAAGACCAAAAATTTTGAAAAAACAAAACAAAACTTTTTTCATATTTTGTCATAACATTTTGCAAACAGATCATTTTTCTCCTTCACTGTTGGGTACTGATAGGCAGCACTGCTGGGCACTGATCAGAGGCGCTGATGAGGCTGCACTGATAGGTGGCTCTGATTATGATGTGGGGTTGTTTATCAGCGGTTGGGCTTGGCCCCTTAGTTCCAGTGAAGGGAACTCTTAAGGCGTCAGCATACCAAGACATTTTGGACAATTTCATGCTCCCAACTTTGTGGGAAGAGTTTGGGGATGGCCCCTTCCTGTTCCAACATGACTGTGCACCAGTGCACAAAGCAAGGTATATAAAGAAGTGGATGAGCGAGTTTGGGATGGAGGAACTTGACTGGCCTGCACAGAGTCCTGACCTCAACGCTATAGAACACCTTGGGGATGAATTAGAGGAAAGACTATGAGCCAGGCCTTCTCAGCCAACATCAGTGCCTGACCTCACAAATGCGCTTCTGGAAGAATGGTCAAACATTCCCATAGAAACACTCCTAAGACCCCATACAGACTACTGTATTAGATTTTCTGCAGATTTTTGTCTTCGGATTTTCAAAAACTATGTAATACGAGGTCAAACTGTAAAGTGGAGTTCCACCCAAAAGTGGAACTTCTGCTTTGAGGGGAAAGGTGACCCCCTGACATGCCACAATTGGCATGTCATTTTTTGGGGTAGGGGGCGAAGACCCAGTTTTCACAGGGTCCCAGGTCCCACTTCCTCTCCTGGCGCCACGGAGCCAGAAGGAAGTTCACCTTCCCCCCTCCCACCCCGCGATCTTCTGGGACACACCACAGTTCCCAGAAGATACACCAGCCATTCACAGGGCGCAGCGCAGCTCGCACATATGCAGTGCGTGCCTGGCTTTGAAGCCAAAGTAGGGTGCCAACACTTGTGATGCTGGCACCGGACAGAGGAGGGGGAGAAGAGCAAGCCTCCGGGCGGCCGCATCGCTGGAGCGAGGGACAGGTGAGTGTCCGATTGTTAAAAGTCAGCAGCTACACTTTTTGTAGCTGCTGACTTTTAAATGGGTAGAATTCAGCTTTAAGAGTTTCAATTTTATGCAATCAGGCAGGCCCTTAAGGCCCCATACACACGATGCAAATTTCGGGACAGGAATTTTCGTCAAATTCTTATCGTTAGTATTCTCCTTTAGATAGCTGCTTTTGATTTTTCGTCAGTCAAAAGCTGGATGGGTAGACTAGAACTAGAACGCCATGTCCGATATTCGTTCCGTTAGTATGGTTTTCGTACGAAAAAAATCGTACGACTGAGATTACGCATGCTCAGAAACGAAAAAAAGTTGAAAAAATATTCAAAACATTGTCACTTCTGACGTTGAATTCGGTCATACGACAATTTTCGTATTGTTAGTTCGCTGTTCACTTTCGAGATGAGACAATCATCCAACAAAAAACGGACGTTCTGTCGTCCGAAAATCGGATGGCGTGTACGAGGCTTTACACTACGTGGTTTTGACAAATCTGAAGGAAAAAAATGTGCATAAAATCTAATAGTGTGTATGGGGTCTAAACCTTGTGAACAGCCTTCCCAGAAGAGTTGAAGCTGTTAAAGCTACAAAGGGTGGGCCAACTCAATATTGAACCCTACGGACTTAAGACCCCATACACACTATAGAACTTTTAGGCCTCATACACACGGGCGTTTTATAATAAATAAGCAAAACGCCAGGTCCGACGTTTTTTAAAAAATCGGCGTTTTTTGCGGCGTTTTGCATCGGCGTTAGTGAGCGTTAGTGAGCGTCGGCGTCAATAGGCGTTTTTAAAAAAAAAATCAGTCCTCTGCTATTTTTCAACCTAAAAACGCCGGCGTCAAAAAACGCTTGTTAACGCCGGTACGGCGTTAGCGGGCGTTAGCAAGCGTTAGTGAGCGTTTTGCCGATTGGCGTCAAAAAACGCCAAAACGCTACAGCTACAGAACGCGATGGTCCCGCGTTCTAAAAACAGCCCACTAACGCCGACGCCCTCTACTGCTCACTAACGCTGGCGTTTTTAGAAGGCCATTGAATAACATGGAGAGCTGCAAAAAACGCCTACAAACGCCGGCGAGCAAAACGCCCGTGTGTATGAGGCCTTATTGTCAGATTTCCTTCAGATTTACCAAAACCATTTAGTGTAATAACCTGCTTGATTGCATACAAATTGAACCCGGGTTCACACTACTGCGATCTCAGAGATCGCATGTGATTTGCACCGCTCCACAGGTGCTGATCACATGCAATCTCTGAGCAATGCGAGTTCGGCCATACAATTGTATGGTCGAACTCGCATTAGATTCGCACCAAAAAAGTTGCCTTTTTTCTCCCGCACTGGAATCGGATCGCTTGGGTGTTCTCACCTATTCAATCTTATTCCTGTGCGAGTTCACACTGAATATCGCTGGTTCCCGCATCGCACAAGTGTGAACCAAGGCTTAAACTTCTAAGATTTGACCTAATATTATATGGTTTTGGTAAATCTGAAGGTAAAAATCTACAGAAAATTGGATAGTGTGTATCCAGTTTAAGACTGGGATGCCATGAACCACTTGCCGACCATTCGCTGTCGTCTGACGGCGGCAAAGTGGTATGATATCGCTAAACCAGCGTCACCTGATAGCGGCTGCGAGATCGCAGATCGTGATCGCGCGCTCACTATGTAGCGGTGGAGCCAGGGAGCGGGTAGGGTGGACTCGATGTCCGCCAGCTACCGGCAATCGCTCCCCCGCAGTGACAGAACGGAGGTCTATGTATATAAACACAAAGATCTCCGTTCTGACAGAGGGGGAAGGAATGTGATTGCAGGCTCCCTGTGTATGGGAGCTGCGATCACTCCCCTCTCCCACTCAGCCCAGCCCCCATGTAGTTAGTAACACAGACAGGGAACACCGTTAACCCCTTAGAACGCCCCCTGCAGGTTAACCCCTTCCCTGCCAGTGACATTTATACAGTAATTAGTGCATTTTCATAGCACTTATTGCTGTATATGGTCTGACATGTCCACCGTAATATCGCTGTCCCGCTAAAAATCGCAGATCACCCACATTAGTAGTAAAAAAACATGAAAAACCCCCTATAAATGAAATCTCATTATTCGTAAACGCGGCAACTTTTGCGCAAACCAGTCAATATATGCCGATTGCGATTTTTTTTTTTTACCAAAAATATGAGGAAGTATATAATTCGACCAAAACCGATGAAAAAATTGTTTGTTTGTTTTTTGGATTTGTATTTTAGCAAAAAGTAAGACATATTGTTTTTTTTTTGCAAAATTGTCGTTCTTTTTTTGTTTATAGCGGTGATCAGAAATGACGCAGAGGGGATCGAATACCACCAAAAGAAAGCTCTATTTGTGGGAAAAAAGGGCACAAATTTTGTTTGGGTACAACGTCGCTCGACTGCGCAATTGTCAGTTAAAGCGACGCAGTGCCAAATCGCAAAAAGTGCTCTGGTCCTCAAGGGCAAATCCTTCTGGAGCTGAAGTGCTTAACCTCCTCGCGCCGCCGCCATAGCCGAATGACGGCTACAGTGCGGCGCTAAAATGTTGGGAGGATGTCTATAGACGTCCTCCCATTTGGCTCGTGTTGGGTGCGCACCCGCGGGCACGAGCAGCGCGCACACGTGCCCGCACATGCTGCAGGAGCGTGCCCGCGGGTCGGGCGGACCCGATGTCCACCGGAGACCCGCGATCTCCTTCCAGAGCAGGAACGGGGAACCGCCGTTGTAAACACGGCGGTTCCCTGTTCTGTGAGGGGGCGCATGACAGATCTACTGATCCCTGTCACTGGGATCAGTTAGATCTGTCATGCCCCTGCCAACCCCGTCCCCCCACAGTTAGAACACTCCCAGGAAACATAGTTAACCCCTTCACTGCCCCTGCAGGTTAACCCCTTCACTGCCAATGACATTTATACAGTAATCAGTGGACATTTAAATTTCTGATCGCTGTATAAATGTCATTGGTCCAAAAAAAGTGTCAAAAATGTCCGACATGTCCGCCGGAATATCGCAGTACCGCTAAAAATCACAGATCGCCGCCATTACTAGTAAAAAAATAAAAATAAATAAAAACGCCATAAACCAATGTCCATAGTTTGTAAACGCTATAACTTTTGCGCAACCCAATCAATATACGCCGATTTCGATTTTTTTTTACCAAAAATATGAGGAAGAATGTATATCGATCTAAACTGATGAATAAATTTGTTTTTTTATTTTTTATTTTTGGATATTTATTATAGCAAAAAGTAAAAAATATTGTTCTTTTTTCAAAATTGTCGCTCCTTTTTTGTTTATAGCACAAAAAATAAAAAACCACCAAAAGAAAGCTCTATTTGTGGGAAAAAAGGACACCAAGTTTGTTTGGGTACAATGTCGCACGACCGCGCAATTGTCATTCAAAGCGCTGAAAACTGAAAATTGGTCCGGGCAGGAGGGGGGTTTAAGTGCCCAGTAAGGAAGTGGTTAAAGTTCATGTGTGTGCAAAGGCAGGTGTCCCAATACTTTTGACAGTATAGTGTGTGTGTATATATATATTGATCAGAATTCAACGTACAGGGATGCGCTTCACCTGAGCATCTATCTATATATATATATAATAAATGTTAAATTCAGAGAATCCCATGTCTAAGCTCCTGAGTTGTTCCCATTGATGTTCTGTGATCCATGCACCTCATTATTCTCTCTTCTGTGCATCCATTCTTTACATTGCTGGCCATTAATTCTGCACTGGGTGACAGGAGATGGGTGTTATCAGGCAAGGCACAAAGTCTGTGTTGGGTCTTGGCGTGGCAGAGATAAGGGATCACTCAAACCTGTTTTATTTGCTATAATGACAGGTGGTATCCTCTTGTTATAGTACAACTTTATGACTTATTAAGCCAACAAAGAAGTATACATAGCGCCCGAGCCCTTCACACTGGGTTATGGCTTTATAGCTGGGGTGATGACACCTTACACTGACAGCTATAAAAAAAAAAAAAAAAAAAATGTCCTAACAGCTAACACTCTAATGCTATCTATAATTGGGTTAAACGTGCAAATGATCTGACCCACCCTAATCACTCCTTTCTTACAATGCAAGTCTACTTTGGGACCCCAATCTGTTCACTTGCAGCTAGAAATCAAAGGCACCAACAGGATTGTTCTTAATATACTATGGCTGGTGAGGCTCACAGCCTTTTTGTCTAGAACTTAAAACAATAAATAAATAATTTAAATAAAATTAAATAAAAAAAAAAAATTAAAACGTAAAATAAATAATACAATTAAATTAAATAATACAATGAAATAAAATCAAATAAAAACAACAAATAAAATAGAATGTAACCTATTAAAAAAAAAAAAAAAAAAAAAAAAAAAACAGCGTGTCCTATAGTATTTAAACAGAAAATTAAGTCCTCTCTTGAGTGGCTTCACCCCCCCCCCCCACCGTTCAGCGCTGCCATGATTGCACATTGCCAAAAGCCTCTGCTTGGCCTTGGGGTCCCAGCAAAGCCCTCTGGCACACCTGTGCATTTGTAGGAGATTTCCAGCGCATGCACAAAGACGGCGAAGGTTTGGGACTTCCATAATAGCTGTCATGGGAACCTGTGCATGCGCAGATGTGCCATGGAGTGAGGGAGGGACAAGAGGAAAAGAGATTTAATCTCTACATATGGAAAGGCTTCTTCACAGTAAGGCCTCATACACGCGGGCGTATTGACAAAATGTTGGGACCGACGTCAGGAAAAAAATCGGCTTCAAAGGCGCAATTTCGTCTGCGTTTTGCATCAGCGTTAATGCACGTTAGTGAGCGTCAGCGCTACGTTGCGATTTGTTTAAAAAAACATTCCTCTGCTATTTTTGAACCTGAAAACGCCAGAGCTAAAAATGGTGGTTAACATTGCTATGGCGTTAATGCGCGTTAGTGAGCGTTTTGCCGGCTCAGCGTCTAATGCTACAGCCTCGCAATGCGCGGGTCCTGCGTTAGATTTACAGCTTAAGAACGCCAACGCCATCTACAGCTCAAAGACGTCAGCGTTTGTATGGGGCCATTGAATAACATGGAGAGCTGTAAAAAACGTCCGTGTGTATGGGGCCTAAGGCTACTTTCACACTGAGCGGCAGCCGCGGTCGCGGTAAAACCCCGCTAGATTTAGCTGAGTTTTACCAGCGATAGGGCTCCGCTATGCGGGCGGGAGCGCCGCGCTTTTAACCCCCACAAGGGGTTAAAAAGGGGTTAAAAGGGCTACCGAGACGGTGTGCAGCCGCTTCGGAAGCGCTTGCCATTCATTTCAATGGATCACCGCCCCAAAGATGCTGCTTGCAGAACTTTTTGTAACGTCCTGCAAGAGCACCACCCCAGTGTGAAAGCACTCAGGGCTTTTACATTGGGGTGGATTGGGGGGGAATTTTGAGGCGCTTTACAGACACTATTTTAGCTAAATAGCATCTGTAAAACGCTACAGTGTGAAAGTAGCCTTAGAGCAATGAAAATGTGGAATAGACTCCCTCAAGTGCTGGTTCTGTCTGGCTCAATAGATTGTTTTAACCACTTCAGCCCTGGAAGAATTTACTCCCCTAATGACCAGGCCATTTTTTTGCGATACGGCACTGCGTTGCTTTAACTGACAATTGTGCAATCGTGCGGCATTGTGCCCAAACAAAATTGATGTATTTTTCCCCCACAAGTAGAGCTTTCTTTTGGTGGTATTTGATCGCCTCTGCGGTTTTTATTTTTTGCTCTTTAAACAAAAAATTTTGAAAAAAAACAAACTTTTTTTACTTTCTGCTATAATACATATCCAAAAAAGAAAAAAACATGTATTCATCAGTTTAGGCCAACATATATTCTTCTACATATTTTTGGTTAAAAAAAAATCCCAATACGCAGTATATTGATTGGTTTGCAGAAAAGTTATTGCGTCTACAAACTATGGGATAGATTTATTGACTTTATTTATTTTTTACTGGTAATGGCGGCAATCTGCGGTTTTTAGTGGACAAATCTGACCCCAAATGACACTTTTTGGGGACCAGTGACATTATTACATTGATCAGTGCTACTGATGTGCACCTGTAGGTGGCGCTGGTGGGCACTGCATAGCAGCAGTGTCTCTCCATCATAGGTGTGTGCAGCCTATTGCATTAGGGTGTGCACCACAAAAGCACAAACATGAGTGTGTGTGTATATGTCAGAAGGGCAGAGATCGGTGTCAGTAGTTTATTTTTATTTTATTGTATTTTAATGTTTTTTACATTTATTTTTTTACAATATATTTTATTTTTTTACATTTTTTTTTTAAGAGTCCTGCTGGGGAGCTTTGATGAAATATCAGGGGTCTAAACAGACCCCTGATGTCTCACTTTTGAGAAAGAGAAAGAGACTGAGGACAGAGATTCCACAATCCCTTTCTCTGCAGCCAGGCAGCAGGGGGAATCTGCACAGTACAGGGTGATTAGGGTGTGCCCAGGCACACCTGCCACCCTATGTGCGCACGCCTATGCTCCCCGTGTACGGGACCGATGTCCCTCTGTCTACAGCCGGGGATCGGCTATTTTTTTTTCCCCTCACGTTGTCAGCATGAGGGGAAAAAAAAAAACGAATTCCGATCTCTTGTTTACATCACATGATGAGCTGTCATTGGTTGACAGCTGGTCACGTGGTAGGGGGCCGGGATCAGCCGAGTCTCATTGACTCAGTGATCACAGAGCGTGCCACGCGCGCCCCGTCTATTGACGGCCTCCCGGAAATGAAGGCCCGGCTGTAGCCATCATTTGGCTATGGCGCTGGCATGAAGAGGTTAACATTGCACTGACAACCGCTGCAAGTCAGATCACAAGGGCGGTGCGTTTTAAATGTGATGCGGGAAACGCAAACGGATCGCGGGTTTCCCACCCCATGTTCTAGAGTGACCTGGCTCTAAAAGAGGGGATTAGTGGATTTATTAGAGGAAATTAGCAAATAAATGTAACGAAATAATTGTATTGGCTGACTTCCCCTTGTGTTAGAATTGTTACATTGTATCACTTGTTACAAAGATGAATGTATTACCTCTGCTCCTTCACTCCATCTAGTGGCCATAATGTGGTATTGTACTACAGTCCATAATAAAAGAGCATTCGTTCAGAAGAGAAAATGTCCTAAGTACATTTGTTTCTGCCCCATTTTCACAGAACAAATGTACGTGCGGATTCACCGAATGAATAGAAATGCTAAATTTTGACTGAAAGACCCATTAGCCATCCCCAGCAGCACATAATTACCTTCCCTCTTTTGCTGTTCTGTTGGGCCGCTGGGAGTGAAAGGAAAGTCCTGTATAAAATATAAATTATAGCTTACATTGGGCTTTCTGCGTCTGCTGCCCGCTATCAGTTATATTGTTCTCTGGGGACTACAGAGCCAGTGCCAAAACAAGGTAATCTAGAGCCCAAGGCAGACATGCCAACATGTGCCAACCCCCCACCCCACCAAGATGTACAAGCATTATGTGTCAGCAAACCCCCCCCATTAAATATAAAATATGTCCTGAAAGGAAAGTGAGGGTCGCCGGGTTGTCTTGTCGTTTTCTCCCTTCCATTAATACACGACGACCCCTACCGATTACCCAGAAAGTCAGTTTTAAATCGTAAAGATAAGTAAGCCACTTAGGCGTGCATGTAAACAAGACACTTTTACCCCGTCTTTGTTTACATGAATCCTGTAAAAGAGAAGACTTGCTTACGAGAAAATAATACCTGACATCATGTTATGGTGTAATACCGGTGATCTACCTCACTTCCTCGTCTCCATTATGTAAGTAGAAACATTGTTCACTATGTT
>BLSH010035668.1:2542327-2553928 GCA_018402905.1 Glandirana rugosa
GAGAGAGTATGACCAGTGACCTTCACGTTGTACCGTGGAGTACCATTTCTTGAGAGACTCCTAGACTTTTTTTCTCAACGACGAGATGTATTTCTACCGGATCCGATATTCTTCTAACGGTTCTGGGACTTTGACTTGACGTCGTGCCACCGGTTCTGGTATGTCGCCAAATTGTCCTGTCCAAGGTGAGTCTTGTCGCGGAGCGGTACCAGCTGGTTTCTTCAACTCACGTGCACGAGTCGCAGTATAGGTCTCCAACAGAAACCCTTTATCTGCATACTCACGACGGTCGTAACGACGTCTCCAACTTCCCCACCCCCCAGTCGGACAGTCACGAGTCTGGTATGCGGTGTGTGACGTAGATTAACCAGACGTACCGACAGTAAACCAAATACGTTTATCTTGGTCTCATCAGACCACAGGACATTGTTCCAGTAATCCATGTCCTTAGTCTGCTTGTCTTCAGCAAACTGTTTGCGGGCTTTCTTGTGCATCATCTTTAGAAGAGGCTTCCTTCTGGGATGACAGCCATGCAGACCAATTAGATGCAGTGTGTGGCGTATGGTCTGAGCACTGACAGGCTGACCCCCCACCCCTTCAACCTCTGCAGCAATGCTGGCAGCACTCATACGTCTATTTCCCAAAGACAACCTCTGGATATGACGCTGAGCACGTGCACTCAACTTCTTTGGTCGACCATGGCGAGGCGCTGTTCTGAGTGGAACCTGTCCTGTTAAACCGCTGTATGGTCTTGGCCACCGTGCTGCAGTTCAGTTTCAGGGTCTTGGCAATCTTCTTATAGCCTAGGCCATCTTTATGTAGAGCAGCAACTCTTTTTTTCAGATCCTCAGAGAGTTCTTTACCATGAGGTGCCATGTTGCACTTCCAGTGACCAGTATGAGAGAGTGAGAGAGATAACACCAAATTTAACACACCTGCTCCCCATTCACACCTGAGACATTGTAACACGAACGAGTCACATGACACCTTGGAGCCAAAATGGCTAATTGGGCTTAATTTGGACATTTTCACTTAGGGGTGTACTCACTTTTGTTGCCAGCGGTTTGGACATTAATGGCTGTGTGTTGAGTTATTTTGAGGAGACAGCAAATTTACACTGTTATACAAGCTGTACACTCACTACTTTACATTGTAGCAAAGTGTAATTTCTTCAGTGTTGTCACATGAAAAGATAGAATAAAATATTTACAAATATGTGAGGGGGTGTACTTACTTTTGTGAGATACTGTGTGTGTATATATATATATATATATATACACAAAATATAATTATTTACATTTAAAATATACATAAAAGAGGACCTGCCACTTGTGCAGTGCTATCATATAGGGGGCTTGTTGTAAAAGTAATAAGACAAATAAAGAAAAGAGATATATATATGTAAAGCAGCCCCCCCCCCCCCCCATACACACCCCAATTCAAATGTGCAGTGTAGGGTGATCTTATGTCTGTAAACCTAACTTGCGCCACACAGGTATCACCATAAACATTGGAGCAAAAGCCATAATTCTAAAATGATAATCTGTAAAGGCTTTTAAATCCTCGCGTATGGAAAAATTTGGGTACCATATTATTTTTTGCGAATTCAGTGGCATGTGCAATTTTAAGGCTTGATATGTTTGGTTTCTATTTATTCAACACAACCCCATTTTTATATTTAATCAAAAAATATTGTGTTTGTTTGCACAACAAATTTTTTTCCTGAAAATATGAATTTGATAAATAACTGCGCAAATATTTCACAGCACTAAAAAAAATGCAACTACCGCCATTTTAATCTCCAGGTTCTCTGCTTTCAGGAAATGTATATTTTTGAGGTTTTAAAGTCATTTAACCTCCCTGGCGGTAATCCCAAGTGTGGCTCGGGGTGAAACTTCAGTACCATTAGCGGTAACCCTGAGCCACACTGGGGATCGCATCGCTGGATCCAGGCAGCGCTACTCACCTTGTCCCCTGGATCCAGCGATGTCCCCCCGCTGCGTCTGCGAGCTCTGTCCTCCGCCCGATGCCTCTGTGTGCCGGGCTCCATTCCCTGGCGGTGCCGCGTCACAAGGGGGCAAAGACTGGCGGCAAATTCAAAAAGTGAAACACACAGTAAACATACAGTACACTGTGATCTGTAAGATTACATTGCTGTATGAAATCATTTCACATCCCTTTTGTCCCTAGTGGTTTGCCCAGTGCCCTGCATGCACTTTTATATAATAAATGTCATTCTTTCTGCCTGGAAACTTGAGAACGTCCATGGCAACCAAAAAGTGGCCCTTTATAAAGGGTTTTTGATCAGCTAGAAAACACCGATAGTAAATAAGAATCATTTGCAGAATTGAGTGACACTGATTTGTGCGGAAATTTATCATCAGACACTGAAAGTGACGACAGCGACAATTCTGCAACTGAGCAAATTTCAGTGTTTTTGATTTGATTACATTATTGAATAAATTTTATTACTATTATATTATTATTGTTGATAATTATTTTTAGTTATTTATTATATTATAATTTATGATTTCATGTTTCAAACTTTATCATACCCGGGATGTCTACTAGACTCTTGTTTGGACAGATTTATTCCTAAGAATTACAGGCCTACAATATAAAACGCCAAATTTCCATGCAAAATAATCGTACCGCTTTCAGCACCAAAAATCTGAAATAATCACCGCCAGGGAGGTTAAAGAAAAAAAAATGCAGATTTTTTTTTTTTTCGCAAAAATTCAAAAAGTGCCCCGGTAGACGAGTGATAAAATCTGTAAGTGCTTTAGGAGTCGCTGAAAGAACGGCGTGTAACTGGGTCATGGACTGTCTGAATTATTTTTAAAAGCAGAAATGGTTTTAAGGCTGGAAAAAGCCAATCATAACCTAATATAACTAAACAATTCCACGTGTTGGCAGGAGTTCTGTGTTTATTTCAGCGCACGTGATTCCAGCTCGCCCAGAGCGCAAACCTAGAACAAGCCAGAGAGCCTCATCGCCTGCCATGACTCACATGTGTTATTGTTTTATAAAGCAGAAAACATGCGAGAAAACCTCTGAGATCCTAGAGGAATGTTTTCATACAAAAATAAGGACACAGGGATTCGCTTAAACTAGAGAGGGCAAAATCTCTGCTCTGCATAGGAACCAATCATCTTCCAGGTTTTATTGGGAAAGCGTAATTGAACAAACAAGTTAGAAGCTGATTGGCTACCATGTAGAGCTGCACCAGATTTTGCACTCTCCAGTTTTAGTAAATCATCCTCAGTCTGGGGAAACCAGAAGAACAATAGCAGTTCTCAGCATCCCTGAAGCCCTTATGTGTTGATTATGAGGGCCAGCGCAGCACTGCAGTACCATACATTTTGGTGCAGTGCATCTTTAACCACTTTTTGACCGCACGATAGCCGAAAGATGGCTACAGCATGTTCATCCAGTTCTGGGAGGGCATCTATTGACATCCTCCCAGAACTTTGCCCCCTACGCACCCCTGGGATGTGCTCTGTGATTGTTGTTTCCTTCGGACACAGCTGATCACAGATCAAGGTAAAGGGCCAGACACAGAGGTCCTTTACCATGGGATCAGATGTGTCCAATCACAGCTGATCCCATGTAAACAAATGCATGTCCTTTCTTCAGTGCTGTCACTATGTGAGGAAAGGAAAGCGATAACCTTTACACTGATAACTAAGGCACTGATCATCATTATCCATACAGCCCCATTAGTGCCAATCAATGCAGGATATCAGTGCCCATCAGTGCCACCTTATCAGTGCAGCTTCATCAGCTCATCTTTCTCAGCGCCCACTGCCCATCAGGGAAGCTTATCAGTGCCCATCAATGCAGCTTCATCAGTGCCTATCAGTGCAGCCTCATCGGTGTCCATCAGTGCAGCCTCATCAGTGTCCATCAACGCAGCCTCACCAGTGTCCATCAGTGCAGCCTATCAGTATCCATCAGTGCAGCCTATCAGTGTCCATCAGTGCAGCCTATCAGTGTCCATCAGTGCAGCCTCATCAGTGTCCATCAGTGCAGCCTCATCAGTGTCCATCAGTGACACCTCATCATTGTCAATCAGTGTCTATCAGTGTCCATCAGTCAAATCGTTGTCAATCAGTGTCCATCAGTGCAACCTCATCAGTGTCCATCAGTGCAACCTCATCAGTGTCCATCAGTGAAACCTCATCAGTGTCCATCAGTGCAACCTCATCAGTGTCCACCAGTGCAGCCTATCAATGCCCATCAATGCAGCCTCACCAGTGCACAACAGTGCAGCCTCCTCAGTGAAGCCTCGTAAATGTCCACCAGTACAGCCTATCGGTGCCCATCAATGCAGCCTCACCAGTGTCCATCAGTGCAGCCTATCAGTGTCCATCAGTGCAGCCTCGTCAGTGTCCATCAGTGCAGCCTCACCAGTGCACAAGAGTGAAGCCTCATCAGTTCAGCCTAATCAGTGCCCACAGTGCTGCCTATCAGTGCCCATCAATGCAGCCTCACCAATGTCTATCAGTGCAGCCTAGCAATGCCCATCAATGCAGCCTCACCAGTGCAGAACAGTGCAGCCTCGTCAGTTCAGGCTGATCAGTGCCCACAGTGCTGCCTCATCTGTGTCCATCAGTGCAGCCTATCAGTGCTCATCAATGCAGCCTCGCCAGTGAAGAAGAAAGACTTCTTTTTTGCAAAATTGTATAACAGTATCAAAGAAAAAGCGTTTTTTTCTAAAATGTTCTGTCTATTTTCGTTTGTTTAGCAAAAAAAAAAATTGGTGATTAAATCCCACTAAAAGAAAGCTCTATCTGTCTCAAAATATGATAAAAAATGTCATATGGGTACAGTGTTACATGACCGCGCAATTGTCATTCAAAGTGTGGCAGCGCAGAAAGCTGAAAAATGGCCTGGGCAGAAAGGGGGTGGAAGCTCCCGGCAGGTAAGTGGTTAAAAGTAGTGCAAGCACTTTTGTTTCCACATTCCAGTGTGGTTTGCAGCCCATTCAAATGAATGGACTGCAAATTTACACTGTGTGGGAATGTGCAGGAGTTGCACATGAATGGTGCAGCGTTCCCGTGCGATTCAGGTGTAAAAAAAGTTATGTAAGAGATCGGCTATTACTTTCCCTTTAGATTGTAAGCTCCATGACCAGGACCCTCCTATTCCTTCTGTATTGAACTGTATAGTAATCACACTTTTCCTTTATATTGTAAAGTGCTGCGCAAATTGTCGGCGCTATATAAATCCTGTATTATAATAATAACAGCATAATTACTGTGGGGTACCACATCCAACAGCAGCAGCACAAGAGGACAAAGGACTTTCAGATGCCCCAAGATATTTCCTTAGCCATATCAAATAAATTCTAATTTTATTAATATCATCTTAAAATATTTTAAAAAGTTCTGTTGTCATAGATTACAACAATATATATCTCAGTTGTACAATTCTCCCCCTTCCAGTCCCCATTACCCAATCATACACTGAGTTCCCCAATCCCACGCATGCGCAGCTCAGTGTACATTCTATTGCAATCTTTATTGCAGAAGAGTGCAATAAAAAACACGCCTGCTCACAGGTTGTTTTATTTTTTTTTTATTTTAGACTTTAGTTCCCTTGTGTGTGTGATTGTGAAGGAAGGAAACGTGTAAACACAAGATTTATATAGCGCGTTCGTTTTCTGTAGAAGAAGTGACAAGCAGGAAACAAAAAATCTATTAATAAACCTCATAAAGAATGACAAGGTCAAGAATAAATACATTTATTCCTGCTTTTCATAATAAGTCCCCATTCACACTACATGAAGCGGGATTCGCACTCACGCTCACAATTTCGTTACTGCGATTATCACACGGAAAAGCGTGGGCAGCCCATTCACTTAAGCTCAGGGAACAAATTTTGGGGCGATTTTACACATCTTCATAAATTCTGCCATAATACTCGTGTATATTGCTTCAATTGTGGCAAAATCATTCCGCATTTGGGGTGATATTCATCCTGAATGGCATCCCCAAATATGGCGTGATTTTGCTGCGATTTGGAATGGCGGGCAGAATCACGGCAATTCTGACTGCCATTCAAAATCCCCCATATGTGAACAGGGCCCAAAGCAGTGGCGACCCGCTCATTAGGGGCGCAGCTCCCCCAATCCATGCGCCCAGCCCCTAATCTTGGCATGGATTTATTTTTTTAAGCACATGATTAGAGCCTGAGGCTCTAATTGGCTTCAAAAAAGGGTGGGCTTGGGGTGCAGAGCACACCCACTGGTGTGACATTAGCGAATTAATATTCACGAATGCCTTCCTGTTTCTCCTCCCAGCAGGAAGCGGGTCCTGAGACCTGATTGGCTGAGAGTCTTAGGTCTCCTGACCAATCGGGTCTCAGGACCTGCTTCCTGGTTGGCTGGGAGGAGAAACAACGGCCCCGTCAGCACCAGCCTCTTTTTGGAGCCCTGCCCTGGATTCAGCTCGCCATCGGTCTCCTCCCCGCACCTGTACCCATAGGTGTGTGCAGCCTATTGCATTAGGGTGGGCACCACAAAGCGCAAACACACATGAGTGTGTGTATATATGTCAGAAGGGCAAAGGATGGTGTCAGTAGGGCAGAGATCGGTGTCAGTAGTTTATTTGTATTTTATTTTATTTGTTTTTTTACAATTGTTTTTTTATTATTTTTTACAATATTATATTTTATTTTACAATTTTTTTTTTTAGGAGCCCTGTTGGGGGCCTTTGGTGAAATATCAGGGGTCTAAACAGACCCCTGATGTCTCACTTTTGAGACAGAGAAAGAGACTGAGGACAGAGATTCCCCCGTCACTTCCTCTGCAGCCAGGCAGTAGGGGGAATCTGCACAGTACAGGGTGATTTGGGTGTGCCCAGGCACACCTGCCACCCTATGTGCTCACACCCATGCCTGTACCGCAGCATAAGGTAAGGCACCAGCTGCCACTGGCCTAAAGATAAAGCAACTAACTGGTTACAATGTTATTAGCATTTTCAATGAGGACCAATGTCTATTTGTTGTACTCCATCCTACAGGAAATCTTTTGCATGTTTCTACAAGCAGTATGTGAATGCAAATATTGAACTCTCCAATGTATTCTGGTCTCCTGATTCTGCAGCCAAGTTCAGGAACACTTGTAGACCCTCCTGCAATGGCTGCAGAGAATTACAACTATATAGTTAGGCTCCATGCACGCTGTATCTGATAAACGACCGTTTTTGGGCGTTTTTTTTAACAGCCCAAAAACGCCACTTTATGTTATCCTATGTGTCCATGCACACATGGATGTTAATTGTTGTTTATCAGCAGTGGCGTTGTTGGGCTGTTATCTGAACGCCCTGAATTGGCGTTCAAAAGTTGTTCTTTTGACCACAAAAAATGCTAAAAGCCGATAAACGCTGCTAAACGCTGCTAAACGCCGGTAAACGGCTGTTTATCGGCGTCCAGCATTTTTTTGCAGTAAATGGAAGCTAATGAAGAAAAAAAAAAACGCTGATAAACGCCAGTGAATGCTGCTTACTAAACGCTGCAAAAGAACGTTTTCTAAGCAGCGTCTCCTGCCCGACGCCAAGAGAGCCCAGAGAGCGTCCAGTGTGCATGGAGCCTAACAGTACAATAATAACATGCAGTCTGCCTAGGAACAGCCAATCCTCCAGACTGCCATCCACCCATCAAGATGTTTTGATATTTGCTTGCATCCAGGGCTTAGTGCCCTTGGGCACCAAGGTATACAGACAGCAGCACATATTATTTATAAACACTGAATATATTTATATACAGTGCCTTGAAAAAGTATTCATACCCCTTGAAATTTTCCAATTTTGTCATGTTACAACCAAAAACGTGAATGTATTTTATTGGGATTTTATGTGATAGGCCAATGCAAAGTGGCTCATAATTGTGAAGTGGAGGGAAAATGTGAAAAGTGTGGGGGGCATTGGTATGGCGCCCCCCTGAGTCAATACTTTGTAGAACCGCCTTTCCCTGCAATTACAGCTACAAGTCTTTTTGGGGGTGTCTCTACCAGCTTTGCACATCTAGAGAGGACATTTTTGCCCATTCTTCTTTGCAAAATACCCCAAGTTCTGTCAGATTGGATGGAGAGCGTCTGTGAACAGCAATTTTCATGTCTTGCCACAGATTCTCAATTGGATTTAGGTCTGGACTGTGACTGGGTCATTCTAACACATGAATATGCTTTGATCTAAACCATTCCATTGTAGCTCTGGCTGTATGTTTAGGGTCGTTGTCCTGCTGGAAGGTGAACCTCCGCCCCAGTCTCAAGTCTTTTGCAGACTCTAACAGGTTTTCTTCTAAGATTGCCCTGTATTTGGCTCCATCCATCTTCCCGTCAACTCTGACCGGCTTCCCTGTCCCTGCTGAAGAAAGGCATCCCCACAACATGATGCTGCCACCACCATGTTTCACAGTGGGGATGGTGTGTTCAGGGTGATGTGCAGTGTTAGTTTTCCGCCATACATAGCGTTTTGCTTTTAGGCCAAAAAGTTAAATTTTGGTCTCATCTGAGCAGAGACCCTTCTTCCACATGTTTGCTGTGTCCCCCACATGGCTTCTCGCAAACTGCAAACAGGATTTCTTATGGCTTTCTTTCAACAATGGCTTTCTTCTTGTCACTCTTCCATAAAGGGCAGATTTGTGGAGTGCATGACTAATAGTTGTCCTGTGGACAGATTCTGTGGATCTCTGCAGCTCCTCCAGAGTTATCATGGACCTCTGCTGCTCTGATTAATGCTCTCCTTGCCTGGCCGGTCAGTTTAGGTGGACAGCCATGTCTTGGTAGGTTTGCAGTTGTGCCATACTCTTTTCATTTTCGGATGATAAATTGAACAGAGCTCCATGAGATGTTCAAAGCTTGGGATATTTTTTATAACCTAACCCTGCTTTAAACTTCTCCACAACTTTATCCCTGACCTGTCTGGTGTGTTCCTTGACCTTCATGATGCTGTTTGTTCCCTAAGGTTCTCTAACAAACCTCTGAGGGCTTCACAGAACAGCTGTATTTATACTGAGATTAAATTACACACAGGTGGACTAATTAGGTAACTTCTGAAGGCAATTGGTTCCAGTGGATTTTAGTTAGGGGTTTCAGAGTAAAGGGGGCTGAATACAAATGCCCCTCACACTTTTCACATATTTATTTGTAAAAAAATTATAAAAAACATTTATAATTTTCCTTCCACTTCACAATTATGTGCCACTTTGTGTTGGTCTATCACATAAAATCCCAATAAAATACATTTAGGTTTTTGGTTGTAACATGACAAAATGTGGAAAATCTCAAGGGGTATGAATACTTTTTCAAGGCACTGTAGATATGCACAGGCGTTGATTTGCTAACAGCAAACAGACTGTGAAAATGCAGTTGCTCCGAGTTTAGTAAATGAGGGGGAGCTCTGCTGACTTTCATCATCCAATCATATGCCAGTAGAAAAATGCTGTTTTTTTTGCATCTGGGCATTCTTTGAGGCTTTAGTTAGCCCATTTACTAAGCTCTGGAGCAACTGCACTTGCAAACAGGGCTGGTGTAAGGATTTTTGACACCCTAGGCAAAACCTAATTTTGCCGCCCTCCATTGGCTCCACCCCTGACTCCACCCCATTTGCCCTGCCCATGTGACAGGAGGCGTTGCTATACAGGAAGCATCGGGTCTGCGCCCTCTAGCGCTGGCTCTAGTGCTGCGCCTCTAATTACACTACCAGTCGAATGGAGCAGCTGCCTGAGACTGAGTTAGTTAAATGTTGCAGCCTGCAGAGCATGCAGACACGGAGGGAAACTAGCAACCGGGTGCCCCTAGGCTGCAGTGCGCCCTAGGCGGCTGCCTAGTTTGCCTAGTGGTAGCGCCGGCCCTGCTTGCAAAGTGCTCAGACTATTCACCTTTAGCAAATCTATCCTTGGAAGGGCTTGGGAACTAAACTCTGTGTTCTAATGCTGTTTGCATCACCGGTGGGAAGATTTTCTTTGTTTTCCGTCCCAATATATCATATTAGAGTTTCTTTAAATATATACTATAGGGGAGATTTATTAAAACCATTGCAGGCATAATCTGGTGCAGTTGTGCAAAGTATCCAATCAGCTTCTTATTTGCTTAATTGAACAAGCTGAAGTTAGAAGCTGATTGGTTACTGTGTACAGCTGCAGCAGATTCCACGTGCAACCGTTTTAGTAAATCTCCCCCTATGGGATAAATCATTCATTTTCCCCAGAGCTTAGTGAATGTGGTAAAGCTTTACTTTGTAAAGAATAATCAGGTGCAAGAGAAATAAAAACTAAAAAAAAACAGCATTTTTGATTGCACGTGATTGGAGGATGGAAATCAGCAGAGCTTCCCCTCATTTACTAAGCTCTGGAGCAATTTCACTTGCAAAGTGCGCAGTCTATTTGCCTTTAGTTAATCAACCCCAATGGAGGCAGATTTGGAACAATATGGTATAGATTGGGATTTCCTTCTATCACCTTTCCAAAATACCCTAAAACCTCATCATTAAAAAGGAAAAGGTGGTATCTCTGCCCTTCCACCTCACCCAGGAGGGTTTCAGCACTGATTAACGTTTCATGTTTTTTTTTTTTAGGTGTCGGATGCCAGCGGCGCCATGAAAGTCTCCGTGGTGGCAGAGGAAAACCCCTTCTCCATGGCCATGCTGATTTCTGAAGAATGCTTCATCTTGGATCACTCGGCCGACAAAAAGATCTTTGTATGGAAAGGTCAGGTTTCCTGTTTAATTAATTTCCAGCGTCCTTTGTGACAATAAGATCATCAAGTTTTCCATTCTGTTGTTACACTGAGCGCTGACCGCCAACACCGATCCAGGGGGGAAACTAATATTCCACAAGACAATTCAAACCATTGTGACGTCACCAAGAATTTCCCAAGTTCAGGTCATTCTAATCTCAAAATTATTTTTTAGACTATTCAGTGATGCTTGGGAAAGAAGCCAACATTAGGTTTTGTCCAAAGGGTCATTTCATCTGAAACTGATATTTCTGCCTTTGATAGATGCTAGGCGGACAAAGCCATAAAAAAAATATATATTTTATATATATATATATATGTGTATACTCTACTGTCAAAAGTATTGGGACACCTGCCTTTACACGCACATGAACTTTAATGGCATCCCAGTCTTAGTCCATAGGGATCAATATTGAGTTGGCCCACCCTTTGCAGCTATAACAGCTTCAACTCTTCTGGGAAGGCTGTCCACAAGGTTTAGGAGTGTCTATGGGAATGTTTGACCATTCTTCCAGAAGCACATTTGTGAGGTCAGCACTGATGTTGGATGAGAAGGCCTGGCTCACAGTCTGCGCTCTAATTCATCCCAAAGGTGTTCTACCGGGTTGAAGTCAGGACAGTCAAGTTCCTCCACCCCAAACTTGCTCATCCGTGTCTTTATGGACCTTGCTTTGTGCACTCCTAAACCTTGTGGGCAGCCTTGCCAGAAGAGTTGAAGCTGTTATAGCTGCAAAGGGTGGGCCAACGCAATATTGAACCCTATGGACTAAGACTGGGATGACATTAAAGTTCATGTGCGTGTAAAGGCAGCCGTCCCAATACTTTCGGTAACATAGAGTATATATATATATATATATATA
>BLSH010035668.1:2569296-2594780 GCA_018402905.1 Glandirana rugosa
CCCTCCTCATCTCAATAATCTCTCCCCCCCCCCATTCTCCATTCTCTTCGATCTCCATAACCCCTCCTTCTGAATGTTCTGAATGGGCAAAGAGTGCAGGAAGTTATCAGCTCACAAGATTTCTGGCAGGATCCACAGCTATTTTTTGCACTTATTAAGCAGATATAACAAATCACTTCCAATGGTCTATGATAAGGGAGTAAATAAGAGGAGTTTACTGTTGGGCTTTACATACACTTTACGTTTTCCCGATTTTATACATTTTTTCAGATTCAAGTTATTCCAGAGGGAGGAGAAACGCCGATCTTCAAGCAGTTCTTCAAAGACTGGAGAGACAAGGATGAAAGTGACGGCTTCGGAAAGGTTTACGTCACTGAGCGGGTCGCTCGTATTCAGCAAGTAGATTTTGATGCATCTAAGCTGCACGATTCTCCAGAAATGGCGGCTCAGCACAACATGGTGGATGACGGATCAGGGAAGGTCGAGGTAAAAACATTTCCGTTTGCTTTCATGAAATATGCAGTAAAAGATGATATAGGTTTTAACCAGTCGGGAAATTGCAGACTTCTCAGGGCTGGCTGTGTGTGCTGTTATTCAATTGTATTCTCTCCCTGCTCATATTTGTACTTGTATTGTATTCAGTTGTATTCTCTCCCAGGTGGATTTTATTTAAATCACTAGTAAAAAGGCTTTATTTAAAATTTTAAAGAGCAACAGTCATCTCTGTCCCGCGGCGGCTCCTCCTCTGACCCGCTGTTGACTCACCGACAGTCCCATTCCCTTTAATGGGACGGCTGGTGATGCGGCAGTGACATAACAAGGTGAGGGACGTGGAGGCAGCAGGTGATTGGATGCCCGCTAGCAGGCGCTGCCATCATGGATCTGAAATGACAGGTGCTCTTTAAATGTAAGGATTTATTCTTGCTGGTAGTTGGAATCTTTAATACTTGCAAACAAAATAAAGGTTTCCTATTTAGAATAATAAGCTGTCAGGTTAGTAAAACAGCAATATCAGAATAGATTCAATCATACAGTTTGTAGTTTACATAGATTCTATAAAGGAATATTCCTGAACTTCTCATGGCTACTGTGACATTGTGTGAATGCATCAATGCAGTGCATGTTATCTCAGCTTGCAGAGCTTGGATTCATTGGGTGAGTTTACCAAAAATGTAACTATTGCAGAATATATAGCCTCATGCTACATAACTAAGCTCCATTTCAGGCTGAATAAAACTAAATCATTAATGTATCCTAAATAGGAAACTATCTTTAGATAGATTTTTACCCCAAAAGCATTTTATCAAAAAAACTGATTTAAATAAAAATAAATCTATTTTTTTTTTTTTTTAAATAATTGATTTTTATCCACCCTGATTCTCCCCCTGGTCACATTTGTAGTTGTATTGTATTCAGTTGTATTCTCTCCCTGGCCAAAGCAGAATTGTCACCCCCCAGGCTGTAAACCCCGCCCCCCAGAGGCTGATGTGTATCTTGCCTGAGCATAGGCCTAATACCCGGCACACCTTACAGTGCGGGTAAACTGCCAAAACTGCGTGTAATCCCTAAAGCGCTATTGTTTGTGACTTTAACCAGTTCCCGGTAGTGGCGGAACCTCCGTGTATCAGGGTGGGCGTCCTATGACCTCCCTGATCGCCCTTCTCGTGCAGCCCCCAAGGCCGTGCTGTAGCGCCATCTGTCACTGGCTGTGTCCATCAGACACAGCCGATAACTGGTCAGTGTACTGGCTCTTTGCCGATACCATGTGACCAATCACAGCAGGTCACATGACAGTTGTAAACAATGAATGGCTTCCTTTCATGCCATCCATTGCGTACGATTGTGTTGCTAGCTGTGATTGGTCAATGTGATCACATGGTACAGTCAGGGCCAATCACAGCCCATCTGCACCAAGCACAGCTAATCACAGCAAACTGAGTTTCATTCAGTAAAATGCTTGCTTATAGCAATGAAATTCACTGCTATAAGCAATTATATTGTGTAAAAAAAAAAAAAAAGAAATCTTGATCACTTCCCCAGAGTAGTACAATGTTACTATGGTAACATTTTATTGCTCTGGGCACAGTTGAATGAACATCTAAATGATTCAGAGAAGGACTGGGAAAAAGTGCTGTGGTCAGATGAGACCAACATTGAGCTCTTGGCATTAACTTGACTCGCCGCGTTTGGAGGAAGAAAAATGCTGACTTTGATCCTAAGAACACCATCCCTCTAGTCAAGCACGGAGGTGGAAACATTATCCTTGGGGCTGTTTCTCTGCTAAAGATACAGGCCGACTTTGCCACATTGATGGTCCAATGGACGGGGCCTTGGATGAGAACCTCCTTCCCTCAGAACACTGAAGATGGGTCGTGGGTGGGTCTTCCAGCATGACAATGACTCAAAATATACCACCACGGTAACAAAGGAGTGGCTCAAGAAGAAGCACATTAAGGTCATGGAGTGGCCTAGCCAGTCTTTAGACCTTAATCTTATAGATTGGGGGGAGCTGAAACTTTGAGTTGCCAAGAGACAGCCAAGAAACCTTAAGGATTTAGAGAAGATCTGTAAAGAAGAGTGGACCATAATCAGATATGTCATTTCCTGCTTGTGTGATTGGCTCACTGATTTTCCAAGAAGTCTGTACTATGGTACAAGACAGATTTCAGGACAAGTCCCGCACTTACCCCATCTAATAGGCAGGCAGGAGTGTGCAGAGATCGGCATGCGGCCAGCGGCTGTTGTATGCAGAGGCAGTGCTTGCGGTGAGCGGGATGGAGCCTGGAGTCCGGCTTCTCTCTCCACGGCCGGAAGTGACGCCGGGGCTCCTCCGAGATCAATCACCGCCGTCTATTGGACAGGGGTGATTGATTGACACTACCAGGAGCCAATAGGCGGCTTGAGGCACAGAGCAAATCGCCTCAAGGCAGGATTAAACCCTGCCATTGAAGCGTGACGCCTGCAATCATGTGATTGCAATGACGTCACGCTTCCCATAGTGCACTGTGTCCGGCACCCAAACACAGTGCACTATGTTAATTTAAACAAACTTATTTTTCTTAAAGGGGACCTTTTTTTTACATTTTTTATTTTCTGGGGGGGGGGAGGGGGGGCGCCCAGCCCGCCGCGGCCGCCACTGTTGCTTATGTCTTGTTATCTTCTTTTCCTTAAGATCTGGCGAGTGGAGAGCAATGGGCGGATCCCAGTGGAGCGGGACACCTATGGACAGTTCTATGGAGGAGACTGTTACATCATTCTCTACACTTATCCAAAAGGCCAGATCATTTATACCTGGTGAGTTCCTTACACGGTACACCCAATATACACCGCAACTCCACCGTACAGATCAGATTATTATTAATAACTGAGAAATGATCTAGTACACTATATTGTCAAAAGTATTGTGACACCTGCCTTTACACGCACATGAACTTAATGGCATCCCAGTCTTAGTCCGTAGGGTTCAATATTGAGTTGGCCCACCCTTTGCAGCTATAACAGCTTCAACTCTTCTGGGAAGGCTGTCCACAAGGTTTAGGAGTGTCTATGGGAATGTTTGACCATTCTTCCAGAAGCAGATTTGTGAGGTCAGACGGTGATGTTGGAGAGAAGGCCTGGCTCACAGTCTCCGCTCTAATTCATCCCAAAAGTGTTCTGTTGGGTTGAGGTCAGGACTCTGTGCAGGCCAGTCAAGTTCTTGCACCCCAAACTCGCTCATCCATATCTTTATGGACCTTGCTTTGTGCACTGGTGAGCAGTCATGTTGGAACAGGAAGGGGTCATCCCCAAACTGTTCCCACAAAGTTGGGAGCATGAAATTGTCCAAAATGTCTTGGTGTGCTGACGCCTTAAGAGTTTTTATGTGTTTTTATGGTGTGAACTGGCCCTAAATGTAAACTCCCCCTCCTCCCATTACTAATCCACCCTCTCAGCACAAATCTTTGCCCCCCATCCCCCACATGCCCCCCCCCCAAACATTCCCCCCCCCATCACAAATCCTCTACCCCTAAAATTTCCCTTCCTAGTACACATCTCCCCCCTCCCCCCACACACTTTAAATCCTTCCCTCCCAGCACAAATTCCCCCCAAATCCCCCCCCCCCTCAGCACAGATCTTCATCCCCTCCCCCAAATTTCCTCTCCTTGAGCAGTACTTACCCCCTGCCTCACCCCAAATCCCCCCTTCCAAAACAAATCACCTCTCCCCAATCTAGGGTTGCCACCCTTTCTTCAAGTCAAAACCAAACACTTTACCGGCGGACAGCAATTTTTTTTATAGTATAAATTATACATATATTTTGCGATTAAATAACATTTCTAATCATATGAAGTTAATTACAAGAGCCCCCCTTTACATCAGAGTCCACAGAGTTCCCCTTTTAAATCTGAATCTGCAGAGCTCCCTAACACTGTAAGGAGGGACTCTGAGACCTCTGACATAAGGGATGCTCCAAGAACCCTGATTTAATGGGGAACACTGAGAACTCTGATGTAAGGGGGAACCCTGTGGCTTCTGATGTAAGGAGAACCAGGAGAACCTTGATTTACCTTAGAGGCATGAGAGGGGAGGGGGGAGAATCCAGTCACAGACAGGGATGGATGGTGAACTCACTCACCCCTTGGCAGTCTTCTGAGGCACAGAGCCAGGTGGGCAGAGGGGTAGGGGTGGGAAGAAGAGGAGCAGATCAAGCCCTCTCTCCTCTCCTGTCTGTGTGAGTGTGTGTGGTGGGGGGGGATTGTTAGTCCTGGCTTTGCACAGGGTGAAAGAGAGTGTAACACACTCTTGGCTTGGACAACTGCAGCCAGCAACCCTGCTGGAAAGCCATAGTCCAGCCCAGGCGGTCTGAAACCAGGACACAAGATTCAAAACCCGAACTGTCCGGGTGATTCCCGGACAAGTGGCAACCCTACCTCAATCTCATTGTGGCACCCCCCCTCCACCTCACATGATACCATAGTGCCCAGGGCAGTCGACCCTCCTGCCCACCCCTTGTCCCGGCCCTGAATGCGGCCATCACATCTAAGAGTCGGTAAGCTGCAATGTAGTAAATCACCATCACCCCGGTGATGTTTTTTTAGAACTGACGGTCGGCTCCCTTGCTGTAGTTACTGAAATGGCCAACCAGCCACTGGGGCTCTCCAGTCCCACTGTGGACCCGAGCTACTAGCCAGCATTTCCGCCGGCTGGCCGGAGACCCATACAAAGCCAGAATCAGCTTTGATTGGGTTTCTACTATGGTAACCCAGATCACCTCCAGTTTACCTGGCTGTCATCTTATAGACCCCAGATCTCTCCATAAAGAGGACCTGTCCTGTCGCTATTGCTGTCACAAGGGATGTTTACATTCCTTGTGACAGCAATAAAAGTGATAAAAAAAATGAAATCAACAGTGTAAAAAATAAAATAAATAATATAAATTAAATATTGAAAAAAAAATAATCACCCCCCCCCCCAACCCGTGCTAGCGCGCAAAGGCGAACTTGTGCGCTGGTACTGCTCACAGGTATCGCTGCACACGTCAGATCATGGGCAGTAATTCTATCACCACACCTCCTCTGTAGATATAAAGTGGTCACCTGTAAAGGTTTTTAAAGCGTCGCCTATGGATAGTAAAATTTACGTCTTTTGTCGCTCCTGAGGGGGCGTGTGCAATTTTAACATTTACAATATTTGGTATCACATTTATGTTTTACAAAAAAGAAATGGGTTATGTATTGTGGTTTTTTTTTTTTGCATTAAAAAAAAAAAAATATATATATATATATATATATATATATATATATGCGCAAATGCAGTGTGACATAAAAAATTGCAACGACCACCATTTTATTCTCTAGGGTCTCTGCTCAAATAATATAAATATATATATAAAATGTTTGGGGGTTCTAAGTAATTTTCTAGCAAAAAAAATACAGATTTTTATCTGTCAGGAAAAGGCTGGGTCCTTAAGTGTTTAACTGCTTATACTGCAGGGCAGCCCTTTAGCGCAAAATCACGTACCTATACACTATTTTTTTCTTCGGCTTTGAGGCCCGTGCACGTGCCGCCGGAGCCCCGCTTCTGCTCTGATTAGACACAGTAGGAGCCAAACAGCGGGAAAACCCACCGATCATTCCGAGAGAGGCAGAACAGCAGTCTGCCTGTGTAAACAAGGCAGACTGACGTTCTGCTAAGCAGGAAAACGGATCTCTGTCATCCTTCAGTTAAATTATCCCCCCACACAGTTAGCAAGCACTCCTAGGGAACACATTTAACTCTTTGATCGCCTCTGATGTTAACCCCGTCCCTGCCAGTGTCATTAGTACAGTGACAGTGCATATTTTTAGCACTGATCACTGTATTAGTGTCATTGGTCCCCAAAAACTGTCAAAAGTGTCCGATTTGTTCTCCGCAATGTTGTGGTCCTGCTAAAAAAATTGCTGATCGCCACCATTGCGAGTAAAAAAAAAAAGTAAAATGCCATAAGAACATCCCATAGTTTGTAGACGCTATATCTTTTGCGCAAACCAATCAATATACGCTTATTGGGATTTTTTTTACCAAAAATATGTAACAGAATACATATTGGCCTAAATTGAGGAAATTCGATTTTTTACATTTTTTTAGTGGACATGTTTTATAGCAGAAAGTAAAAAATATTGTTGAGGTGATCAAATACCACCAAAAGAAAGCTCTATTTGTGGGAAAAAAGGACATCAATTGTATTTGGACACAATGTCGCACAACCGCTTAATTGTCAGTTAAAGCGACGAAGTGCCAAATCGCAAAAAATGGCCTGGTCATTAACCAATTGCCGACTGCCCGCCGTATGACGGTGGCAAAGTGGTTCGATATCGCAAACCGCCGTCACCTGACAGCGGCTGCAAGATCGCGGATCGTGAGTGCGCACCACCAAAGGCACGCTTGCACACTCACTGTGTTGCAGGGGAGCCAGGGAGCGGGTAGGGGGGACTCGATGTCCGCCAGCTACTCACGATCGCTGCTCCGCAGAAACAGAACGGGGGTCCATGTATGTAAACACACATATCTCCGTTCTGACAGGGGTAAGGAATGTGATTGCAGGCTCCCTGTGTATGGGAGCCGCGATCACTCTCCTCCCCCACTCAGCCCAGCCCCCATACAGTTAGTAACACGCACAGGGAACACAGTTAACCCTTAGAGCGCCCCCTAGTGTTAACTCCTTTCCTGACAGTGACATTTACCCAGTAATCAGTACATTTTCATAGCACTGATCGCTGTATAAATGCCAATGGTCCCAAAAAAAGTGTCAAAATGGTCCGACATGTCCGCCGCAATATCGCAGTCCCGCTAGAAATCTCAGATCGCCGCCATTACTAGTAAAAAAAAAAAAAAAAACATAAATTAATTCTCATCATTCGCAAGCGTTCCAACTTTTGCACAAACCAATCAATGTACGTCGATTGTGATTTTTTTTTACCAAAAATATGAGGAAGAATATAAATTGGCCAAAACCGATGAATATTTATATATATATATATATATATATATATATTTTTTTTTTTTTTATTTGTATTTTATCAAAAAGTAAGAAATATTGTTTTTTTTGCAAAATTGTCGCTCTTTTTTTTGTTTATAGCGGTGATCAGAAATGATGCAGAGGGGATCAAATACCACCAAAAGAAAGCTCTATTTGTGGGAAAAAAAGGACGCAAATTTTGTTTGGGTACAACGTCGCACGACCGCGCATTTTTTTGCCGAATCACAAAAAGTGCTCTGGTCCTAAAGGGGAAAACCTTCTGGGGCTGAAGGGGTTAAACACTATGATGTAAATGTATGGGGATATGTGTATGAAAACCGTGTTGGGAAAGAATGTCACCTACCTGTGCAGCATATTTACATTCCAATATCCTCTTTCTGCTATTCCCTTTGGATACAATAATCTGTTTTGTTTGCTCTGCATTAACCTCCCCTGTGTTTATTCTGTTCAGGCAAGGAGCTCAGGCCACTCGGGATGAATTAACCACATCGGCTTTCCTTACCGTACAGCTGGATCGCTCTCTGGGGGGACAAGCTGTCCAGGTGGGTTTTGATCTGAGCTGTACAGCAGCACTGCAGAGCTGGCAGCTATGGTACAGCTCTATGTGGGAGGGTGATGAGGTTACGCGCATGCACACATTGCTTTTCACATGCAAACAGTTAGCAGATGCCCGCAGTTTCCCCTATGGTCAGCGAACTCTTATTTTTAAATCGTTATCAAACCCAAAGCCAAAAATTAAATATATTGAAGCTTACCAATCCTTCGATGGGGTGGCTGCAATAGTTTTCTGTTTTCACCTGGTGATCTGGCCAGTAACACACCTCCTGTATTAGAGCGCCTCCACTCTTAATGAAAGAGCACAGGGGGCACCTTTGGAAAGCGGCCATAGGCGTGCACATAGGGTGTGCTAAGCATAGGCATGCGCATGGGGTGTGCCTGGGCACACCCTAATCACTACATGGGGTGCTGATTCCCCCTCAAGGCCAGGCTTCCCTCGTATTGAGCCTCACCCCACAGTGCTGACGGCTTCTCTTCTCTCCTCTCCCTCCTGCTGCTGTGGGGGATGTTTTAGAATGGAGAACAGGGGAAGGAGCTAGTAGATATGTAATTTACCAGTGCCTTCCTTTTCTAAATGAACACATCACTCACTGTGTTCATTCACATGTGAAGCATAGAAAACTGTGTTTATTATGTTTCAGTTTGTAAACGAACAGGAACCTGTTCAGCACAGAGCATTTCCCAATTATTCACTGTCCAGTGCAACTGAGGCTGCAGAGAAATTCACGTGTGTTTGAGCTTTGGTGGTGCCCACCCTAATACAATATACTGTGCACACCTATGGTGCTAGGTGTGCTAATCATCCTGTCCGGCGCAGATTCCCTGTTTGGACCCCTGGTATTTCACCAAAGCCCCCTAAATGGGCTTGTAAAAATAAAATAAATAAAATTGTAAAAAAAAAAAATAATTAAAAAATAAAAACTGCTGACACCTCCCTCTCCCCTACTGACCCCAATCTCTACCCTACTGGCACTGCCAGTATATATATATACACATGCATGTGTATGTTTGAGCTTTGGGGTGTGCACTCTAATGCAATAGGCTGCGCACACCTATGAAAGCAGCATTGTCAGTCTGGGGGAGGGGAGAGTGGTCAATGTATTAGCAGATTCAGATACATTAACCACTTGCTGACCGCCAGCCACAGGTTGACGGTGACAAAGTGGTGCGATATCGCAAATCGCCGTCATCTGACGGCGGCTGCGAGATCGCACACTGTGAGCGTGCGTGCACTGCCGGAGGCGCGCCCGCACGCTCACTGTGTTCGGGGAGGGCCAGGGAGCGGGTGCGGCGGCTTTGATTGCCGCCGGCTACCCGCGATGCCCCCCCGGAGTGAAAGAACGGAGGTCCGTGTATGTAAACACGGACCTCCATTCTGTGAGAGGGGGAAGTGCTGTGATCACAGCCTTCCTTTACACGGAAGCTGTGATCACTTTCCTTCCCCTGTTAGGGCAGCGCCCATACAGTTAGAACACGCCCAGGGAACACAGTTAACCCTTAGAGCGCCCCCTGCAGGTTAACCCCTTCACTGCCAATGGCATTTACACAGTAATCAGTGCATTTTTATAGCACTGATCACTGTATAAATGCCAATGGTCCCAAAAAAGTGTCAAAATGGCAGTACAGCTAAAAATCGCAGATCGCCGCCATTACTAATAAAAAATAAATAACAACCCCAAAAATGAATTCTCATCATCCGTAAACGCGGCCACTTTTGAGCAAACCAATCAATAAACGCAGATTGCGTTTTTTTTATCGCAAATATGAGGAAGAATATAAATCGGCCAAAACCGGTGAAAAAACGTTTTTTTGTATTTTTTTTGGGGATTTGTATTTTAGCAAAAAGTAAGAAATTTGTGTTTTTTTTTGCAAAATTGTCGCTATTCTTTTGTTTATAGCGGGGATCAGAAATGACGCAGCGATGATCAAATACCACCAAAAGAAAGCCCTGTTTGTGGGGAAAAAAAGGACGCAAATTTCATTTGGGTACAACGCCGCATGACCGCGCAATTGTCAGTTAAAGCGACGCAGCGCCGCAGCGCAAAAAGGGCTCTGGTCCTAAAGTGGGAAATCCTTCCGGGGCTGAAGTGGTTAAAGTGATTGTAAAGTCTCATTTTTTTAGTTATAAATAACAAACTTACCTGCTCTGTGCAGTTGTTTTGCACAGAGCAGCCCGGATCCTCCTCTCTTGGGTTCCTCGTCGGCACTCCGGGCCTCTCCCTCCTGTTGGGTGCCCCCACAGCCAGCAGCTTGCTATGGGGGGCACCAGAGCTGAGCCACGGCTCCGTGCGTCCAATCAGACCTAGAGCCCCAGCCCCGCCCCACTCCCTTTCTCTCCTCATTGGCTCACTGACTTTGATTGACAGCAGCAGGAGTCAATGACGCCGTACTGCTCTCTCAAACAATGAGGATGGGAGTCCCGGGCAGCTGAGACATTCGTGGACATCGTTGGATCTAGATGGGGCTCAGGTAGGTGTTAGGGGGGATGAGGGGGGCTGCTGCACACAGAAGGTTTTTTTTTTATCTTAATGCTTATAACGCATTAAAGAGGAACTGCAGTCTGCTCACATAATTTGTAATAAAAACATCTTTGCCATTCTGAAGCTTCCCTCCAGCCACTTTGCATATTATTTTATATATACTGTGATTCTGTACTTGCCAAATATGCTGCAGAAATCTCCCTCCAATGAGTCTGGTTGCATCCATTCTAAATGTGGGCAGCTGAAGCTGCTGCCTGCTCACTTCCTGGATTTACACAGACACACAGAGGCACACCTCCACCTCTGCAGCCCTGCAGCTCGCATTGGCCCTCTTATGACTCATCCCCCTTCCCTTCCTGGCAAACTCTCACGAGAGTGAGAGAGAGAGCTGTGCATGATGTCATAAGCCTAGGCTAATGACCAAACAAGAAACAGGAAGTGGGCTGTACAAGGCTGGCAGAAAAAAAAAAAGATTTACTATCCAAAGTTAAAACAACAAGGGCAGAGGATTTAATAGATGGAAAGTTGAAAAAAACGAGTAAAGGTCCGCTTTAAAATAAAAAACCTTCTGCCTTTACAATCACAGTAACAAGTTACAGCAAACAGTTTTTTTCCTTTTGGGATAAAGGTTTTACATAAATAAATAAATGCTGATCATTGTAAGCACCCCTGTCAGGGTTAAATGGTCTGTCTCATCCCTGTAACTGACACATCTGGAAAAGAACTTGTTATTTTGAAAAACAGCAGACTTTCTGGCTGGATCATCAGGTGAAAATAGCCTAAAAAATAAAACTGCAGCCATCACATCTAAGAATTGGTAAGCTGCAGTATAATAAATGTTACTTTGGGGTTTGATACTGTTTTTTTTAAGGAACATTCAGGAATCCTTTAATAGGGAAGGTATTTATATATATATATATATATATTCATTGAAAATGTGCAATTTACAATCCTCAAACAGAAACAAAAGGGGTCAATTTACAAAGCTTGTATCTAACCCACTATCAATGTTTCCTTTTACTGCATTGATATGATATCATGCAGTTTTAATCACATTAACATATATGGTATAATAGGTAACTATTACCAAATTATCCATTTATAGTGGAAGCATGTATGAGTAATTTGGATGTAACTATTAATATAATCAGTTAATCTGTATAAAAGATCTACAATGAAATATAGAAAAAGAAAATAAAAGAAAAAGAACGAAGAATGAAAACAGAAATAAAATAAATAGGGAAAGTATTGATCATATTTTAGTAATTATTGCTGTATTCACCTTTTTGATGCAGTAAATGCAGAGATTTGTTAAATGGCCACTAGAGGGAGTTGCGTGTCAGACGCGGTTTTTTTATTCTGCAATTCTGCTTAAAGCGGAGTTCCACATTTTTTTTGTTTATTTATTTATTTTAGGTACTTATATAGTGATGTCAATTTACGCAGCGCTTTACATATACATTGTACATTCACATCAGTCCCTACCCTCAAGGAGCTTACAATCTAAGGTCCCTAACTCACATTCATACACATACTAGGGCAAATTTAGACAGGATCTAATTAACCTCACAGCATGTGTTTGGAGTGTTGGAGGAAACCGGAGTACCCGGAGGAAACCCACGCAGGCACAGGGAGAACATGCAAACTCCAGGCAGGTAGTGTCGTGATCGGGATTCGAACCAGCGACCCTCTTACTGCTAGGCGAAAGTGCTATTAAAAGTCAGCAGCTACAAAAAGTGTAGCTGCTGACTTTTAATAAACAGTAACATACCTGTCTCCCGGTCCAGCGACGGCTGCTCCCGAAGCCTCGCTCGTCTCCCCACTCCTCACGACGGCCCCGCCATTCCTAGTGTGGGCACCTGGCCCGGCTTCACGGCTGGGCACCCACTGCGCATGCGCGAGTCGCGCCGCGCATCCCTAGTGGCCAGGCAATCTTCTGGGACCTGTGACGTGTCCCAGAAGATTGCCAGGAGGGAGGGGCCGCCTAGGAGGAGAGGAGGAGTCGCCTAGGCGGCCCCGAGACGGAAGGTGGAAGAGGGACAGGAAGTCCCCCTGAAACCTGGGGACACACTCCCCCCCCAAAAAAATTAAATGCCAAATGTGGCATGTAAGGGGGCGAGGAGTGCTTAAAGCGGAAGTTCCATTATTGGGTGACACTCCGCTTTAACCACTTAAGGACCGGAAGGATTTCCCACCTTAGGACCAGAACACTTTTTGCGATTCGGCACTGCGTCGCTTTAACTGACATTTGCGCGGTCCTGCAACGTGGTACCCAAACTAAATTTGTGTCCCTGTTTTCCCCACAAATAGAGCTTTCTTTTTGTGGTATTTGATCACCTATGCGATATTTCTGATCACCGCTATAATCAAAAAAAGAGCGACAATTTTGCAGAAAAAAAACAATATTTCTTACTTTTTGCTAAAATACAAATCCAAAAAAAAAAAAAAAATGTATTCATCGATTTTGGCCGATTTTATATTCTTCCTCATAGTTTTGGTAAAAAAAAAGTTGCAATCGGAATTTATTGATTGGTTTGCACAAAAGTTGCCGTGCTTACCAATGCCCCCTAGCTGTCATGCACGCGAGTGACGACTATAAGCGGCGATTCGCAGGACAGAGCCATGCTGTCGCCGCTTATAGTCGTTACGCGGTCGGCAAGCGGCTAAAGCATTTGTTCACCTTTTACATAAAAAAATGTAAAGGTGAACTATCACTGTACACCCTCCCCATCACCTGGCCCCTGCTGTAATTACATACAGTGCCAGCAGTTTAGGGATTTGAAATCCCCGCTCTTCTCCCCCTTCCCTGTACAGCGCTTCCAGGACGAATCAGATGGATTCTGATTCAGCGCCCACACACTGGCCTGTCCCAGAAGCACTGCACAGAGAAAAGGGAGAAGAGAGGGGATTTCAAATCCCTAGACCACTGGACTGGCTGCATGGGATCTGACAGCTCAGCATCCTTGGAGGTAAGTACAGCAGGGACCGGGGGGTGGGGAGGGTGTAAGTTTACCTTTTTTTTTTCTTTGTGAAAAGAAGAAATAACACTTTAAAGCAGAATTGAATGAAACAAAATGTACCCTTGCAGTAGGCCCCCCTGAGCTGCGAAGGTTAAATGCTTGCTTAGTATTGGGGTACAGGGTTCAAGTGTGCTACTTTCCTTATACCTTGGTCCTGCAGAACAAATGCATGGCGTTTTGTGAACAGCACAATCTCCCTCCTCCAATCACAGCACACCAATACACTATGATCAATGTATTGATACTTTGCAAGGGATTTTGTATTTTGCAAGGAAAATGTACTTTCCGTTAGGGAATGAGGTGAAGCTCTTCCATCATCCAATTATGTGCAAGCAAAAAAAAAAACATTTATTTTTTTTTTCCTTTTTGTGATTGACTGTTTTTTGCAAAGTGAATTTTCTTTACATTCTCTAGACTAAGAAAATGTTCTTTTGCTAAGTAAAACATGACAATTGCATGTGGGTTTCCCCGCATCCAGTTCTCATGACAGGAGAGGAAGCTGTCTGGGATAGAGGAGAAAGCTGTCGGGGATGGAGGGGGAAGCTGTCGGGGATGGAGGAGGAAGCTGTTGGGGATGGAGGGGGAAGCTGTTGGGGATGGAGGAGGAAGCTGTCGGGATGGAGGAGGAAGCTGTCGGGGATGGAGGAGGAAGCTGTCAGGGATGGAGGAGGAAGCTGTCGGGGGTGGAGGAGGAAGCTGTTGGGGATGCAGGAGGAAGCTGTCGGGATGGAGGAGGAAGCTGTCGGGAATGGAGGAGGAAGCTGTCGAGGATGGAGGAGGAAGCTGTCGGGGATGGAGGGGGAAGCTGTTGGGGATGGAGGAGGAAGCTGTCGGGGATGGAGGGGGAAGCTGTTGGGGATGGAGGGGGAAGCTGTCGGGAATGGAGGAGGAAGCTGTTGGGAATTTATTTTGCAGTCACAGGTGTATCTCTCCTTCCAATGTGCGGGTTTGTCACCCCTCTGACCCTCCCCCGATCAGTATTCAGTGCTGAAGATACAGAATAGTTATAAAATTGCAGGTTATCCTTCCTCCTGTCTCCTCGCAGTAACAGAAAATTGTTCTGAAAAGCGCCAAGGTCAGAAAACAGCTGGAGAGGTTGCATTGTATTTTCCATGGTTACCGGGAGCAGAGAGGAGAAGCTGTGGAATGTATATCTGCGATCTCTGGATTATTTTTATATACATATTCAGCAATCCATTGAGAGTTTTTCAGGGTAAAAAGTGTGCATTAATCTATTCACTACGTTGACAAGTCTATTTTTAAACTTGTCTAATTTCCACCTTTATTTTATCACACACCCTTTGCACACCAGATGAAATTTCATATTAGGCTGCAACCCAGGTTCAGTAGGCGGGGCCACAGCTACACTAACAGTGAACCGAAGACTCAGAAGTCGTCTCTTTCTCCAGTGTAAAGCCGGATGTTTAATTTTAAGTACTCCATGGATTTGTGATATGGTGTTGAGTGTCCACAAAATGTAGTTATTTTTTCTAAATAAAGGGGAGTATTTATAGAAAATTCACAGAGCTATTCATCCTTTCAAACTGCATCTACATGTGTTCTGTGCTAATGGGGGCGACATCTAATGGTTATCAGGCTAATTTCTCTCCAGACCAAAAGTTTTTCATTGATACAGAATAGAGTGAATCATTAAATACTGCATCATGGCCACTAGATGGAGCTGATGATCATAGGAAAAAATACATTTTTAAAGCAAAACTAAACGCTCTGAACTATTTTTAATCCTTATGCTGCTAGTCTTAGTAAATAGATAGGAAGGAATATTATATTTAATTGTTTTAACCTTTTCTTTTTACATTTCTTCAGTTGCTTGCTGGTTTCTGGCCTAGGTTAAAATGATGTCATACATCCCAGCCAGGAGTCTTCAGGAGGGGAGGAGGGACTTTCTAAGCTAAGCACATCCTCCTGCCTGCATGCCTAGGCTAAGAGCAGATGGATTCCAGAAAGTAAATGCTACATGAATCATCTGCCCTTACTCAAGATGGCTGCTGCTAAAAATGCGTGGGGGGTGTTTTTTTCAAAGTGATTTCTCAACAAAATAAAGTATGGAGAAATGGATGGCTGGGGAAGCTTGCTTTGAATAATAAAAATGAATTAAATAGCCTTTTCAGTTTGTGGCGCTCAGATACAGTTTAGTTCTACTTTAACCTCTTCACGCCGGCAGTGCAAGAATATGGTGGGCCTTGACGCCAAAAGGCATCATATTTGCATACCAAAATGTAAATAAACCTGTGCCTAAGGCGTGCTCCTGGTACAGTTACCAGCGCCTAATGGAAAGGTTTTCGATCATGTGACTGCTGTGACAAGCAATCACGGCGGTCACATGATCATAAACCCCGCCTCCTGCCATTAGAAACCCCTTAAAGGGCTGGAAGGCACCGCCATTAAGGGATTAATATAATCGTCAGCTCCATCTAGTGGCCATAATGTGGTATTCTGTATTCTACATGAATGAAGATCTGACCTGGAGAGAAAATAGCTTTATAACATTCGATATTGCCCCCTTCACTCAGTACATGTAATTTCACAGGACTAATAGTGCTGCAATTTTTTTTATAAATACACCCCTTTAAATTTTGGAGGCCCTTGTCATAGCTTTGTTGGGAAATCTCAGATTGTTAATGTATTGACTCATACTCAACATTGATTAACAAGCAATGTATTTTTATATAATAATATCACTGGCTTATAGTGTCCTGTTTTCAGACTTGCAGAAGGATGACGGTCTCCATGTTTGCTCTTACAGGTCAGAGTGACTCAGGGGAAGGAGCCGGCACATTTGCTCAGCTTGTTTAAAGACAAACCGCTAATTATATACAAAGAAGGCACCTCCCGTAAAGGCGGACAGGCACCTCCGAGCGCCATACGACTCTTCCAGATCCGCAGGAATTTGGCCTTCATCACTCGGATAGTGGAGGTAACAGCACCGGGCATTGCACACTATATAAAGTCAGGGTTGGACAGTATGACCAGCCAAACGTAGCATTTCAGTTGTGGATGGGGTTTGGTAGGTTCTCTCTCCTGTTCAACTCTTATATCTCTTGGGGACTTCAGCTGTGAGATCTTTCCACTGATGAACCCTTCTCTGTCTTCTGAAGAGTAGGACCCCATTGGGACAGCAGTGGATGTGGGGATTCAAAGAGATGTCACCAGAGATGTACAAAGATATTCTATGACTTCACAGTTTTGGGTGGAATTATCTGTTACGACAATTGTATATAATGAGACATGAGTGATCGGCAAAATATAAATATTGTAATGTCATTAAAATCTAACTATTGTCTGCTATCTGCCATTATCTCTGTCATCTCTCTTTATTTATATTCCATTATCTGTCCCTGCCTGCTGTCTGTCTACTTACCTGTCTATTTTTCTATCTACCCCCCCCCCCCCTTCTATGCCATTTTCTGTGTCTGTCTATCTATATTTCTATCTATCTACCTATCTACCTATTTCTATCTATTTCTATCTATCTATCTATCTATCTATCTATCTATCTATCTATCTATCTATCTATCTATCTATCTCTATCTTTATATTATTCAATCTTTTTGTATCTGTCATCTGTCTCTATCAGTTATGTACCTCTCCCTTTCTTGTCTGTCTGTCTGTCTACTGTATATATAATCAATCAAGCAATCTATGTATCCATATCTAATCCTATATATATTTATATCTAATCAATCAAGCAAGAAACCTATGTCTGTCTATCTATCTATCTATCTATCTATCTACTGTATATCAAATGAATCAATTAGTCTATGTATCCATATCTAATCTATATATATATTTATATCTAATCAATCAATCAAGCAAGCAAGAAATATATGTCTGTCTATCTACCTATCTACTTTATATCTAATCAATTAATCAATCAATTTATGTATCCATATCTAATCTATATCTATTCATATCTAATCAATCAATCAAGCAAGAAACCTCTATCTATCTAACTACTGTATATCTAATCAATCAATCAATCATTCTATGTATCCATATCTAATCTATATCTATGTCTGTCTATCTATCTATCTATCTATCTATCTATCTATCTATCTATCTACTGTATATCTTACCAATCAATCTATATACCCATATCTAATCTATATCTATTTATATCTAATCAATCAATCAAGCAAACAATGTCTGTCAATCTATCTAACGGTCTATCTATCATATCTATTTATCTTCTGCTCACATATCCTCTTGGAAGGTTCTCTGTGCTCCAGTTTCCAGACACGACTCTGAATATGTTCCTGTGACATTCTGTTTGTAGGTGGAGGCAGATGCATCTTTGCTGAATTCCAATGATGTGTTTGTTTTAAAACTGAAGAACAATTCCGGGTATCAGTGGGTGGGAAGGGGAGCCAGCGGAGAAGAAGAGAAAGGGGCAGACTACATAGCCGGAGTCTTGAAATGCAAAGCTACAAAAATTTTGGAAAAACAGGAACCAGGTTTGTATAATTCTGTATATCTTAACCGCGTCTTCCTATCTAAACGGAACCTATCCACTTTTCATATTAGTGTTTAGGGATGAGCAAAGCAGTCTGCCCGAACCTGGATTCTCAATGAATCAAGACAGCCTGCAAATGTAAATGACAGTCTATATTCAGCAAAGTCCATTCGCCAACAATGCCAGTTAACTTTGCCCAGCAAACCAGGCTACTTTTAGACCAGAGATGGGGCCTATGGGAACCCTTACTACGCCACTCTTCTATGACCCACCAACCCTTGCTCTGTAAAAGCACTGAATCCTTTGGGAGTTATGTTGCTCTGTGGACCAGCTTTAGGTTCTTATGGAACCCTTACTGCTCCACTTTTCTTCCATAACCCACCAACCTCTGCTCTATAAGTTCATTTAATCTATTGGGAATTCCACTGTGTAGTTGCAGTTGACCATTGTACAGAGAATTCAATCTTCTGTGAGGTAATATGCCCAATGAAGGGAAACTGAACTATTTTATTAGGTTGTAACTCTTTCCTTCACTCAACATTCCCTCTTTAAGGTTACATATACTCTTTGCACCTGTGTAAATTAGAAGACTGAGCTTCCATTAGGGTAGGAGGATGAAGCCTTATAAATTCTCTGGTGGTGGCTCCACTCAGTTGGCCTGGTATTAGCAGGTGAGACCCAGAATTGACATACCCTTATTCACCTACTCAGATCCTTGACAAAGGCAGTGCTGTCCCTTGTAGTCTTTTAAAGCCTATATTGTAGAAACTCAGGGTGGTAGGTGGAAAACCCAAAATGGTAGCAGCAGTTCATGGATGCATACTTAGACCCATGCCCACAGCAGGTTGAAGTAGCTTCCATTAAAACAGAAGTTCCTGTGTCTTCTCTGTACCAGGTTGGTGACTGCAGTAATCAGACCAATGGATAATCCTGTGTTATTTCCAGCTCTCTTCCTTAGCAGGGGTGGTGTGGGTTAGGTCCTTGAACAGATTCAGTAGCTTTCACTGTTTAACTTCAAATGGCTGAGTCTTCAGGGCCTGTATCTCACCCAGGGTCTCCAAGCCAGGTCACAAGCTGCAGGCAATGATACTTCAACAAGCTTAAAACACATATTTAAAGCTGTTCTCTGGGCATCACTCCCTTTACCCCTATTCCCAAAACTAACTGTCAGTTTGGCAATATCCCAAATACTCCCCTAAATCCTTGGTGAGTGGTTGTGGGTGGAAAATCTAAAAAGGTAGCAGTATTTCTGACAGTTCCCAGATAGATGTTTAGACTTCCCATGCATACAGCAGGTTGATACAGCTTCCATTGCAACTGAGGTTCCTGTGCCCTCTCTGTACCAAGTTGGTGCACATAGCTGGATCTAGCCTGTCTTATGTGGGGAACTGGGGGTGCAGTAAAAAAATATCAGGGGGCAGAGGATGGGAGGTCAGCAGGGCAGTGTACAGAGGGTTGGCAGGGCATAGGATAGGGTCAGCAGTTTGTAGGGCAGTGCACAAGGGCTATTAGTATAGCCATGGTCCCTCTCAGGAGTGGCTGGTAGTTGTGGTCCACCTGCCCACTGCCCTCAATCACACGATTTCCACACACCCGGAGTCACTGAACAGGCCGGGACTTTGTTTTTGTTGTTTTATTTAGGGGATAAACTTGGATAGGGATAACTGTGGGATGCCCAAAAATTGAACATGGGACATTCTATATACACCACCAGTATATACACTCCTTCTCCTCCAGCACACTACTTGCTGACCGTTACTCTTCTTCTTTCTCTCTCCTGCATACTACTTGATTCCTAGGCCTGAAAGGAAATTCATCAGACCTCCTTGATATCTCTTCCTCTTCCACCATAGCTAGCACGTGGTGCGGCCTGCTCCTATTGCAAGCAGGCCTCCAAACCACCCATTGTGGGTAAGGGCCATGGGCTCCTGTTTGTAAAGCCCTCGAAGTGTAGCTAAGTACGTTGGTGCTAGCTAGGTGTTGAATGGACTACAACTCCCAGCCCACCCATCTTCAAGGCCCCTCTGGCCTATCTCACTGTCCAGTGGCTCTTCTTCCCCTTGCTTGGCTTCTCCAACCTCTACAGACTGTATACTATCCTCTCCCAGCCTGTCTCAGCCTTCTCATCCAACTCCCAGGGGCTGCCACTCACTGACACTGGTGGATCCTTTAAAGAGTCTCCTTTTAATGTAGAACTCTGCTGCTCTCCTGCTTCCCTGTGCCACTCCAGGAGCTAACTCCCGCTCCCAGCTGCACCCAAGCCCCAGGCTTCAAGGTCACCCCCCAGACTGGGGCTCCCCTTCCAGGCGAGGCCTGCTCCGCAGCACCGGCTACATTCTCCACTCTTCCACCCGAACTCTCCTCCCCCCTGCTGGCAGATTGCCATATTTAAGGAGGCCTGCCCCCTGCCAATCCAAACTGTGGATTGGTCTGGGCTCCTTGTCATACACCAGAAAGTGACACCTCCTCATCCATCTCCCTTTCCAGAGTTTTCCAGCTCAAAAGGGGAGGAGTATCCAATGGGTGCTCCTCCCTGCCATCTCCTCCCTAAGCCACTCCCCAGCCCAGATCAAAACATTCAGGCATGCAATCACTGTCAGGCCTGACTAGATTTTACTTCTCCTAACAAAAATCTACAAAAATAAAGCATGTATCGCTATGGGGGTGCTACATTAGTTTGCAGGACAGTGTACTGGGTGTCAGCAGGGCAAAGGACAGTGAGTCAGCAGGCCGGAGAGAAGGAGTCAGAAGGGCAGAGGACAGTGGGTCAGCAGGGTAGTGGTAATGGGTCAGCAGGGCAGAGGATGGGAAGTCAGCAGGGAGTGTACAGGAATTGGTAAGGATGGGGGTCAGCAGAGCCCAGGATAGGGGTCATCAGGTCAGTGTACAGTGGTCAGCAAGGCTGAGGATAGGGGACAGGGATCATTGCTGGCAGGGCAGAGGACAGGGGTCACTGCTGACAGGGCAGGGGACAGGGGTCACTGCTGGCAGGGCAGAGAACAAGGGTCACTGTCGGCAGGAGAGAGGACAGGAGTCACCACTGGCAGTGGAGGAGACAGGAGCTACCGCTAGCAGGAGAGAGAACAGGGGTCTCCACTGGCAGGGCAGAGGACAGGGGCCACTGCAGGCAGGGCAGAGGACATGGGTCACCACTGGCAGAAGAGAGGACAGCAGTCACTGCCGGCAGGGCACTGGATAGAGTTCTTTCTCCCATCCCTGCATGGAACACAGCCTGAGCACAGGCACTAGGTTCTCATCATCCCTACAGCACACACTGTAGCTGAAACACAAGTCCCTTGCACTACAGCTCTCTCTTCCAGGAAAAGGATGGGTTAGGTCCTCAGCAAGATTCAGTAGCTTTCACTTTCATCCCCAAAAGACTGAACCCTCAGGGCCTGGAACTCTGGATCTAACTCTGGATCTCTAAGTCAGGTCACACAGGAAAAGATCCTTCAACAAGCTTGCACCAGATATTTAAAGCTGTTCTCTAAGCATCACTTTACCTCCCAACTAACTGGCAGTTAGCAAAATATAAGACTCCAAAATACACACCAAAATCCATGGTCATGTGAGTCCTAAGACTTCTTTCATCCTACAGCAGAGTGGGGGTGTCTTTCTTTAGGTGTTCACGCCATTGTCTGAGTGACATAGACACTTGCCATTGGCTGTCCAAGAGTGGGCTCCAAAAATGCAGCAACAGGATTACATTACAATGAGGGGACAACATGGACAGACTGAAGCAATGGATCAATGGTCTCTATACCTGGGAGAGGCAACTACTAGAGACACATGACTTAATTGAGTACAAAGGGGTTGTATGGGTGGAAGAGGGGTTTAGTTTGCCCAAAGATGGTCTTTTACAGTGCAATCTGACCCAATCCACCATGTAAGTCAGCCCGTGTTACATTCTGGCTGACTTATGGTATATGAGGGGAAACCCTACTGCACAGTTAAATAGAAGAAACTTTGCAAAACAAATATAGACTTAAGCTTCTAGAGAACACATCCATACAAGGTCAATGGTTAATGAAGTATTGTACTTCCTGGATGCTGGCATATATTGTCATTTTATGGGATTGCCCTTTCCTTCCTGAGCTGGTAAGGACACAGGAACTAAGGGTAAGTCTTCCCAATAGAGGGGCAGACAGCATTAAAACAATTACAGCTCTTTCTCTCCATCCAAAAGTTTCATTTCGAGTTCTACTTTAAGGTATAACACAACATATTGTATCTTTCTACTTTAATTTTGGCAGATGAGTTCTGGAGTGCCTTGGGAGGTAAAAAGCAATACCAAACGTCACCTCTGTTGGGCTCCCAGCTGGAAGATCACCCACCTCGGTTGTTTGGCTGCTCCAATAAGACTGGGAGATTTGTGGTAAGTCCGCAGTCTTGAAGTAAATATTTGCAATAAGCTCTCATTAATTAATTCTTTATTTTTTTATTTTGGAACAAATGGGAGAGTTAAAACTTCCATCAGGGTTTCATGTTGTCTGTGACTTCATTGAAGAAATGTTCCCTTGCTTCTTGTCCTTGAGAAACCCATACAAGAAATAGGGGGAGCCATTGTCAAGGCAGAGAGAGGAATAGAAATATTGTCAGTTGTTCTAACTAGGGTTGATACCAAAATTCAGGTGGTGTTATATTCGGTGGTGACTTACATTTCCAAAATATTTCTACGAGAAATGGGTCAAAGGGTTCTCCAAGGGCGACTTCTGCCTTGTATCTGTTCTTGCTGTTGCCTGAGCACCCTTAGCTTGACTGCCATTGCCATCAGATTTCAACCTTCTATCCTAGTAGCCCGGTAACTAATATCTAAATATGGGTATAAAACATGGTCCAAAAGGTGGAGTTAGCCTTTAAAATACAACTCTGCGCAAATAAAACGTTATTCCTTGCTGTGGGACTGTGCCCAGACTGCAAGGACTAAATGCTCTATAGGTCTAGGGCAGGGGTGTCCAAACATTTTAAACACAGGGCCAGTTTACTGTCCTTTAGACTCAAGGGGGCCAGTGTGGCCAGTGGGAGTAAAAAATGTCCTGGTGTCAGTGGGAGCTAACAATTCCACATCTTTAGTGGGAGGAGTAATGCCGCATCATTGGTGTCAGTGGGTGGAAGGGTGCCCCATCATTGGTATCCATGGAAGAAATAGTACCCAATTGTTGGTGTCAGTGGAAGGAATAGTGTCCCACCATTGGTGTCAGTGGTCAGAAGTGTGCCCATCACTGGCATCAGTGGGAGGAATAGTGCTCCATTGTTGGTGTTAGTGGCAAGAATTATGCTGGTATCAGTAGGAGGAACAGTGCCTCAGTTCTTAGGTAGAGGCGGGGTAGTCTTCCTTGAATAAGTAAGTTTTCAGGGATCACCTAAAGGCAGACAGTGTAGGGGCTGACCGGACATAATAGGGTAAGGTGTTCCAGAGGATGGGAGAGGCTCGGGAGAAGTCCTAGAGGCGAGCGTGGAAGGTGGTTACAAGGGAGCTACAGAGCAGGAGATCTTTAGGAGGAGTGGAGAGGATGAATTGGGTGATATCTGCAGATGAGGTTGGTGATGTAGCGGAGGGGGGGGGGGGCAATGTTGTGGATGGCCTTGTATGTTGTGGTTAGTATTTTGAATCTTATACGATGAGGTAGGGGAAGCCTGTGAAGGGATTGGCAAGGAGGAAGCAGCAGTCACAGATCAGTTAGTAAGGTGAATGAGCCTGGCAGCGGCATTCATAATAGACTGAAGGGGGATAGCCTGTGTAAGGGTAGCCCAGTGAGAAGGGAATTGCAATAGTCAAGGTGGGAAATAACCAAGGAGTGAATAAGTTGTTTTGTGGTGTCATTAGTCATAAGGGGGCACATTCTGGAAATGTTGCAGAGGTTAAGATGGCAAGATGTAGCCAGTGATTGGATGTGGGGGTGTAGGAGAGTCTAGGATTACAACCAGCAAGATTACATAATTACATACAATAGCTCCCATCACCAAGGAACTGTGGACAAGGAGTCGAATACCCAAACACCTCATATTCATAGATGAGAAAAATCTGCATGTAGGTGGGGTGCAGCAGGAATAACAACCTCAGTCCCAGTGCAAGCTGAAAAAAGAACTTGTACTGAAATAATGCAGAGATAGTTCACAAATAACCCGGTGGGTAGGCAGCCCAACTGGAAACACTCACAGTTCCAACAGAGTGTACAGAGCGAAATGCAGCTGAACTGACAGCCTCTGTAGAGAGGGGAAGACTGTGGCCTGGTTATCTTGTGCCCAAAGGGCAAATGTCTAGAGAAGTTGCGAGCCCTATGCTTTCCCTCCTCATCAGGAACCTTTCCCTGCCACTAGTTCTGTCCCTTCCAAGCGGGATACCTGTTCCTACCCTACCAACTTGCAAATGCATGCCAAACCTGGGAGCTAGGGCATTAAATAGGCTCTGCATGACCCAAGACCCAAGAGTCACATGAGGCAACGGCATCCAATTAGATGCTTCCGCAGTGACCCAGGAATACATTAAGAGGAACTGTGTTCCTCTTGGCTTTCTCTCCAACTGCTGTGCTGCTGCGGAAGAGCGCCACCTGCAGTGGAGAAAGTAGATTGCACTTGACTACATGCAGCAAACCATTGGAGATTTCATTGAGATCCAAGAGGAAAAGAGAGAAAATACCCAATGCACAATTACCCAATCATTATTTAAAATATCAAAATGTTCAATCCTTACCATACATATTCCCTTACATATACAATATATATATATATACCCTATATATTCCATAAGTGATCATCCACATAATGTGCTCGGTCTCCTGTGTTTCTCCTTTCTGAGATTTCTTGCTTCATGTATCGGAGTCCTTGGTATGGTTTTTTTAGAACATATGTTGGACAGCATGTGATGTATTTTATTGTTTGTACCTAATGTACCAAAGTGTACCTAGACTCTATGCTTACAAGCTGTACTCTTGTTTTAAGCCTAAAAATTAAAGACAAAAACTGTGCAAATGAATACCATTGTCTAAGTTGCTCCGTTCATCCCTAGATTGAGGAAGTACCTGGAGAATTCACGCAGGATGATTTAGCAGAAGATGATGTTATGCTGCTGGACTCATGGGAACAGGTAGGAGAACAAAGTACATTTGTGTACAAAAACAGATTTGCATTTTACATTTGCATTTTACATGCATACATAAGCCTTTCATTACAGTAAGGGAGTTTAATAATATGGAGCTGTAAGAATATCATATTATAATGGGGGGAGATGGAGGCGCCCTGTTTTTGTTTTTTTACTCCACTGAGGTACTGTGTACACGGGACCCCGTTTGCCTTGGATTAGTGTCATGAGTTACCATAGTGTGGACAGGTTGGCTAACTATGCGATTGGGGGGCTCTGTGATGGCGGGAACTGTGTGATTGGAGGGCTGTTGATGGGCTGACTATGTGATTGGTGGACTTTGTGATGGGGGAACTGTGTGATTGGAGGGTCT
>BLSH010035668.1:2615240-2626447 GCA_018402905.1 Glandirana rugosa
AAAATAACACTGATTTTGGTATTTACTAACAACTCAAGGAATTACTCCATGAGAGTTATTTTGAGAGTTGTTTTGTGTCTGAGCATGCTCAGTTGTGCTCAGCTGTGCTCTGTGCCTTGGAGTAAAGAGACGGGGAATTTTCTCTTCTCAGACTTTTTAAGATATTTCAGTGTAGAAATCACTTTTTCACACAGTTTAAAAGCAGATTATCTTTAAACAATATACCGCATATTTTAGCGCAATTTAGGGGATCAGATTATGCTCCAAACATTATTTCTATTTGCACAACTCCAGGTCTGGGCTGGAGTAAGGAGTTGGCCGTTATCTGTGAGCTGGGAGCTTTAGTGAATTCCATTTTGGCCGTTATTTACCGCCCAGCGCTATTGTGAATACCGTTTAGCGCTATTTACCGCGAATCGCGGTAATTACCGCGATTCGCGGTAATTTTACCGCTATTTTGCGGCAATTTTGCCGCTATTTTGCGGGAGCGCTATAGTAAATGACCCCCACTGTGTCCCATCATTGGTATCATCGGAAGAAATTGTGCCCCTCATTGGTGTCATTCAGCCCCATTGTTGGGATCATTGGGAGAAATTGTGCCCCATCATTGGTATCATTGGAAGAAATTGTGCCCCATCATTGGGCCTCATTGTTAATGTCATTGGGAGGAATTGTGCCGCTTCGTTGGTGTCATTGGGAGGAATTGGTGTCAGTGAGGGGAATTATACCCCATTGTTGGTATCAGTGGATTAATAGTGCCCCAAGAGCGGATTAAAGCAAGCAAAGGGCTGCATCTGGCCCCTGGGCCACAGTTTGGAGACCACTGGTATAGCTGCATTGAAAATGGTGCAGAATAATACAATGGCGGCTTTACAAAGTGGCTATAATTAGGTCAGGCAGTTTGCTCTAAAAATTAGAATCCACTTGAAGGACAGGCCTATTCTAACACTATCTATTTTAAGTAAAAATCTGGATTTTTTTTCTAGAAAATTATTTAGACCCCCAAACAATATATATTTTGTTTAGAAGAGGCCATAGAGAATAAAACGGTGGTCTCAATTTGTTATGCCACATGGTATTTGAGCAGCAGTTTTTCAAACTCGTGATCTCAATTTTTTTTTTGGAAAACATACACTTTTAATGAATTCCATTGTAAAAAAAAACATAATATATAACCCTATTTTTGCTAAAATATAAAAGATGGTGTTACGCTGAATGAATAGATACCCAACATGTCACACTAAAATTGCTCGCCCTCATGGAAAGGCGACAAACTACGATACCTAAAAATCTGCATAGGCGACGCAAACATTTTCACAGGTTACCAGTTTACAGTTACAGAGGAGGTCTAACATTAGAATTATTGCTCTCGCTATAACATTCATGGGGATACCTCATATGTGTGGTGCGGACACCGGGGGGTTAAAAAAAATGTATTATTATTTGTTATTTTTTTTTAGTATTTTTGCACTGTCCCTTTATTTATTTAATTTTTCTTCTGATACCTTTCTTGTAAATAAATAAAAGTGAACACATCCCTTGTGATAAAAATAAGGAATGAGAGGTCCTATTTATGGAGACATCTGGGATCTATAAGACCCCAGATCTTTCCTCTACGTTGGAAAGCATTAATGAAAAAACATTAATAAAACATTGATCTCATGCTTTACAAAAAAAAAAAAAAAAGGCAGTGTTTACATTTGCCTAACCGGAAGTGACGTCCTTGGCCAGCCCTGGGATTATCCGGCGGCACGGGAGAGCCCGGAGAAGTGCCAGTGGGTGGACCTTGAAGTCTTTGCTCCTCTTATGAACTTCATATGTAAGCCATGTCTCTGCATTTCCTGTTTGCCAGATTAGCACTCTTGTCACTCTTGCTGCCTGTATCTTCGCTACCACTCGTTACCAACCCTTGATTTGTTCCCAATCAGCAATCACTTGTTACTGACCTTTGACTTGTTTACTGACTACATTTCTGCTTGATCCCAACCTGCTGTATTTGCTACTGGACCCTGGCTTGCTCACCTCCTGGTGGGGCAATCCTGAGGGCCATGACCTGGTACTAACATGCAGCAAAACACATCTCCAACATCAGGAGCTCTGGTGAATACCGGTTAGTACTTAGACCTTGCATCTCCGGTGAGCCCACATCATCTGCCAGGGTGACCTGTTGTATACCTATCCTGCTCATCAGTAGGAGTTCACTTGTTACTGACCTTTGACTTGTTTACTGACTACATTTCTGCTTGATCCCAACCTGCTGTATTTGCTACTGGACCCTGACTTGCTCACCTCCTGGTGGGGCAATCCTGAGGGCCATGACCTGGTACTAACATGCAGCAAAACACATCTCCACCATAAGGAGCTCTGGTGAATACCGGTTAGTACTTAGACCTTGCATCTCCGGAGAGCCCACATCATCTGCCAGGGTGACCTGTTGTATACCTATCCTGCTCATCAGTAGGAGTTCACTTGTTACTGACCTTTGACTTGCTTACTGACTACATTTCTGCTTGATCCCAACCTGCTGTATTTGCTACTGGACCCTGGCTTGCTCACCTCCTGGTGGGGCGATCCTGAGGGCCGTGACCTGGTACTAACATGCAGCAAAACCCATCTCCACCATCCGGAGCTCTGGTGAATACTGGTTAGTACTTAGACCTTGCATCTCCGGTGAGCCCACATCATCTGCCAGGGTGACCTGTTGTATACCTATCCTGCTCATCAGTGGGAGTTCACTTGTTACTGACCTTTGACTTGTTTACTGACTACATTTCTGCTTGATCCCAACCTGCTGTATTTGCTACTGGAGCCTGACTTGCTCACCTCCTGGTGGGGCAATCCTGAGGGCCATGACCTGGTACTAACATGCAGCAAAACACATCTCCACCATCAGGAGCTCTGGTGAATACCGGTTAGTACTTAGACCTTGCATCTCCGGAGAGCCCACATCATCTGCCAGGGTGACCTGTTGTATACCTATCCTGCTCATCAGTAGGAGTTCACTTGTTACTGACCTTTGACTTGCTTACTGACTACATTTCTGCTTGATCCCAACCTGCTGTATTTGCTACTGGACCCTGGCTTGCTCACCTCCTGGTGGGGCGATCCTGAGGGCCGTGACCTGGTACTAACATGCAGCAAAACCCATCTCCACCATCCGGAGCTCTGGTGAATACTGGTTAGTACTTAGACCTTGCATCTCCGGTGAGCCCACATCATCTGCCAGGGTGACCTGTTGTATACCTATCCTGCTCATCAGTGGGAGTTCACTTGTTACTGACCTTTGACTTGTTTACTGACTACATTTCTGCTTGATCCCAACCTGCTGTATTTGCTACTGGAGCCTGACTTGCTCACCTCCTGGTGGGGCAATCCTGAGGGCCATGACCTGGTACTAACATGCAGCAAAACACATCTCCACCATCAGGAGCTCTGGTGAATACCGGTTAGTACTTAGACCTTGCATCTCCGGAGAGCCCACATCATCTGCCAGGGTGACCTGTTGTATACCTATCCTGCTCATCAGTAGGAGTTCACTTGTTACTGACCTTTGACTTGCTTACTGACTACATTTCTGCTTGATCCCAACCTGCTGTATTTGCTACTGGACCCTGACTTGCTCACCTCCTGGTGGGGGAATCCTGAGGGCCATGACCTGGTACTAACATGCAGCCAAACCCATCTCCACCATCAGGAGCTCTGGTGAGTACCGGTTAGTAATTAGACCCTGCACCTCCGGTGAGCCCACATCATCTGCCAGGGTGACCTGTTGTATACCTATCCTGCTCATTAGTGGGAGTCTTTCTAATGCTATAGATACTGGTTTCTGAGCCTGACCCATGACTGTGACAGAGTCATGCACAGTCGGGAGGATGACAAGAAAAGTCCTCTGGCCACCGTACATGCATAAGACAGTACAGGTTGGGAGGAGAACCTCAGGCACCCTAGAACCTGTGTATTTGAGGGTAGCCCAGCTGCTTGTGGTGGCCATGTGTGAGGTAGCCTGGGTACCACCCATCTTTCACCACCAGGGTTCCCAAGAAAGAGAAGGAACTACGGATTGTGCCACCTATGTACAGTACTAATAAAATGTCTGTTCTTGGTAAGCCAAAGCAAAATCATCTGATCCTGGACGTGAACCCAGCCTGATCCTTTCTACCCTCAACATTTCATCATTTAACACCAAACAGCACGCTCCACCAGGAACAAAACAAACCCGAGTCATACAATTTTCCTGAAAGATCACTTTAAAAGAACAAACTGTCTACCTTTGTTGTTGTTAACTTCTGCACACCGTCAGACTCCTTGAGGCAAAATGAAAAGTTTTCCTACATTTGACAGATTCATAAAAATGTGTTTTTCTTTTACTGACAGTTTAACCACAAAACTTGATTTATGGAATGTCTGAAAACTGCTGAATCACAGAGAAGATCTGGCCTGAAAAAGTTTTGAACACTTTTCTGTAAGTTGTCTTCAAAATAATGATGCGAATAATAACAGTAAGAGATCATATTAAAACAAATAAATATTAACTTCAAAAAGATGTATAAAAAAAAGTACAGTAGTCTGCAACAGTTTTTGGCACCATGCACACTGAAGCTGATAAACGACCGTTTATGGTTGTTTGGGCGTCTTTTTAACAGCCCATAAACGCCCCTTTATGTTATCCTAAGTGTCCATGCACACTTGGACGTTTATTGTCATTTAACAGCAGTGGCGTTTATGGGGCTGTTATCTGAATGCCCTGGCGTTCAGGAGTCGTTCCTCTGAGGCCTCATTTACACTGCTGCTGGTAAACGGACGTTTAGAGGCATTTGGGTGTTTTTTTCAGCTGCCCCTGAACTTTCCTCTATGTTATCTTATCAGTACATTTACACAGGGTTGTTTAAGGTCGTTTCCAGGCAGTTGAGTTTGAAGGCATTTTTTGTAACGCAAAAAAATGGGTTCAGACACCAGTTCAGAGGCATTTGAAACGCCAAACAGCTTGTAAACGCCTATAAATGTGCCTAAACGCGGTAACTCGCGCCTAGAACCATTTTGTTTACAGTCATTTCCATTTGAAAAACAATAAATGTTTTCTTCAAAAACGCTCCTAGATGCAAACGCCGCTAAACACTGCTAAACGCCGCATGCAAAACATGGCAAAACGGCCGTTTTAAATGCCGGCTTCTAGCTGTCAAAAAAAAAAACATTCACGGGAGGTTAACATAGCTTCCCGTGTAAATGGAGCCTGACTACAAAAACCGCTGGACGCCGATAAACGCTGATAACTGCTCATGAACGCCGCTAAACGGCTGTTTATCAGCATCCAGTAGTCAATGGAAGCTAATGAAGTTAAAAAAAAAAAAAAAAAAAAAAAAAAGCTCAAAAACGCCGACGCCGATAAAAGCACATAAATGCTGCTTACAAAACACTGCTAAAAGCACATTTCTAAGCAGCGTCTCCTGCCACATAATCCGATGCCCAGAGAGCATCCAGTGTGCATGGAGCCTTAGGCAGGTGTAAAGAAATTCTGTAAAGTAAGAATGCTTTCAAAAATATATATTTTAATTGTTTATTTTCATCAATTTACAAAATGCAAAGTGAGTGAACAGAAGAAAAATCTAAATCAAATCAATATTTGGTGTCACTACTCTTTGGCTTCAAACCAGCATTAATTCTTACACTTGTGCACTTTGTGCACTTGCACAAAGTCAGGAATTTTGTCGGATTAGAGTTAAGTTTATGATTAATCAATTATAACAAGCAGGTGCTAATGATCATCAATTTCATATGCAGGTTGAAACACAGTCATTAACTGAAACAGAAGGAGGTTTAAACCTGGGTGAGGAACAGCCAAACTCTGCTACTAAGGTGAGGTTGTGGAAGACAATTTCATGTCACAGATCACTGAGCACAGCAACAAGACGCAAGGTAGTTATACTGCATCAGCAAGGTCTCTCCCAGGCAAAGATTTCAAAGCAGACTGGGGTTTCAAGATGTGCTGTTCAAACTCTTTTGAAGAAGCACAATAAACGGGCATCGTTGAGGACCGTGAGACAGAGTGGTTGGGCAAAGAAACTTAATGCAGCAGATGAAAGACACATCATGCTAACTTCCCTTTGACATTGAAAGATGTCCAGCAGTGCCATCAGCACAGAACTGGCGGAACCAGTGGGACCCAGGTATACCTATCTACTGTCTGGAGATGTCTGGCCAGAAGTGGTCCTAATGGAAGAATTGTGGCCAAAAAGCAAAATTTTTGACGTGGAAACAAAGCTAAGTGACTCAACTATGCAGAAAACTTAGGAATTGGGGTGCAGAAAATGGCAGTAGGTGCTCTGGACTGATGAGTCAAAATGTGAAATATTTGGCTGTAGCAGGAGGCAGTTTGTTGGTGAAGGGCTGGAGCAACACTGAAGCATGGTGGAGGTTCCTTGAAAGTTTGGGGCTGCATTTCTGCAAATTAAGTCAGAGATTTGGTCATGAATCAGTGGTGTCCTCGATGCGGAGATATACAGGCAGATAATTATCCATCATGCCATACCATCAAGGGAAGCCTGTGATTGGCCCCAAATTTATTCTGCAGCAGGACAACGACCCCAAACATGCAGCCAATGTCTTTAAGAACTATCTTCAGTGTAAAGAAAAACAAGGAGCCCTGAGATCGTTTGGCCCCCACAGAGTCTTGATCACAATATCATGGATTCTGTCTGGGGTTACATGAAGGCAGGAGGATCTGAGGCAGCCAACATCCACAGAAGATCTGTGCTTAGTTCTCAAAGATGTTTTGAACAACCTACCTGCAGAGTTCCTTCAAAAACTGTGTGCAAGTCCCCCCCCCCCGCAGCACTGGCTAACATAGAGCATCCCCCCCTCCACTCCGCGGTGCGGGACCAGGCTCTTACTTGCTGGGCTGCTGATTGTTGTGCTCCTCTCCTCCTCTGGAGCATGGACATGCAGGCAGCGGTGAGCGGCGGCTCCGGCTCCCGCGTGTCTCCTCTTCCTATGCGCCAGGCATCCAATAGGTTCGCCTGTGGCTTTGGTCCAATCGGGAAACAGGTCTCATTGACCTGTCTCCTGATTAACGGGAGGCACTGCAGTGTGAAAATAGTGAAAATTAATTCGCTATCGTCTCACAATTGGGTGGGATCGGGGCACACTCCCTGCGCCCCGAGCCCACCCTTTTTTGAAGCCTATTAGAGCCTCCGGCTCTAGTCAAGTGCTTAAAAAAAAAATCCCCTCCCGCACCCTCCATAACAATCCATGCGTCCGGCATCCTAAAAGGGGGGCACATGGATAGGAAGGAGGTGGCAGGGATGGGGGGGAGGCGCCCGTGCACCCCTAATGCACGGGCCGCCGCTGATGCAAAGGGTGGTCTCACAAAATATTGCCTTGATTTGGATTTTTCTTCTGTACATGTTCTTTCCATTTTGTTAATTGATAGAAATAAACTATTAACACTTCTATTTGTGAAAGCATTCTTCATTTACAGCATTTTTTCACACCTGCCTAAAACTTTTGAGCAGTACTGTATATCTAAACCCAAAACCTAAAATACTTCAGCTTGCCGGACCCTAGATGTGGTGGCTGCATTAAAGCTTTGGGCAGCGGTATTTACATCCATTGCAATGTTTTCCTTGTGGTGCTGGCTGCTCTCTTAAAATATAAAGCCTCCTGCACCCCCCCCCCCACCATACCCTTGCAACAATAATCTTCTGGTGCTGCGGGGGGGGGGGGGGTAAATACAGCTGCTGGACCTGTCACCGACACCCGTCAACATCTGATAGGAGGACAGCACAAGGGACGCTTCACATTGAATGTAAGTCCAGTCCTTTGTGCTTATTTTTTAAATTCTTATTATCATTTTAACTAAATTTAGACTTTAACCCCTTCCCAACCAGCCCCAGCATCCCTATAACAGGGTCTTTTTGCAAGGGGGTGGGAAGTAGGGTTACCACATCATCCCTTTAATCCAGGACACACATTAATTACACAGGTTCTGTGGCTGATTAAGGTGGTAATTAAACTCACTTGGTGCCTCATCTGCATTAAATTAGCCCCAGAACCTGTGTAATTCATATGTGTCCTGGATTAAAGGGATGATGTGGCAACCCTAGCGGGAAGGACCAGCTGATCACGATAACTTTGATTGGCTGTCACATGATCAGGAGCCAGTCCTGCCAGCTCCCTATCATTAGTAGAGACCAAGTGCTGTTTTTGCACAGCTGGGTCACTATGTCGGGAGTGCACAGTATTGCAGCCTGTCATTGATTTTGGTGGACACTATAGAGGCAAATGCGCCCATGTACACGAGTCCCTAAAGGCCCATTTAGGCTTCACTAACACTTGTACGACTCCAAAGTTGCGCCTACTTTGGAGTGCAACTTTGGCGCAACTTTGGATGGATGCAACTTGGATACGACTTTGGCTTGGACCAGTGACCATAGACAACTGTTGCACACAAGTTGCATTGTATAACATTCAGGTACAAATTTCAAGCAACTATTGAGGGTTAACATTGAAGTCTATGGCCCTCAAGTTGCATGAAAGTCGGACCAAAGTAGTGCATGAACTACTTTGAAGTTGCTGCAACTTTAAGTCGCACATATAGGAATGGTTATGATTGGAAAACATCGGGAAAGCCTTGTCATGCAACTTTGATGTCCAAAGTTACATGACAAGTGGCACAAGTGTGAATAGAGCTTCATACGTACCTTCACAGGGCTTTATTTCTACTTGGAAATGCGCTGGACATCATTCAGCCAGGAAGAGGAGCAGTGTCAGACCTCCAAGCTACTATACTGTATTTGTCTGTAAAAGCGAAGGCTCCTTTTTTAAATTTTAGGTAGCCCTGGGGCAGCAGATATTTCTTAAGGCTCCATTCACACTTCGGGATCTGGAATTTGCGGGCAGAATCGCCACAATTCTGCCTGCGATTCCAAATTGCATGGCAATCAGTGCAAATCGTGTGAAGCTTGTTATCCAAAGAGGAACAGGAGCTTCTTTTAGGTAACAAACGTGCATAGGGCAGCCCATTGAAGTGAATGGATTGCCCTATGTCTGACACATGGAATAGTGTGAAAATCGCCCACACGAAATAGCAAGCGGGAACGCAAGTTCCCACTACACAAAGTGTGAAGTGGGCCTTCAAGACAAGCTTTTGTAAGGCTCCATTCACACTGAGTGCGTTTTTTTTAGGCATTTTGCAGTTTGCAGAAATGCAGGGAATTTTTTTTAACATGGGTTCCTATGGAAAATGTTCACATCAATGCTTTTTTGTGCCTCTGCGTTTTTGGAAAGGGTCGGGGACTTTTTTCATGCAAAAATCAGCGTTTTGCATGTAATAGAAAATAGAAAAATGCAAGTGCTGCGTTTTTACCGCATTTTTGTCACGTTTTGCGGTTTAAATCTGCCTAGTAACAACATTTTCCCAAAAAATAAAATAAAATATTATAAAAAAAAATGAAAAATAAAAAAAACGCAAAATGCGGCAAAAAATGCGGCAAAAACTGAGTAAAAAAATGGGAAAAGCATAGCAAAAAGCAGTGAAAAAACGCTGAAAAGCAACTTGCATTGATGTGAATCGAGCCTAAAACTGGATTACGACCCCTTTCACACTGAGGCACTTTACAGGCACTATTTAGCTAAAAATAGGCCTGTAAGCGCCTCAAAAGTCACTCCCCATCTACCCCAGTGTGAAAGCCGGAGTGCTTTCACACTGGGGCGGTGCGCTTGCAGGACGTTACAAAAAGTCCCGCAAGTCGTATCTTTGGAGCGGTGCGGTGAGCGGTAATATACCGCTCCTCCACCGCCCCTGCCCATTGAAAACAATGGGGTAGCCCTTCCGAAGCGGCTGCACACCGCCTTGGAAGCCAGGAGAGCGCCTGTTTTAACCCCTTGCGGGGGGGTTAAAAATGCACCGCTCCCGCCGCCGTAGTGCCGCTCTAACAGCGGTAAATCCCCGCTGTGACGAGCAGGGATTTACCGCTAACGCCCCCACCGTCCCCAGTGTGAAAGTGCCCTTATACTTTTAAAAGTACTTGTACCACTGTTAATATTCCGCAGCAAGATCCACTTTAAGGCTAATTTATCCCTGGGCGTTCTGAAAACATGGGCAAAATCTTGCGTTTCTGCCCGCATTTTTTGAAATGGTGCAAATTGCGCAACGCACTTGCAGTGGCATTATAATGGCATCCCAAAAGCAGCATGATTTCGGCATATTTGTCATGTGCCAAAATGCGTGTCCCCAAACCCATTTGGCTCAGTGTCAAAATTTGGTACTTGAGCTTGGTAAAGCAAATAAAGAATATGAGAGAAAGAAGTAGGAAATTGCCACTATGTAAGCGTAGCAGTCATGAGGAAACCAGTAAACAACATAGGAAAGGTAGGTATTGTACATACATACAGATGGATGAAAACAGCATGGCAAAAAGATATTCGGTGGCAACACCTCCAGAACTCCAGCACTACTGATGCTCCAGAACTGGATTTCCCAAAAAGAGACTCAACTGTGTACAATTTTTAATTTGAAGACCTCCCTTGCCACCTTCTCCCAATCACCAATGGAGGCATGCATTACCTTTCTGTTTGCGTTAGATTACAAGTGCATCCTCTTCCAGGTATTTATTATTGCATCCTTTACTTGAGCTTGGTACTTAAGCTCCTTTGGTGTGTTTTTTGTGTTTTTCACCACAAAATTTTACTGGTGAATGGCCAACGTTAGGACTGATTCACACTCTAAGGATCCCTTGCAGTGCGGTAATGTGCATTACTTTGCCTGTTAATGTGCATTGCGTTAAGGCAGCCTAATCGATATGAATGGGCTACCAACGCACCAAAATAGATCAAAACACGCACATGACCCTTTTTTTTTTTTAGCAATGTGCGTCCTGTGCTGAACTCTACTGTACAGTGCGATGAGGTGCCAATCACAATGCATGGCACCGCGATGCACTGCATGTAGAGCAAGGACATTGGCGTGTGTTGTGGGAAGACATGCATCACAGTGCATCTTTTAGCGTTAGCGTTACCGCAACCCAGTAGTTAGACACTTAGATCTATTTTGTTTTACAGAGTACATTCAATATACAGTATATATATATATTGTGACAGAATGTGAGGCGAAGTGGTAGACGGAGGCTACCTGTTGCCTCATATGCATTCATATGGACTGGATCGAGGAGGGAGGAGACCCTCTTCCTTTTCCTATACTGGCTGGGGAGCCG
>BLSH010035668.1:2629886-2647016 GCA_018402905.1 Glandirana rugosa
CATCATAGAGCCCCCCCAATCACACAGTTCCCCAATCACAGACCCCCTCAGTCACACAATCCCCCAGCACAGAACCTCCCAATCACACAGTCACCCCATCATAGGGTCCCCCCAAATCACACAGTTCTCCCATCACAGAGTACCTCCAATCACATAGTTCCCCCTATCACAGAGTCCACCCAATCACAGATTCCCCCGTCAGAAAGATAACGTCTGCATCTTAGTCATGCATGCATATCTGGACCCTGTCTGCTGTCATTAGGCCAGTCAGTGGCTACTGGTGAAATTTTAGGATGGGGGGGGGGGGCAGACCCCACCCTTCCTTTTTGACCTCTCCCACTTCTAATAATCCCCACCCTTATAGATTCCACCCGTTGTGTTAGGAGTATACAGCCCAGCATCATCAGATAGGGTATACAGCACCACAGATCGGGATATACTGCACTACAGATAGGAAAATACTGCACCACAGATAGATATATACAGCAGCACAGATAGGGGGATATACAGCAACACAGATAGGGGTATACTGCACCACAGATAGATATATACTGCACCACAGATAGGAATATACTACACCACAGGTAGGAATATACTGCACCACAGATAGATACAGTGGGTACGGAAAGTATTCAGACCCCCTTTAATTTTTCACTCTTTGTTATATTTGCTAAAATCAAGTTCATTTATTTTCCTCATTAATGTACACACAGCACCCCATATTGACAGAAACATTTTGCAGATTTATTAAAAAAGAAAAACTGAAATATCCCATGGTCCTAAGTATTCAGACCCTTTGCTGTGACACTCATATATTTAACTCAGGTGCTGTCCATTTCTTCTGATCATCCTTGAGATGGTTCTACACCTTCATTTGAGTCCAGCTGTGTTTGATTTATACTGATTGGACTTGGTTAGGAAAGCCACACTCCTGTCTATATAAGACCTTACAGCTCACAGTGCATGTCAGAGCAAATGAGAATCATGAGGTCAAAGGAACTGCCTGAAGAGCTCAGAGACAGAACTGTGGCAAGGCACAGATCTGGCCAAGGTTACAAAAAAAATTCTGCTGCACTTAAGGTTCCTAAGAGCACAGTGGCCTCCATAATCCTTAAATGGAAGACGTTTGGGATGACCAGAACCCTTCCTAGAGCTGGCCGTCCAGCCAAACTGAGCTATTGGGGAGAAGAGCCTTGGTGAGAGAGGTAAAGAAGAACCCAAAGATCACTGTGGCTGAGCTGCAGTCGGGAGATGGGAGACAGTTGTAGAAAGTCAACCATCACTGCAGCCCTCCACCAGTCGGGGCTTCATGGCAGAGTGGCCCGACGGAAGCTTCTCCTCAGTGCAAGACACATGAAAGCCTGCATGCAGTTTGCTAAAAAAACACCTGATGGACTCCAAGATGGTGAGAAATAAGATTCTCTGGCCTGATGAGACCAAGATAGAACTTTTTGGCCTTAATTCTAAGCGGTATGTGTGGAGAAAACCAGGCATTGCTCATCACCTGTCCAATACAGTCCCAACAGTGAAGCATGGTGGTGGCAGCATCATGCTGTGGGGGGTGTTTTTCAGCTGCAGGGACAGGACGACTGGTTGCAATCGAGGGAAAGATGAATGCGGCCAAGTACAAGGATATCCTGGACGAAAACCTTCTCCAGAGTGCTCAGGACCTCAGACTGGGCCTAATGTTTACTTTCCAACAAGACAATGACCCTAAGCACACAGCTAAAATAACGAAGGAGTGGCTTCACAACAACTCCGTGACTGTTCTTGAATGGCCCAGCCAGAGCCCTGACTTAAACCCAATTGAGCATCTCTGGAGAGACCTAAAAATGGCCGTCCACCAACGTTTACCATCCAACCTGACAGGACTGGAGAGTATCTGCAAGGAGGAATGGCAGAGGATCCCCAAATCCAGGTGTGAAAACTTGTTGCATCTTTCCCAAAAAGACTCATGGCTGTATGAGATCAAAAGGGGGCTTCTACTAAATACTGAGCAAAGGGTCTGAATACTTAGGACCATGTGATATTTCAGTTTTTCTTTTTTAATAAATCTGCCAAAATGTCAACAATTCTGTGTTTTTCTGTCAATATGGGGTGCTGTGGGTACATTAATGAAGGAAAAAATTAATTTAAATGATTTTAGCAAATGGCTGCAATATAACAAAGAATGAAAAATGTAAGGGGGTCTGAATACTTTCTGTACCCACTGTATATACAGCATCACAGAAAGGAATATACAGCACCATAGATAGGGGTATACAGAACCCCTGTGTATACAAAGGAGCATGGGGGAGCTCATGTCCACGATGGGGATGGTAGTGACACAGCCACAAATGATCCACAATGGCTCAAAAGTGAAATGGTGCCGAAATATTTAGACAGAATAAAGGTAGATAAAGCACCTGGACCAGATGGCATCCATCCACGAATACAAAAGGAATTGAGCAAAGCCATTGTATCAAATTTTTAGGGACTGCTTAATGACTGGAATAGTACCACTGGATTGGCGTAGTGCCACTGGCCAGTGTGGTGCTCATATTTAAAAAGGGATCAAAGTCTTTACCAAGTAACTACAGACCTGTTAGTTTAACTTCTATAGCTGGGAAGATACTGGAGAGTTTAATAAAAGACCACATAGATGAGTTATTGTTGGAAAAAAATGTTTTAAGCAACAGACAGCATGGATTCATGAAAGACAGAAGTTGTCAAACAAATCTGATTTCTTTTTATGAGGAGGTAAGTAAAACCTTGGACAGAGGGGTGGCTGTGGATGTGGTATACTTGGATTTTGCAAAAGCGCTTGACACCGTTCCCCACACACGGCTAATGCGTAAGGTAAAGTCTACATCTTGGAAAGATCAGTTTGTAAATGGATAGAAAACTGGCTAAAAGACCGAATTCAGAGAGTAGTGGTTAATGATTCTCATTCTGAATGGTCTAAGGTCATCAGTGGGGTACCCCAAGCTTCACTGTTGGGACCCTTACTTTTCAATATATTAATAAATGATATCAGGTCTGGGATTAAAAGTACCATTTCAGTGTTTGCAGATGACACCAAGCTATGCAGTGGAATAACGTCCTTGCAGGATGTCTCCAACTTACAAGCCGACCTCAATACTCTGTCTAATTGGGCGACTGTAACAAATGAGGTTTAATGTTGATAAATGTAAAGTTATGCACTTGGGGGCTAAGAATATGCATGCATCGTACATACTAGGGGGAGTACAACTGGGGGAATCCATAGAGGAGAAAGATCTGGGGGTTTTGGTAGATCATAAGCTTAATAATGGCATGCAATGCCAAGCTGCTGTTTCCAAAGCAAGCAAAATCCTTTCTTGTATTAAGAGAGGTATGGACTCCAGAGATAGAGACATTATTTTGCCCCCCTGTACAAATCATTAGTAAGACCTCATCTGGAATATGCAGTTCAGTTTTGGGCACCAGTTCTCAAAAAGGATATCGGGGAACTGGAGAAAGTGCAGAGAAGGGCAACCAAACTGATAAGAGGCATGGAGGAGCTCATCTATGAGGAAAGATTAGAGGATCTGAATTTATTCTCTCTTGAGAAGAGGAGATTAAGGGGGGATATGATCAACATGTACACATATATAAGTGGTCCATATAGTGAACTTGGTGTGGAGTTATTTACTTTAAAGTCATCACAAAGGACAAGGGGGCACTCTTTACGTCTAAAGGAAAAAAGATTTCATCTCCAAATACGGAAAGGTTTCTTCACAGTAAGAGCTGTGAAAATGTGGAATAGACATTTTTAGGTAAAGTTGATCCAGGGTGAATCCGATTGCCTCTCGGGGGGATCAGGAAGGATTTTTTCTCCCGCTATAGCAAATTGGATCATGACTAGCTGGGTTTTTTTGCCTTTCTCTGGATCAACTGTGGGTGAAAGATTGTATAAGGAATTGTATGGTTATATATAATTTTTCTGTTTTCATTTTTTATTTATTTATTTTTTTGGTTGAACTAGATGGACTTGTGTCTTTTTTCAACCTGACTAACTATGTAACTATATGTAAAAGAAAAGGCTTTGACTTTGTTTGTTTGAAGGTGTCAGGGACAAGCCCAACATCGTATAGAGAGGTATCCGTGTTTGTATTAGTTTAGCGCCGGACAGCGAGGTTTTGTTTTTGCTATTGTTTTGTTTGTTTTATGACCTGCAAACTTACCCAAATAAAACTGGCAGCCTATCAGATAGATATATACAGCACCATAGATAGGGGTATATAGAACCACAGATAGATATATACAGCGCCATAGATAGGGGTATACTGCCCCCACCCCCCCCACCCCCGCGTGCCGCGGGGCTCACAGTACTGACAGTACCGCCCCCGGGTAGTCGGGACATCAAAATGTAGGAGCAGGCAGCAGGCAGCATGCTGTGTCTGGGGAGCGATGGATCGGGGAGCAGCTGTGCTTCGGCCGTGCATCCCCTCCTCCTCCGACAATAAAGATGTCCAATAGGATCGCCTGTCAATTGGGAAACTGGTAACATAACGGCGCACAGAGCAGTTTATTGTTAGAATGGCAAATTTTCATTTGCCTTTTTTAAGGGCTTGTGGCCGCACACTTTGCACCACAAGCCACACTTTATTTAAGCCTATTAGAGCCTATAGCTTTAATGAGATGCTTCAAAGTAACCCCCCGTTGCGGTAATTCATGAAGCTGGCGCCTCAAAGGGGCCAGTCGCATGAATAGGGGTTGGTAACAGGCAGCCATGGATAGATTCATGCTATGCATGAATCTATCCATGAGATAGAGGGGGTGGCGGGGAGAGAGGGGGTGACGCCTGTGCACCCTTAAGGACGGGCCGCCACTGAGGTCAGTGCCTCTTACCTCTCTATTATACATAGTGCTGAATACCTCTTCAGTCTCTCATATCTTTCTCCAGCATGCACAGAAAATGCTATCCTAGCACACTGCTATTGTGTGGGCTGCCTCACTGATGTACATGTGTATATGTGCTTGGGATAGTAGATTGAATGGCGCTGGAACCCTAGGTGGATTTTTCTCTGAACCATATTTATGTGTGGGTGGTGTAGGGTACAAGTTATTCTGGCAGCAGGGCTTCACAGTACTGGTAGAAATGACTTATCTGATGTCAGTGTAGCACCCTCTAGTGTGCTACTAGTGTGAGTGCAGGTTAATTTATGCCTGACTCATGCTTAGCCCTGTGAGTCAGTAATTGGGTCAGGGTTTACAAGAGTTCAGGGCTGGGTGACTCATATAGGCAGCTCCCGGTGCCTGCCCCAGGTTCTGGAAAGCTGGAGAACATTCTGGGAGCTGGAGGGTGGAGGCTAGGAGGGTTGTGCTGCATATTTAGGGGAGCTTAGCCAATCCCCAGGTGGTGGGCCTGGCAGGGGACTAAGTGAGCCCTTAAATGTGCAGTCATGCCAACAGGGGAGTCAGGAGGAAGATGGAAATGCAAGATGCAGTGCTGAGGAGACTGTCGGTGGCCCCCTAGTCTGGAGGGAGGGGGGTGCTCTGCCTCCGGCCAGGCCTCAGGTGCTGGCCTGGAAGGATCCTATCCTACCAGAGGAGAAGTTAGAAGGAGGCTTTCCTGAGAGGCAGCGGGAGCAAGGAGAGGACAGTGTGAGCACTACAGCATGGTGCAGAGACCTACAAGGGGGGGAGACTGCCACATGTAGCAGGTCTCCCATGAAGTTAGTGGGATGCTTAAATCTTCCCTACCTTGTCCTGGGAGATCTCCAGAGAGTCAGCCGAATAGACTGGTGAAGAAGCAGCCAGGTGGACTGGTGGAGAAGCAGCCAAGGGAGGCTGGCATTTCCTGTAGTGGTAGAGCTGGAACCAATGTCTACAAGGGAGTTGGAGGTACTCCAGGATGTCAATCACACCACATTGTGCTACTTTCTAAGGGACTGAGAGTTCCTAACCTGTAAGGGACTGTTGCTGAATTTCTCCCTGGTTTTGTTTCTATCAAGTTCCCATAATTCCTATCCCTATCCAAGTTGTTACCCCCCAATAAAAACACAAAACAAAGCTATAACATCTTCAACTCTTCTGGGAAGGCTGTCCACAAGGTTTAGGAGTGAAGCACATTTGTGAGGTCAGGCACTGATGTTGGATGAGAAGGCCTGGCTCTCCATTCTAATTCATTCCAAAGGTGTTCTATCGGGTTGGGATCAGGACTCTGTGAAGGCCAGTCAAGTTCTTCTACCCCAAACTCGCTCATCCATGTCTTTATACTCCTTGCTTTGTGCAGTGGTGCGCAGTCATGTTGGAACAGGAAGGGGCCATCCCCAAACTGTTCCTACAAAGCTGGGAGCATGAAATTGTCCAAAATGTCTTGGTATGCTGACGCCTGGAGACCTCATACACACTATTCGATTTTCTGCAGATTTTTTCATTCAGATTTACCAAAACCATGTAGTGTAAGGGCCTGCCTGACTGCACACAAATTAAAACTCTTAAGGTTTAACCTCATATTATATGGTTTTGGTAAATCTGAAGACAAAAATCTGTAGGAAATCTAATAGTGTATATGGGGTCTAAGAGTTCTCTTTACAGGAACTAAGGGGCCAAGCCCAACCCCTGAAAAACAACCCCACACCATAACCCCCCCCTCCACCAAATGATTTGGACCAATGCACAAAGCAAGGTCCATAAAGACATGGATGAGCGAGTTTGGGATGGAGGAACTTGACTGGCCTGCACAGAGTCCTGACCTCAAACCCATAGAACACCTTTGGGATGGATTAAAGTGAAGACTGTGAGCCAGGCATTCTCATCCAACATCAGTGCCTGACCTCACTAATGTGCTTCTGGAAGAATGGTCAAACATTCCCATAGACACTCCTAAACCTTGTGGACAGCCTTCCCAGAAGAGTTGAAGCTGTTATAGTTGCAAAGGGTGGACCAATACTTTTGGTAACATAGTGTATCTATATACAGTATATATTGGTATAATTAGATGATGTTAAAAAAATCTAATATAAAACATATAATATTATATATACAGTATAATGCATAGTGCAGACACAGGGAACCTTTAACAACTACAGAGCTATTTTTACAGTTTATAAAGAATTAAGATGCCTGAATATGACAAAATTCCAAGGAAATACTTTTGCAGGGTCAGAGTAGAGTTTACCATTCCATGTTTCTCTTATGGGCATTTCATTGTAGTGTGGCCTAAAGTGAATATCTGTGAAGTGTATTTGTTAACTTGCTCAAATACAAGGTTAGGTCACCTTTCCAAAAAACGAGGAAGGGTGTCTGAAGATTAGGATAAACCATGCAGCTTTGACTAAAGTTAATTAATTCTCTTGCTATAGGTGTAGACCAGGGATCTGCAATTAGCGGACCTCCAGATGTTGCAGAACTACAAGTCCCATGAGGCATAGCAAGACTCTGACAGCCACAAGCATCACACCCAGGGGCATGATGGGACTTGTAGTTTTGCAACAGCTGGAAGTCCGCTAATTGCTTATCCCTGGTGTAGACCATTTACATACCTCCAGAAGTCTGACTGGAATACTCCCAGGATGTTGCTAAGGGAGGCCTAATCAAAACCCCCCTCACATACTCTCCCTATCCCCTGATGCAGTAGCTCTAAGCCCAGCATTTGAGAGTTCACTCCTATGATGGTGGAGGTGAGCAGTGATGGCTAGGCCTCGCTTAGCGATGTCCTAGCAACATCCTGGGAGTATTCCAGTCAAGATTTAGGAGGAACAAATGGTGCATCCAGAAAGTATTCACAGCACTTCCCTTTTTCCACATTTTGTTATGTTACAGCCTTATTCAAAAATGTATTAAATTCATGATTTTCCTCAAAATTATACAAGCAATACCCCATAATGGCAACGTGAAAGAAGTTTGTTTGAAATCTTTACAAATTTATTAAAAATTAAAAATATCCCATGTACAGAAGTATTCGCAGCCTTTGCTCAATACTTTGGTGAAGCACCTTTGGCACCAATTACAGCCTCAAGTCTTTTTGATAAGTATGATGCTACAAGCTTGGCACACCTATTTTTGGGCAGTTTCTCCCGTTTTTTTCTTTGCAGGACCTCTCAAGCTCCATCAGGTTGGATGGGAAGCATTGGTGCACAGCCATCTTCAGATCTCTTCAGAGATGTTCAATCGGGTTCAAGTCTGGGCTCTGGTTGGGCCACTCAAGGACATTCACAGAGTTGTCCCATAGCCACTCCTTTATTATCTTGGTTGTGTGCTTAGGGTCGTTGTCCTGTTGGAAGATGAACCTTCATCCCAGTCTGAGGATCAGAGTGCTCTGGAGCAGGTTTTAATCAAGGATGTCTCTGTACATTGCTGCATTCATCTTTCCCTCAATCCTGACTAGTCTCCCAGTTCCTGCCACTGAAAAACATCCCCACAGCATGATGCTGCCACCACCATGTTTCACTGTAGGGATGTTATTGGACAGGTGATGAGCGGTGCCTGGTTTCCTCCAGACATGACGCTTGCCGTTCAGGCCAAAGAGTTCAAACTTTGTTTCATCAGACCAGAGAATTTTGTTTCTCATGGTCTGAGAGTCCTTCAGGTGCCTTTTGCTAAACTTCAGACGGGCTTTCATGTGACTTTTACTGAGGAGTGGCTTCTGTCTGGCAACTCTACCATACAGGCCTGATTGGTGGAGTGCTGTAGAGATGGTTGTTTTTCTGGAATGTTCTCCTCCCTCCACAGAGAAATGCTGGAGCTCTGTCAGAGTGACCATCGGGTTCTTGGTCACCTCCCTGACTAAGGCCCTTCTCCCCCGATTGATCAGTTTGGCCAGGCGGCCCGCTATAGGAAGAGTCCTGGTGGTTCCAAACTTCTTCCATTTATGGATGATGGAGGCCACTGTGCTCAATGGGACCTTCAATGCTGCAGATTTTTTTCTGTACCCTTCCCCAGATCTGTGCCTCCATACAATCCTGTCTCAGAGGTCTACAGACAATTCCTTGGACTTCATGGCTTGATTTGTGCTCTGACATGCACTGTTAACTGTAGCACCTTATATAGACAGGTGTGTGCCTTTCCAAATCATGTCCAATCAACTGAATTTACCACAGGTGGACTCCAATCAAGTTGTGGAAACATCTCAAGGATGATCGGTGGAAACAGGATGCACCTGAGCTCAATTTTGAGTGTCATGGCAAAGGCTATGAATACTTCTGTACATGGGATTTTTTCCTTTTTTATTTTTAAGAAATTTGTAAAGATTTCAAACAAACTTCTTTCACGTTGTCATTATGGGGTATTGTTTGTAGAATTTTGAGAAAAATCATGAATTTAATCCATTTTGGAATAAGGCTGTACCATAACAAAATGTGTAAAAAGTGAAGCGTTGTGAATATTTTCCAGATGCACTGTAAATAGCCTACAACTATAGAAAGGGTGTGGAGAGGTGCAGGGTGGTTCGGTGGCAATAATTAGAAACTGGAATTGTATTAATACAGAATCCAATAATTCACAACAAACCTGTTGGGAAGGGATCCAAATAAGAATACTCACAGCATGTAACAGCAATGTGCAGCAGAGCAGATCTCAGATGTGCCGACCACATCTGTTTTCAGAGGCGGAATACGGCCTGGCCAGTCTGGACCCATATGGGGAGGTCTCCAGGTAGGATGGCGTGTCTCTATTCCTTCCCTACTCATCTGGAACCTCTCCCTGTGGTTAATCTCTCTCCCTGCCAGACGGATGACCTGTCCCTACATTACCCAAACGTGAAACGTGTGCCAAGCCTAGGAGCCAGGGCCTTAAAGTGGTTGTCAACTCTTGACAACCACTTTAACCTACAGGTAAGCCTATAATAAGGCTTACCTGTAGGTTCCCTGCATATCTCCTAAACCTGCACGGTTTAGGAGATATACAGTGTAAATTCATGTGCCGACGTCATCGGTACATGCACAGTGAAAAAACAGCCCGACTGGGCCATTTCTTCACAAAGTGTGCCGTAAATGGCTCCTGTGCGCATGCGCGGGAGAGACGTCAGCGTGGCTCTGGCCAATCACAGCACTGGAGTCCGTGCTGTGATTGGCTGGAGCCCGCGATCCCGGAAGAAGACACAATAAACATGACACCGGTCACAGCGGTGTTCAGGGACTGCTGCAACAGCGTCGTTCTAAGGTAAGCATTTCATAATGAGCTAATATGCTATGCATACTAGCTCATTATGCCTTTGTCTTACAGGTGGGTTTTTTCCTCCCTTGACAACCACTTTAAATAGGCTCTACCTGACTCAAGATGGTTGCTAGAGTCAAATGGGGTGGCAGCATCCAATCGGATAACTTTCCTAGTGACCCAGGAATCAATAGAGGAACCATGTTCCCCTTGACTTCCTCTTCCTCTGCAATGCTGCTGTGGTTGAGCGCCACCTGCAGTGGAGAAAGTAGCCTGCACCAGCCTACAAGGGCATTATTCATATTTTGTCAGAGCTGTGAAGTTTTTTTTATCTACATTCACCCCTTACCTTAAAGGTGAATTAACCCTTTAAAGTGGTTCTAAAATCAGAACAGTTCTTACATTAATGCATTCTCTGCAGTTGCAGTGAAAGTATTGTCCCGTCACCCTCAGAGTCTTATCTTGAATCCAGTGTTGGTCTCTCTCTCACTCTCTCTCTCCTCACAGGACAGAGATGCAGCAGCAGGAGCTATTGGCTCCTGCTGCTGTCAATCAAATCCTGTGAGCAGAGAACCACACTGTGTTTATAGATGCACCTCTATAGGAAGCGGTTTCCAATGGTGGCGCACAGAGCCAGGAGTGCCAGTGGGGGACCCCAGAAGAGGAGGTTCAGTGTTGCTCTGTGCAATGAAGGTGCTGCTGGGATACCATAGAGCCATTCCTATGGTCCCGGGAGGCCTGAAGCAACATCGGTTCCGGCATACCTCCCGACCATCCCGGATTTGCTGGGACGGTCACAGAATTTCAAGTAAATACCGGTGTCCCGCGAACCTGGCCAGAGCCCACCGATCCTTCTGTCGGATGCATGCCGCTCCATGCTGCAGCTGGCGAGGCTGGGGCTTGCTCAGTACACAGCCTGGCCCGTCAAATCTAGATCCATCCAGTACAAGGAGGGAGGAGGAGGGAGGCTAGTTCTCCTCCACGTCCTCACCGTGTCCCCCTCTGCCCGCCCTCAGCATCCGGCATGCAGCCAGTGCTGTGCCATGAAGGGGTTGTGTGGGAGGGCACTGAGAAGCCAGTGTACACTATGTCTAGACAACACAAAAGCAAGGGGGAAAGGCCCCTGCAAATAGATGGTCCTTAACTCTGAAAGGAGAAAAGAAAGGGATAACCCAGCGGCATTAACTAGAAAACTTCACTTAATTCCACATCATTTACCTAAAACCAATTACACTTAGCAAAACATGATTGACAACGTTGTCTATAAAAACACCCCGGGGTCACATGCATGCCGTACCCATGCCTGTATTCTCCACACTAGCTGGTAGAGACTTTAACATGAGTCCTAGGCAATCCGACCCTCAGTCTGCTGCTCAGTGAAGTGCGGCCAGCTGTGGGGTGGAACATCTAGGCTCCGGGCCGGATTAAGAGCATCGTGGGCCCGGTGCTATGGATTTCGTTGGCCCTTTTTATGGAAATAAATACAATGAAAATGCAAACATTTTTGTTAAAACAAATTAAATATTGAAACAAGTTAAATTAAATAGAGAGGGGGTGAGAAATAAAGAAGGATGGGGGTGAGAGAGAAAAAATTACATATCAATCATGTGTACACTGCACACAGAGCAGGGCTCGGCAGCATTAGTGACTCACTCACACCACTGGGCTGGGCCTACCTTAAGGAAGGGGCCTGAAGCTGCAGCTCCAATAGCCCCTATGTTAATCCGGCCCTGTCTAGGCTCATCAATGCCCTAAGGTAAATACTGAAATCAAGTAAAACACAGCTAGGCAGGCATCATTAGCACAAAAGGACAACCAAACAATCAAACCTTAGAGGAGAGGTGGAGAGGGCATTAGCCCCATAATGTATATAATGACATGCACCGATCACTTGGTATAGAAGTCCTGGGTCAGATCACCATGGTTTAATTCATGTGTGGAGAACAGGTTGTCCTATGGGAGCCCCCAGTTTAATAAATGCTTGGAGCAATAAGTCCAATATAGCTCTCCTCCTCCTATGAGAGGAGGTGACAAGGGAGCTAGAGAGCAGGAGGTCTTGGGAGGACCGAAGAGGGCGGCTTGGTTGGTATTTTGAGACCAGGTTAGAGATGTAGCTGGGGGCAGAGTTGTGGATGCCTTTGTAAATTATTGTTAGTACTTTGAATATTACACGTTGGGTGAGTGGAAGCCAGTGGAGAGATTGGCAGAGAGGGGTGGAGGAGACTGAGCGGTTGGTAAGGTAGACAAGTCTTGCAGCAGCACTCATTATTGACTGAATAGGGGATAATGTATGCAAAGGTAATCCAATGAGGAGAGAGTTGCAGTAGTCGAGGCGAGAGATAACCAGAGAGTTAATTAGAAGCTTGGTGGTGTCATTGGTTAAAAAGGGGCGTATTCTAGCGATGTTGCGTAGGCTGAGGCGGCATAATTTGGACAGGGATTGGATGTGGTCTTGAAAGGACAGTTTAGAGTCTAGGGTTACCCCTAGCACCCTGGCATGTGGGGAGGCAACAATAGTTGTGCCATTGATCTTAACAGAGAAGTCAGTATGTAATATGTATATGTAAAATACTGCTTAAATTGTTGGAGCTATATAAGTACCTGAAATAAATAAATAAACGTAGGAGAGAAATGTCAGAATTGGCCTGGGTGGTAGAAAAGTGAGCCTTTACAAATGTTTTAAAGTAAACTTGTTACTTTGCACAGCATGGTCAAGGCACAGGTTCACTTTGGGCTACCTAAAGGCAGTAGATGGGGTCCAGATGTGCATATGTGACCCAGATGTTGATTTACCTTTCTTAAAGATGAAAGATGTTTCTACAAACATGAAGGCTTGCATTTGAATGGGGAAGGAAGCTGTGGGGGCTTCGACTGTCCCTGAGGAAGAGATAGAAAAGGACTGGAAACGTTCAACCCAACTGATGAACTTTACACTGAGCAGACTCAGCCAGAGAGAATCATGGAAGGTCATGAAGAGTAGAGACACATGTGTTCTCCAAAGTCTGTAGGCACCATTGATGATAACCTTATCCCAGTGACAGGTTTACTTTATATCAATGACCTTTTGAAACAACACAGGAGCCTTGACCTGTCAGGTCATGTTAGGTCACTGAATAGATCTGATGAGGTGTACATGCATTTTAAAAGGACAAAGACCATGATTTGGAATGATCCATGACAGGAACATCAGATTATGTCCCGGAAGACCACATAATGGAGCAGGATGTCAAAGAAGTTTAGCTTAGACTGGCCATGGGCATTAAAAAGTTTGAAAGGAATACATGAATCTAACCATAAAGCCCTAAAACAATCACACAGCTGTATACAGCTCTATTCATTGTCTTTGTGGATACCAAGACAAGGATAGAGAGAGATAAAGAACTAAATCAATCCAATGAAACAAAAAGAAAAAGAAACAATGGACAATGACCAAATGACCACCAAGGAATGGTAGAGGGCAACAGTATTTAAAGGTATATTATTAATGTCCTTGTTTCAAAGTTTTCTTTTTGGATATATGTCTATTCATATAATGGCACAGATATAGGTCAACTATTGGCCAAGAGAGGTCTTGGTTTGCTTACCATCAGCATATGTATGGGAAAGAATTGTTCTAGTTAGCTGCTATTAGTGGTCATTGTGCAACTTCTTTGTCATGTCCATAATCAGGAAGCATTGAGAGGTGCTGAAAAGGCAGTGCTGAGACAATGGCTATATGGTATTTGAAGGCCTTGTGACATTTGAATCGTTCCAGCAAGTCAACAGCTTAAGCTGGCCACACATGGTTTAAATTTTAACTGATTCATGTTTGATTAGCTGAAATTCTAGTCATGGGTGTGTAGGTGGATGCAGTCTACTTTCTCTACTGTAGGTGGCGCTCTTCCCCAGCAAAAGTCAAGGGGAACACAGCTCTTTTATGGTTAACTGGGGAAGTACCCTATTGGATGTTGATGCCCCATGTGACACCAGCAGCCATCTTGGGTCAGGTAGAGCCTACATAAGGCTTGGTGCACTTTTTCAAAGTGATAGATAGGAATAGTAATAGGGAAAGGTTCCTGATGAGGAAGAAAAGTGTAAGGTTGCAACTCCTTTGGACATCTTCCTGCTTGGGGCACTGGACCGCCAGGCTGCATTCCACTCTCTTAACAGAAGCTGTTATTGCGACTGACTCATATCATCTTCTCATCGTTGGAATTCATGAGTGCACCTGGTTGGGCAGGTGTCCCTCTGGGTTGTTGTGAACTGTCGATGCTCTGTTTCACTACAAGTTTTCTATTGCACCTGTCTGTGTGAGTTACCTCCTCTGCACACACTGCACCCCACCTACAGATGGCCCTCCAAGCACCCACCCGGCATTTAATGAAAATCGATTTAAAAATGGACTGAGCCAGGTGGAAAATGATTAGTGTCAGTGACTGTATTCAAGCAGTAGAATGTGTAAAAAAAAAAAAAAATCTGAATACAATAGCCAGCAATATAGATTTATTCATTCATGTTGTTTAGTGTTGATGGGGGAATACATTGATTGATGCAGGCTGAACAAGATAAATCTATGTATGACTAGCTTAAAGTGACTCTAAATGCTCCGTGTAATAGTTTTGCACAGAGCATCCCTGGTCCTCTTCTTCTGGGGTCCCCCGCCGGCGCTTGCTCCTGGCTCCACCCACCGTCAACTGCCCCATTGCAATGGGAGCACTCATGCATGCTCGCTCCCAAGCCAGCTCTGTGTGTCCATGTGGCATAGAACCCCGATCACCTGACTCCTCCCAAATAAATAAGCTCTTCCAGCAGGCCAATGTGTTTAAAACATACTATGAGGTATTGCCACGATCGTTAGAGCGAGAGCAATAATTCTTGCACTAGACCTCCTCTGTAACTAAAAACTGGTAACCGGTAGAAATTTTTAAATGTCGCCTGTGGAGATTTTTAAGTACCAAAGTTTGTTGCCATTCCGTGAGTGGGCGCAATTTTGAAGCATAACATGTTGGGTATCAATTTACTCAGCATAGCATCATCTTTTACAATATAGAAAAAAAATTGGGCTAACTCTACTGTTTTCTAATTTTTTTATTTAAAAAAGTGTATTTTTTCCAAAAAACTCTGTTTGTAAGACCGCTGCGCAAATGCAGTGTGACATAAAGTATTGCAACCACCGCCATTTTATTCTCTAGGGTGTTTGAAAAAAAATATATATAATATTTGTGGGTTCTAAGTAATTTTCTAGCAACAAAAAAAATAATTTTAACTTGTAAACAACAAGTTTGAAAAATAGACCCGGTCCTTAAGTGGTTAAGTTGCCGTTCCAGCTAGACAGAAGTCAATCGTATGGGGCTGTAATGTAATGGGGCTGATGGAAAACTTTAATTCGATCCGTGGATGCAGCCATTCCATGCATTGTACTTTGACAGCAATTGCAACCGGGCCCCATGGTCCAGGGGGTCCATGTGCCTCCCTTGTACACCTGAATAGGAGGGATGGCGAGGGGGGGCATTTAGAGGACCCAATCCCCTCCATTTTCCTCTATCCAGTTTACTTGTCTTCTGCTGTTCCCAGGGTCCCTGTGTGCTTCCCTGCCCCCCCCCCCCCCCACAGAGCTGTCTTCCCCTCCTCCTCTCTCCTGCCATCTGCTGTAGAAGATGAGTCATGATGGAGAGATGGGAGCGGGTTGGTAAATTTGTCATTTACCGGCTCCTTCCTTTTCTGAATGAACACAGAGTCAGTGATTGGTACCAATTGGTTCATTCATGACTGAAGCATAGTAAACTGTTTTTACTATACTTCCATTTCTGAATGAATGGGAGGCTCGGTACTCAACTATTCCTGTCCATTCATTCTGTGCAGCTGAGGCTACACCCCCCAACAGAGCTCCTAAAAAAATTGTAAAAAAAATTGTAAAAATAAAATTGTAAAAGAAATAAAATGCAATGGTAAAATAAAATAAATAAAATAATAAAATTAAATTAAAAATTAAAAACTACTGACACCAGTGAGGGAACTATCAGGATTGCAAAGGATGCAATTGTGACCGGGCCCTGGCATTTCACCATCATGGGGAGGCCCGAAGGTGGCAGAAAGGGGGCTGCTGCAGAACTTGTGAAAGGGTCCCGCTGTGGTACCGTAATAAAGGGACCCACGATAAGAGTAAAGGGCCCCAGGATCAGTGGGAAGAGGGAAGGGCCCTGGCCAGGGGTCAGGGGGCCCTTCATAATTTCTTGCACCGGGGCCCTGAAGGTTCTAGTTACGCCTCTGTGCTCAAACAATAAGAGGGAAACACAAGCAGCAGTGGCGCCCCGGGCAGTGTTCACTCCCAGCAGGGAGTTCTGGAAGGTGACAGAGCGCAGATACTAGGGGCCCTCCTAAAGAATGAAGGACAATAAACTTGCCCCTTGTTTGAAAAGTTTGGAGACCACTGACCTAGAGCAATCAGAGTGTGGCTTCCACTGCGGAGTTCCACCCTTTCCAAATGTTTATTAAAAGTCAGTGGCTACAAAAAGTGTAGCTGCCGACTTTTAATAAACAGGCGCTCACCTGTCTCCCGGTCCAGCGATGGGGCCGCACGGAGCCTCTGATCTCTCCCCCTCCTCTCCGCGGCGCCGGCATTGCTACTGTGGGCACCCGGCCACGGCTTCCCAGCCGGGCACACACTGTGCATGCTGTGCTTTCTGATTGGACCCGAAGTCTTCTAGGACCAATCCTGTGTCCCAGAAGACTTCGGGAGGGAGGGGGAAGGAGACCTTCCACTTCTGATCGCCTAAGGCGACTGGAGCAGAAGTACCCGTAAAAATTGTCTATCTGCACCCCCCTCCTCCCCAAAAGCTCAGTTTCAGCATCCGGAGCTGGGGAGGAGAACATAAAGCGGAAGTTCCAACTTTGGGTGGAACTCCGCTTTAAGAGTCAGCATTGGAGGCTAATGCTACAGGGGTGGGGATGACCAGCAAGTTAGATGAATGTTTGGCATTCCCTTGGGGGAGAGGCCTAAGCAAGGATTCACCGTCCTTCCAAGCCAAAGCTTTGCTGTACCTACCCCCC
>BLSH010035668.1:2647026-2697404 GCA_018402905.1 Glandirana rugosa
GTATCTGTAATCTATCGGACTTCTTTACCCATTGAAAATCAATTTTCATAAGTAGGTCGGTGTATAAAATCAAAAACCTATTACCCCCCTTCCTAAACTTGGGGTCGGTTCAAAAATAGCGATAAACCACCAGACTACCTCTCTACAAGTTACTACTGTTACCAAAGTGGGTTCGAACGGATACCCCCCCCCCCCCTACCCCCCCCCCCCCCCCCCATAGGCAAGCTTGGGTGAAACCATTGTCATCATTGGACATCTCTCCATCAGACCACCAAATAGCGATAAAAACTTGGCTGGGGTTCAAATCCTTCCCCACATTATCCAAAAGCTAAAATATGTGGCTGGATGAATACTTTTAACTAAAAGTTACCCATTTCTTCAGGCTATCTAATGTCTATGGATTGCTAAAGACAATGGACATCTGTCTATGAGTGCCTGCATACAACCCCTTGCCATAGCACTAAATGCAAGATAAACACCATCAAGGTAAACACACAATGAAGGCTCTAATTGAATGACAATACTGCCAGCTCCAGGGTATAGATTATCCAGGTCTCTTGTTGACAGTGATTTACACCAGATAGTGGTGACAAGGACCTCAATTATCACATGACTGTGGGATCTAAAAAGAAAGGCAATTTCAATGTTCTCACACATTTAAATATTTAATTACAACTAAACCTGTAAATCCCAGGATAATTAGCATTTTCCTGAGAAGAAACCCAAATAGTTTCCAGTAAATGCTTACATTGCACACATTTCTATAATAAACAGAAACTTGTGAATTGTCCAATTATATAAATGGATATATAGGAAAACCACGTCTAGCCTGCGCTTCCAAAATCTGTGTATTACTGACAAAGCTGTAAAAACATCCAAATGGATACAAATATATGATATATATCCATTCTAATAATTCAAATTAATAATTCTAATAATGTCCTATAATATCCATTTTTATAAGATAAATACATAGTTTTATATATATATATATATAAATAAAATATAAATATTATATATAATTATAAAAAAACGTATTTATCCTTTATAAATGGATATTATATTACATTATGGGACATTATTAGTGTGGAAATTTCAAAGCTGATACAAATAAGGCTACAAAATATTAGCTATCTTACACAGTGTACCTAAGGATGCTGTCCTATTGCCATACAATAAAAGCTTGCCATGGCAAATTTAATTTAAAAGACTTTTTATTGAAAAAAAATATTTATAGAGTATTAAAATTGATCTGTTTTTCTGGATTAAAAAGGGAAAGGTTAGAACATCTTTCAAGCTTTGATTAATATATACTATATTGTCAAAAGTATTGGGACACCTGCCTTTACACGCACATGAACTTTAATGGCATCCCAGTCTTAAGCCCCTTTCACACAGCCGTTCCGTGTGCGGGGTCCGGTTTTGCTCAGCAGGGATCGATCCGCTGATCCCCGCTGAGCCGAAGGATGACAGATCCGTCTCCGCTCACTATGCGGCAACAGATTTGTCAGAGCGCCGCTCTCCTCTATGGGAAATCGGATGAAAATGGACCGTCTATCTGTTGTTATCCAATCCGCTCCCCAGATGGATGGAAAAATAGGGTTTCCAACCGTCTGACTTTAAAGAGCATGGATCAGATCGGAGAGTGGCGGATGTCAGTGGACATGACCACCACTGACATCCGTCACTCCATAGAGGAGAATGATCCGTCCGTTCAGGTCTGCCTGAAAAACGGACCTTAAATCTAACACAGGACCAGCACGTTCTGAATCTGCAGCGTTAGAGCATTTTTTGATGCTGAGCCTGAAAAACGCTCAATAACGCTTAATAACGCTGTCTTTTTAAACAAAACGCCACTTAGCGCTGACGTTCCATAACGCGCATTAACGCCAATGCAAAACACTGATGAAACCGCGTTTTTAACGCCAATTTTTTTCCTGGCGTCGGGACCGACATTACAGCTCGTTTTTTTTTAAAAGCCCTTGATTATGAGGCCTTAGGCTTCATGCACACAGGACGTTAAAAAAAATCCTAAAAACGTCTGTAGCTTATCTATGATTTTTCAGCTTTTATTAGCGTTATATTACCAATGTTTTTGGGCCAGCACTTTTTTTCCTCAATTGATCTAAAACATCCAAAAACGTTGGGAACCGGTGTTTAGATGCATTTTTGAGCGTTGTTCAGCATTTGAACGTTTTTACAACTGAAAGACTCCTCTCAGTACCCACTGGTCTTGGTTTTTTGTACAGCTCAAAAACATCCCAGCCAAAAACAGTTGATAACAGCCTATGTGTGCACGGACACATAAGATAACATGGACACATAGGATAACATGGACACATAGGATAACATGGACACATAGGATAACATGAACACATAGGGTAACATGGACACATAGGATAACATGAACACATAGGATAGCATGGACACATAGGGTAACATGGACACATAGGATAACATGGACACATAGGATAACATGGACACATAGGATAACATGGACACATAGGGTAACATGGACACATAGGATAACATGAACACATAGGATAGCATGGACACATAGGGTAACATGGACACATAGGATAACATGGACACATAGGATAACATGGACACATAGGATAACATGGACACATAGGGTAACATGGACACATAGGATAACATGAACACATAGGATAGCATGGACACATAGGGTAACATGGACACATAGGATAACATGGACACATAGGATAACATGGACACATAGGATAACATGAACACATAGGATAACATGGACACATAGGGTAACATGGACACATAGGATAACATGAACACATAGGATAACATGGACACATAGGGTAACATGGACACATAGGATAACATGAACACATAGGATAACATGGACACATAGGGTAACATGGACACATAGGATAGCATGACCACATAGGATAACATGAACACATAGGATAACATGAACACATAGGATAACATGGACATATAGGATAACATGGACACATAGGATAGCATGACCACATAGGATAACATGAACACATAGGATAACATGAACACATAGGATAACGTGGACACATAGGATAACATGAACACATAGGATAACATGGACACATAGGGTAACATGGACACATAGGATAACATGAACACATAGGATAACATGGACACATAGGGTAACATGGACACATAGGATAGCATGACCACATAGGATAACATGAACACATAGGATAACATGAACACATAGGATAACATGGACACATAGGATAGCATGACCACATAGGATAACATGGACACATAGGATAACATGGACACATAGGATAACATGGACACATAGGATAACATGGACACATAGGATAGCATGACCACATAGGATAACATGAACACATAGGATAACATGGACACATAGGATAACATGGACACATAGGATAACATGAACACATAGGATAACATGAACACATAGGACAACATGGACACATAGGATAACATGGACACATAGGATAGCATGACCACATAGGATAACATGAACACATAGGATAACATGGACACATAGGATAACATGGACACATAGGATAACATGAACACATAGGATAACATGGACACATAGGATAACATGGAGACATAGGATAACATGGACACATAGGATAACCTGGACACATAGGATAACATGAACACATAGGATAACGTGGACACATAGGATAACATGAACACATAGGATAACATGGACACATAGGATAACATGGACACATAGGATAACATGAACACATAGGATAACATGAACACATAGGATAACATGGACACATAGGATAACATGGACACATAGGATAACATGAACACACAGGATAACATGGACACATAGGATAACATGAACACACAGGATAACATGGACACACAGGATAACATGGACACATAGGATATCATGGACACATAGGGTAACATGAACACATAGGATAACATGGACACACAGGATAACATGGACACATAGGATATCATGGACACATAGGGTAACATGGACACATAGGATAACATGGACACATAGGGTAACATGGACACATAGGATAACATGGACACATAGGATAACATGGACACATAGGGTAACATGGACACATAGGATAACATGGACACATAGGATAACATGGACACATAGGATAACATGAACACATAGGATAACATGGACACATAGGATAACATGGACACATAGGATATCATGGACACATAGGATAACATGGACACATAGGATAACATGGACACATAGGATAACGTGGACACATAGGATAACATGGACACATAGGATAACATGGACACATAGGATAACATGGACACATAGGGTAACATGATGGAGAGTTTATTGACTGTAGAAAAAAATGTCTGCAGCTAAAAACAGCTGCTGTAAAACAGTCAAAAAACATCCTGTGTGCATGAGGCCTTATAAAATAGTAAGATTGCGTGTAGGCGGCAGGCTCATGGTGATCTTTCTTTTTTATTTGAATACTGAATTGTGTTATTATCCTATAGGATCATTTCACTGAGAAGGGGAGGGGGTGAGGAATGGTGGCAGAAACTCCCTCACGCCCCCTAGGGGGCAGATTGGTTTTGTTATCCCCCTCCATTCTCGTACTTCCTGCTCTGGTACCATCAAAGTTAAGAATCCTATTGTCTCAGTCCGGTGCTTTGAGGAGACCCACTTTTTGTGTATTCTTGTTGAATACTGTCTGCCTACTGATGGGTATTACAGCTAGAATCAACATAGTAGGGGCAGCATACTAGCTCAACATGGCTTCAGGCTTGCATAGATAATTGGCGTGCTTCTGACATCTGGGAGGGTGTAGCGAAGACCAATTGAAGTAATTTTTTTCTTTGTTAGTGCTTTGGAGCCATATCAAACTGGCCTGGTCCGCACCCCGTACACAGTTTTAAGAGCAATAACATTTACGCTTCCTAAAGCTGGCCATAGATGGATCAAAATTTGGTCAGTCCCTGCTTAATCAGCCATATTTCCATATGTGGCTGTTGGACAGAAGTTGGTCTAACAGTCGACTTCTGTTGAATGGGACTGTTGGAATTGGTTTCCTAACAAGTGGGCTGCATTCAAGTGGCTATAGTACTGATCAGTGTATTCTGAAAGTAGAAGTGCGTATTGGATCGGATTCCTGCATACAGAACTCTTGTGTGGGTGGGGGAATCCGTTTGGCTTTTTTTTTTTCCTGATCAGCTCACAGTGTTATTCATTGCAGCACTGTGCAGGGGGGCATGTTTGTTTGAGCGTAGTGGTCCAGATCTCAAGTCTGCCAGCCAGGGCTGGGACAAGGGGTGGGCAGGAGGGATGGCTTCCCTGGGTGCAATGGTTTATTGCAGGGATGGGGGTGCCCTGACCCTAACCCAAAGGAAGTGGTGGGTGCAATTTGACATCTTTGCCCTGGGCGCTGGATGGCCTTGTCCCAGAACTGCTCCCAGCACAGAGCCATTTGATATACACTATCTTACCAAAAGTATTGGGACACCTACCTTTACACGCACATGAACTTTAAGGTTTGGTTCACACTGCCGTCCGGAGCGGCTCATAGCAGGGGTCTGGTGCATCCCTGTTCACCGTTTTGGTCCGATTTCAGCTCAAATTTTTGTCTGAATTCGGTCCTGAAATGGACCAGAAGATGCACAGGACTCTTGTGCAATTCCCTCCGGAGCCGCTCCGGGGATGGGTGTACCGGCTCCATTGAGAGCCTCTCACAATCTCCTGACATTAGCATTGGATGTGGGGAAACCCACATCCAAGTCGCAATGGTGTGAACCCGGCTTCAAGGCAGGCATCTGTATAAGGCATCAGTCTGTATAAATAGACAGATGGTGTAGCAAGATGGCGTTGCCTCTGATGACGTCTGATGACAAAACGCACAAGGCGGTGCCAGGACGTCTGTGCGACACATCCGATCTAGCATAGTGGAACGTGGAAGAGCGGCAGAGACCCTGGCGTGGCGAATCTGACTTCTCTGTAAGTGAACGTATACTCAAGTTTGGCTAACCATAAATACTTGATACATGGAAGTTTTTCTCTCTCTTGCATGAGGCATGGCGAGCTGTGTGGCTAGCGGCGAAGTGAGAGGTGCTCCCAGAGAGGCACGGCAATCTTGCCCTGGAACTATAAAGCTGTATATACCCATCTTGGTGTGACACACTCTGAGAGACTATATTATGGCATCACCATCCATTCTGTTGAGTGGTGTTTGATCCTGTGGATGGAAGTTTTTACCTGACACATTTCTTGAAAACATATCTGGTGTCATTAGTCTATTCTGTTTTTTACCTTGTGGAAATATTATCTACCTAGTGCATTGGACTTTTACCTGACTTTTTGAGATCAGATGCTTATGAACAGGTGTTAGTGTGTTTTTGCACATAGTCTTTGCACCTTTTGCATACGTTTGCGCATATATTTTTTGATTTACCTGCGTTGTTTTGCTCATATTTTCTGCACTTTTTTGCATATATTTGTACATTTATTATTAATTAAGTTGGAGTAATATTACACATACAGATATACTTTCATTCACACCAATTGAAGATTTTTGGTTATGGCACTTTATTTGATGGATTTATGTGATGAATTTTTTGCATACAATTTTCAATAATTTTTTATTTTATATATTACATATCACTTAGCAGCGCCTAATCACACACACTTGGCACTTTATTAATTAAGGGCGGTCTATCCTCGCTACCCCCTATATGCTAAATGGATAGATTCATGCATAGCATGAATCTATCCATGGCCGCTGTAGCCACCCCCTATTCATGCATCCAGCCCCTTTCAGGATGCCAGGTGCATGAATTACAGCGGCAGGGGTGCTTTTTGAAGCACCTGATTAGAGCCATAGGCTCTAATAGGCTTCAAAATAGAGTGGACTCCGAGCGCAGAGCCTTGTGCTCGCAGCCCACTCATGTGTTTTAGAAAAGCAAATGAATATTCGCTTTTCTAACGCTGAATCACCTCTCTGCCAATCAGGAAGCGTGGGTTACCCGTTTCCTGACTGGCTGAGAAGTCAGACGACCCTATTGGACATCTTTGAGGAGGAGGATGGTGATGCACGCAGCCGTGATCCACACCACTGAGGAGGAGAAGGAAAGCACCCGCTCGATGGACACCGCTGCCCGCCCCCTTTCTAGATGGGGTAAGTGGGGGGCTTTGATGTCCCGACTGCCCTCCCGGGGAGGCTGTTTGCCACCCCCAAAAGAAAAAAACACTGGTCGCCAATGCTAGTAATGGCGGCAATTAGTGATTTTTAACGGGACTGCGACATTGCGGCGGACTGATCGGGCACCTAACTGATATTTTTGACACTAAAAATATGCACTGTTATTGTACTATGACACTGGCAGGGAAGGGGTTGACATCAGGGGCGATCAAGGGGTTAAATGTGTTCCCTGTTTGTGATTACTAACTTCATAGGGGACTGTGTGACCGACTTCCCTGCTGGCCAATCAGAGCACGCGCGGGGTGCTGGCGGCGTGCATGCCCACGGATGCTAGAGCAAGAATTTGCACAGCCAAGACACCTTGCCGCAGTACATCTGTGGTGGGCGGTCGGCAAGTAGTTAAAATAACTATTTTTACTTAAATAAAATAATACTTTCAAAGATTAGTTTTGAACTTTCCTTTGGCTAGTTTGAGGTCATGTCCCCGTGTTCTTGATCTTAGCTTCATTCTGAAAAGATAGTGAAATGGAAACCCACTGGAGTGGGATTGTTGGAGGCACAAGAACAAATATATATTAAAAAAATATAGTTTTTATTAGTACAATGGTTAAAAGGTAACACATTTTTTTTTTTTTTTTTTGAAGCCCGTGGTGGTGTGAGACACACCCAGACTTACCCGGTGCATAAAAAAGTGCACAACACAAAAGTGAAGACACAAAAAGTGCACATGGGTGTACACAATAGCCCCCCTCCGAAGAGGAAGGGCCTCTTACCCTAATCCCCCGGTGGCCGAAGCTCCTAGGGGACTGAGGTATCGTGCACCAAGGATTGCTTAGCCAGAAGGCCGGGCAACCCCCAGTTCTCGTTTGGCGACCAGCCGGAACCGGCCGCCCCGATACTACTGTGGGACTCCCCCGAAGGGAGACCCCATGAGAGGCGGTGGATCAAGCCAAAAGGCCATACCCACCGCCAACCAAGACTTTCGGGCAGGCCCCGAGAGACCGTACACCCTACTAATCACACGGTGCTTCGTGTACCCAAAACAATCAGGTGACACAACACTACAAACGACACAGCAAACAAACACAACAATAAAAAGTGAGGAAAGGGATAGTGAAGAGGGGTGCAGAAAGGTGCCTTTGTGAATAAATTAGAAGGTAACACATGCTATACAAGAATGCCAATAAAAATTCATTCAATCGCAGTGATCATGGTTAAACTTGATACAGATAAAGGCATTCTGAAAAGATTGCCCTCCCGCACCTTACTCACACCCTTAATGTATGCAGGGCGTAACGATAGGGGTTGCAGGGGTTGCAATTACAACCGGGCCCCATGCTTCAGGGGATCCATGTGCCACCCTTGTACACCTGAATTGGAGGAATGGCAGGGTGGCATTTAGAGGAACCAATCTCCTTAATTTTCCTCTATCCAGTTTACTTGTCTTCTGCTGTTCCCAGGGTCCCTGTGTGCTTCCCTGCCGAATTAAAATAACATTTAAAAACTACTGACACCAGTGAGGGAACTATCAGGATTGCAAAGGTTGCAATTGTGACCGGGCCCTGGCACTTCATCACCATGGGGAGGCCCGAAGATGGCAGAAAGGGGGCCCGCTGCAGAACTTGTGAAAGGGCCCCGCTGCCGTACCGTAAAAGGGACCAGCAATGGGGGTAAAGGGCCCCAGGATCAGCAAGAAGAGGGAAGGGCCCTGGCCAGGGGTCAGGGGGGCCCTTCATAATTTCTTGCACCGGGGCCCTGAAGGTTCTAGTTACGCCTCTGAATGTATGGTTTTAGCTGGTCTTTAAATTTCTTTATTAAAATAAAAACTTTAAAGTGCAGCTACATTGCATTTTTAATATTCAACGCCAACTCCCCCATCCATCCGTGTCTCCATGCTTTATTTTGGTAAGAAATCACTTTGAAAAACACCACCCAAAATGTATGCAGGATCTTGATTTGTGCAAATGGGTTCACTCACCTACAAAAAATGTTTTAATAATAATAATAAGAAGAAGAAGAAGAAGGAGAAGAGAAAGAAGAATTATTATTCCCAGTTTAAGGGATACCTTTGTGTGATTTTTTTTAATCTCTTCAAGTCGCATTTACGTTTTGCATCTTCTTTCCTTATTGCTAGTAGTAGTAGAAGCAATAGTTTATGTTATTGGAAATTATACCATGTTGCATCATAAGCTTATGTTTTCCTTTTACAATAAGGAACTAGTGTTTCCAATAATTGGCGGTTATGTGCTATGCAATACCTTCTGAAGCGTGGAATGTGGACTGGCGGTGACATACTGTACTGGGTACATGTAAGAAGCTCTTTCCCTTCACATTACACATTGCTCTGCCCTTTCACATGGAAATTGTGTTGACTTTCAGTGTAATTAACAACTCCTCTGTTCTGCCCCTCCCCCAAATCATTACATAATGAGCTGTGAATCACATCCACACCACTTGTTCCCTTCCTATCACCTGCAATCAGTAGACAGAAATGTCTAGGTGCAGCAAGGTCCCAGTGTATATCCAAGCAGATACTGTATAGAAAACACAAATAAGGGAGTTCTGTAATCATTAATACATCCTTGGATAAAAGCAGAATTCCAGGTATGGCAGATTGGATAGTAAGTAAGTATGGATTCCATATCTGTTGGATCCATGTGGGAGCTGAAAATCACTTTAGCAGGCATTACTACTACAGCGATTAATAATTGCTTCTAGTTCCCATGCCAAGTGGCTGCCCTGCTGCTTACTGGACCCAGGAGGTCACCTGCTCAGCACGGGTGCCAGAGAACACTTTCCATTTTCTCAATAATTGCCCCTCCACCTTGTCCAATCATTTGCATTGATTGAGGACATGAAAAGTGTTCCCTGAATGGTGCCTATGGCTAATGAAGTTACTTGGAAATGCTACAGAACCTTTGCTATATTACAGAAGTCCAGCTGAACTTTACTAACTACTACTAGATATTTTCCATGAAGTTCCACAAGTTACACTCTTTCAAAAGAGTTCCATAAGATTCTCTCTTTCCACAGACTTCAATTGGATTCACTCTTTCTGTAGAATTCCATAGGAATAAGTCTTTCCACAGAGCTCCATAGGATTCTCTCTTTCTATATAGTGCCATTGATTTGACACTTTCCATAGAGATCCATCGGACTCACTATTTATATAAAGTTCCATAGGTTTCATACCCTCCATAGAGATCCATAAGTTTCACTCTCTCCCTAGAGTTCCATAAGTTTCATTCATTTCATTGATTAACTCTTTCCAAAGAGTTCCATATATTTAATTTCTCACAGAGTTCCAAAGGTTTCACTTTTTCCATAGAGTTCCATAGGTTTCACTCTTTCCATAGCATTCCATAGGTTTCACTCCGCCTATAATTTTCCAAAGGTTTCCCTCTTTCCATAGAGTTCCATAGGCTTCACTTTGTTCCAATAGAGTTCCATAGGTTTTGCTTTTTCCATAGAGTTCCATAGGTTTCACTTTTTCCATAGAGTACCATAGGTTTTACTCTTTCCATTGAATTCCATAGGTTAACTCTTTCCATAGTTTTAATTCCTATTGGAGTTCCAAAGGTTTCACTCTTTTCACAGAGTTCCATAGGTTTCACTTTTTCCATAGAGTTTCATAGGTTTCACTTTTCCATAGAGTACCATAGGTTTCACACTTTCCATAGAGTTCCATTGGTTTCATGCTTTCCATAGAGCACCATAGGTTTCACACTTTCCATAGAGTTCCATAGGTTTCACACTTTCCATTAAATTCCATAGGTTAACACTTTCTATAGAGTTCCATAGATTTCATTTTTCATAGAGTTCCAAAGGTTTCACACTTTTCATGGAGTTCCATAAGTTGTTCTCTATCTATAGCTCTCATAGGTTTTATTCATGTCATATCGTTTGATAGGTTTCACTCTTTATGTAGGGTCCCAGAGGATTCTCTTTCTATGGCACTGCATAGGTTTTACTGTTTCCATAGTGTTCCATAGGTTTTAAGCTGGCCATAGACGGATCGAAATTTCAATCCACCTATGGCCATTCCCACTAGAGAGAAGATGATCTCATGATCAACTTCACAAATTCCTTTAATCTACTTGCCATTACCGAAACCTGGCTTCATTAATCCTGCTTCCCTCTCCCATGGTGGCCTTCTCTGGACTCACTCCCCCAGACCAAGTGGATGGAAGGGAGGTGGAGTGGGAATCCTTCTAGCCCCATGCAGCACCTATCGGGTACTTCACCCACCTCCCTCTCTGACACTCTCCTCTTTTGAAGCACATTGCATTCGTCTATTTTCTCCTATTTCTCTAAGAATTGCTTTCATTTACCGGCCCCCTGGACCAGTATCAACTTTCCTTGATGACTTCTCTGCCTGACTACCATACTTTCTCTCTTCTGAAATCCTCACAATCATTCTCGGTGACTTCAACATCCTTGTTAACTCTATCACTACTCTTACTTCTAAACTTCTTAGTCTAACCTCATCTCTCGGCCTGTAGCAATGGATGCAGGCTCCTACTCACTTTAACGGCAACACCCTTGACCTTGTCTTCTCTTATCTCTGCGCTCCGTGCAAACGATCCAACAATCCTTCCCCACTCTCTGATCACCACCTTATTAGTTTTGCTCTTTCCTGGTCTTCCACCTCTTATCCCTCCAATTGCCTAACAGTTACCCGTAGAAACCTTCACCACCTCAACCCTTCTCTTCTCTACTCTGCTACTGATCACCTCTATGACAAGATCTCACTCCTGTCCTGCCCCAACCTAGCCACACTCATCTACAACAGCTCACTGTCATCCTCCCTAGACAAGCTCGCCTCCCTCACTACCCGCAGAATCAAACCCCGGCCGCTACAACCCTGGCAAACAGACAACACCAGAAGTCTCAGAAAACGTAACCGTGCTCTTGAGCGTCTGTGGCATAAGACTAAGCTCCAAGAAGACTTCAACCAATATAAATTTGCCCTCCTAAAATACTATTCCTGTCTCCCCACTGCCAACTCTTCTCAACCTTTAACTGTTAGGAAGAGACCGGCATCTTTCTTGGTCTTTAGCGCCAATGTGCGCGCCTATGCGCGTGCGCACCTGATTACGGGTGCGCACGTGCGCACGATCACGGGATTGTGCGCACGCCGGAAATGGCTCCAAACGCTGCTATGTGAACCCTCTGCACTTGTCAGCAAGTGCTGTCCGTTCTACAGCGTTCCTGTGCCAGTGACCCCCCAGCGTTTGTTCCTGAGAGTCTTCCTGTACCATTGACCCCAGCTGCCCTTTGGACTTTGCTGTTATCTGCCTGCCCTGACCTCTGCCTGTTTATGACTACTCTTCTGCCTGATCCCTTTGTACTTACCCTGCCTGCACGTTGCCGACCCAGCCTGTACCTGACTACCCGTTTGCCTGATCCTTCTGTACTACTTAGCCAGCAAGTTACCGACCCGGCCTGCACCACTACCCTTCCAGCTGCACGAGCTCCAGCAGACTTCTACCTGACATCAGAGACTTGTCCAGCCCTCGTGCTCCCCTGTGCTCCAGAGCTCCCTGTCTGCACTATCAGGGGTTCTCGAACCAGGGCCATAAGAGAGGTTGCCCCCCCCGCATAAGCCAGACTCATCCACCAGGTACGTGACATTAACACTCTACTCTGTCCTCCACTGCCTCCACCCTCTAATTCATTCACTGCCCAGGAGATTGCCAATCACTTTAAAACTAAGATTAATAGCATTCACGAGGAGATCTCCAATGCGCAGAAACCACCCCCCACTCAATGCCCCATGTCCACAGATACAATCACTACTTTCCGCATTCAACCTTGCTAGTATTAGCGAGGTTGCTAAACTTTTATCGAATACCCATCTAACCACCTGCCCCCTGGATCCTGCTCCCTCGCAAATGCTACGCTCACCCTCTGACTCGATTCTACACTCTCTAACTCACATTTTCAACCTCTTCCTCTCTTCTGGCATCTTCCCAAACCCTCTAAAACATGCGCTAGTCACCCTTATCCTTAAAAAGCTGAACCCCACCAATCTTAACAACCTACACTCTATCTCCTTACTCCCCTTCTCCTCCAAACTCCTTGAAAGACTGGTCTACAACCGACTGAGTGACCATCTGACCATGAATAAACTTCTTGATCCCCTTCAGTCCAGATTTCGGCCTCAACACCCTACAGGAACTGCTCTCCTTAAACTCACAAATGACCTACTAACTTCTAAAACCAATGGACACTACTCTGTACTACTTCTCCTGGACCACTCTGCTGCCTTTGGCATGGTGGACCACCCCCTCCTCCTCAAAAAACTCCACTTCTTTGGTCTCCGTGACTATGCTCTTCGCTGGCTCTCATCCTACCGATCCCACCGCTCCTTCAGTGTCACCTACAACTCTACTTCCTCCTCTCCTCTTCCTTTCTCTGTCAGTGTCCCCCAAGGTTCTGTTCTTGGACCTCTCCTTTTCCATGGCTTTCAATATCATTTCTACGCTGATGACACCCAAATCTATCTCTCCACCCACCAGCTCTTTCCATCTGTCTCCTCACCCATCACCAACTTACTAACAGACATATCACCCTGGATGTCACATCACTTCCTCAAACTTAACCTATCCAAAACTTATGATATTTCCTCCCCCACGTGCCACGTCCCCAGATTACTCTGTCAAAATAAACGGCTCAACTATCAACCCATCCCCCCACACCAAGGTCCTAGGTTTAATCCTGGACTCTGAACTAACCTTTTGGCCCCACATCCAATCACTATCCAAAATTTTACACCTCAACCTCTGCAACATCTCCAAGATACCCCCCTTCCTAACCAATGACACCACAAAGCTTCTAATCCACTCCCTGGTCATCTCCCACCTCGACTACTGCAACTCCCTCCTCACTGGGTTCCCTCTTAATAGGGTATCCCCACTTCAGTCCATCATGAAAGCTGCTGCCAGGCTCATCCACCTTAAAAACTGTTCGGCATCTGCTGCACCCCCATGTCAATTCCTCCATTGGCTGCCACTCAACCAACTAATGAAATTCAAGATACTAATAATAACTTATAAAGCAATTCACAACCTGGCCCCCAGCTACATCACTAACCTGGTCTCAAAATAACAACCAAATTGTTCTCTTCGCTCCTCCCAAGACCCCCTGCTCTCTTGCTCCCTAGTCACCTCATCCCATGCTCGCCTCCAGGACTTCTCCGGAGCCTCTCCCATCCTCTGGAATGCTCTACCCCAATCTGTCCGACTTTCTCCTACTTTGTCCACCTTCAGACAATCCCTGAAAACTCATCTCTTCAGAGAAGCCTATCTGGCTCCCACCTAACAACTTTACATTTATCTTCTCCATCAGCACATCCCGCACAGTTATTACCTCTTATATCTCTTGACCTTCCCTCTTAGATTGTAAGCTCTAACAAGCAGGGCCCTCTGATTCCTATTGTATTTAAGTGTATTGTATGTGTACTGTGCTAATATACTGCAGCGCAAAGTCCAAACCAATGAAATATAAAGTGCTACTATACTGCAGCGCAAAGTCCAACTATGTGCTGAAGGAAATAAGTATTCACACTCATAAGCTGTGAGTATCAGTTGGAGTGCAGCCCGTCACCAGTGTCACCACCACACTTGGCACCCTTACCGGAACAGGACGACCCTCTATTATGGAAGGTCAGAGTAAGCCTGGTTTAAACTCCAGATATGGTAGTTCCTCCGGCTCGCACAGACGCCCTCAGCAAGTCAACCTCTCCTTCTGCTGCTTTCCAATACGGCTCAACAACATGGTCCCATGTGGCAAGCAAGCACGATCATATAATAAAGCATAAACAGCCCATAGTGCAGACAATCTTGACAAGATATTTATTATAAAAAATAGATTCACTCACATGTTGGTGAAATAAAAACAGCGTCCTGTATGTTGATTCCGGCATCCAGCCACAAAGAAGGCACCCATTCGTCCACTTCCTAGTCACATGTGTCAAACGTCAAAACGTCCCTTGGCTCCACCCCATTGTATGTGTGCTGTCTACCCTCAACTTGTAAAGTGCTGCGTAAACTGTTGGCGCTACATAAATCCTGTATATTAATAATAATAATAACTTCTCTCGAATAAACTTGTTGGAAATGTTTCCATTCGATAAGCACCTGCAGCCAATTGGCTGCAGCACTGACCAATACATCCTGATAGTAGAGAAGTCCTACTGTCAGAATACAATAGCACCACAAGGAGGATTCCTTCACCCACCCTGAACTTGTGGATAGCCAAATCCGTCGTTTTTTTTTTTTGATCAGCCAGCTGGCTCATCAAAACAAGAAGATCCATCTATGGCCAGCCTCATTCCATATAGTTTCACTAAAAAAGCACTCCTGCTTTCACCAAAATTTTATAAAAGTTTTATCTCATAGCAGTGTGGAAATGTTTACTGACACCAAATCATGTTTGTTCCTGACTTCTTCTCCTCTTAAAATGCAAGTCCATGGGCAGCTCCGTCTACAGTTGCAATGAAAGTGAGAGTGCCACTGAGATAAAACCCTTACAGGTTACATAGGAATACAGTACAATTCATTTTCCATGTGAAAACATATATAATTTGAGCAAAATAATAATCATATTAATGTACGTTTATTGCTTTAAAACTGCAATCAGCCCAAATGAAGAGAATAGAGCCTCTAGGCTCAGCAGTCATTTAGCAAGGTAGCTAATTGTAATATCTGACTGTATAAAAACCACTAACGACAAAAATTACATGAAATACCATATTAAATTTCAGTGTGGCCCTGCCAGGTTAAAAAAAAACCAAATCCAGATCAAAATAACTTTTAGCCACGTCAGCCCCGGAAGGATTTACCCACTTCCTGACCAGGCCATTTTTTGCGATATGGCACTGCACCGATTTAACTGACTATTGTGTGGTTATGCGACGCTGTACCCAAACAAAATTGATGACCTTTTTTTCCCACAGCTTTCTTTTGGTGGCATTTGATCACATCTGCGGTTTTTATTTTTTGCGCTATAAACAAAAAAATATAGCTATAATACATATTCAATAAAAAATATATATAAAAAACGAATTTATTCATCAGTTTAGGCCAATATATATTCTTCTACATATTTTTGGTAATAAAAAATCGCAATAGGCGTATATTGATTGGTTTGCGCAAAAGTTATCGCATCTACAAACTACAGGATAGATTTATGGACTTTTGTTTATTTGTTTTACTGGTAATGGTTGTGATCTGCGATTTTCAGTACCACTGCAACATTGCGACGGACAAATCCGACCCCAAATGACACTTTTTGGAAACCGGTGACTTTATTACATTGATCAGTGCTATAAAAATGTAGTGATCAATGTATAAATGACACTGGCAGGGGAGGGGTTAACACTAGGGGGCGATCAAGGGGTTAACTGTGTTCCCTGGGTGTGTTCTAACTGTAGGGGGGTGGGGCTGCTAGGGACATGACACAGATTGCTGTTCCCGATCACTGGGAACAGCAGATCTCTGACATGTCCCATGTCAGAATGGTGATCCGACCTTGTTTACAGATCCCCGTTCTGCCTCTGTGTATAATGATCGCGGGTGGCCGCAATCTTACATGCACAGACCGACATATGGGTACATCGGTTCGCGCAGGAGAGCCGAAATGCCGCTTTATAAGTGTGGCGGCTGGTCGGCAAGTGGTTTTTAAGCCTGGCACACAAGGGCCAAATACCGGTTTCCGGCCTGTGTGTACAGCAGCCTATCCGACAGAAGCCGGTCGAACATCCAGCTTCTGTCACTACCCCCCTCAAGGGCTGCTGATAACTGGCTCTCCTGTTCCTGCATAGCCAGGCAACATGCATTTTCCCACTTCCATTCAAACAGAATAAATCAGTCTCTGAGCTTGTTTTTGTTCATATATTAGTGATAACAACTTGGGGTTATGGGATGCCCAACTTGACTGAAATGATGAATGGGGGCCACTTCCTTCCTCTGTACAAAGTATGAATCCTGGACTATTCTCCTTCCTAGACACTCTCAGTCCTTCAGGATCGGTAGTAAAAAGTTTCTTGAGGACTAGGAGCCCTTTAGTCCCCTTTAGAAAAATAGCACAACAGGATGCAAACTGCATGCAGGAGTATCTCCAACTCCACTGCCTGCAGGTACTTTCAGCCCACCTGGCTTCTCCAAAGATCTCCCAGGACAAGAGATGAAGGTCCTGAGAAAGCTGGCTAGTTGTGGCAGCCGTTCCCCTTGTAAATTCCTGGCTCTGCTGGTGTACTTAATCTGTCCTGTTTGCTTCCTGCTATTCTTCAGGCTTGGTTCACTGCAGCATGCTCTGGCTCACAGCAGGAGTCCAGTGCGTCCCCATTCACCGTTTCAGGTCCAATTTCAGCCCAAATTTTTGGCTGAATTTTGGACCTGAAATGGACCAAAAGACGCACAGGACTCCTGTGCAATTCCCACCAGAGCAGCTGCGGAGATGTGCGGTCCGGCTCTATAGAGAGCCGGTCACAATCTCCTGTTATGTGAATTGGACGCAGAGAAATCCGCATCCAATTCGCAACAGTGTGAACCCAGACTTAGGCAAGATTCCTTCTCAAACCATTCTGCTGAAAGCATCTACCTAAATCAGCTCGAGCCAAGCCTGGAGGCAGAGCTCCCCCCCCCCCCCCCCTCCCCAGACCCAGCCTTTCCCTCCTAGGCCACCGACAACCTCCTCAGCATCCCATCTTCCACCCAACTCCCCTGCTGGCCAGGTTCTCTCATATTTAAGGACTGATATATCCACCCTGCCAGGACATTTTGCCTAGGGATTGATCAGGCTTCCCTAAGTGTGCTGATCGGGTCTTCCTGGCCTGCATCCACTAACTTCTAGAAGTTTCTTCAAAATTCCAGATCCAGGGGGAGGTACCAGAGACCTGCCTCTGTAGAGCCATCTAGCCTGACCTGCAGTAACATGACCCAATTCCCAACTCACATAGCTTACCATGAGTCGTAACATAAATGTGCCCACACTGGCACTAGTAGCACGCTATAGGGTGCTACACTGGAAAAACAGCTGCCAATTGGCCAATGACTGTGAGCGCTGACCGGTGTATTCTGGGGGGGGGGTGTCCTCTGGTGACCCCCTTTTGGAACACAATAGCTCAGCAGAAAGATTGCCATGCTAACATTACATAGTTAGTACAGTGAGCTCCCTGTGAGCTCTGCTTTTTTTTTCCCCTCATAGCATGTACCCCAAATAATACCTCTCCAAAGGCTTGTGTTCTTTTACTAGGCTCTTCAGATGGCTCCCCCACTGTACACTATGGTTCCTTCCTCTGAAAACCTATGTCACCAGCAGTAGTGTAGGGATCAGAATCAGGGGTCTCCAAACCTTCTGAACAAGAGGTTAGTTTACCTTTAGATGGGCCGGACTGTGGCCAATGGCACTGGGAGTAGAAAAGGTCCTGCCTTCAGTGGGAAAAAACAATGCCCCATCTTTGGTGTCAATGGGAGGAATTCTGCCCCATATTTGGTGTCATTGGGCCCAATTGCTGTCATTGGAAGGACTTGTGTCCCATTGTTGGTGTCATTGGGAGGAATTGTGCCCCTACATTGGTGTCACTGCGCTTATTTGTTGGTGTCATTGGGAGGAATTGTGCCCCATTGTTGGTGTCATTGAGAGCAATTGTGCCCCTTTATTGGGGTCAGTGGAGGGAATTATGCCCCATTGTTGGTTTCAGTGGATGAAATGGTGCCCCATTTAGCGTGATAAAAGCAAGCAAAGGGCCGCATCTGGCCTCCAGGAGTCTACTGGCCTAGATGATGCTGGACATCCTCCAGCCAGGAAATGAGGTTGGCTCCATTTGCTGCAGCTTCTAATTTCTTTACAAATTTCACTAGCATGTTGATGAGGGGTGAAAAGAGAAACCAGGGAAAATATAAGCAGATTAAACGTCGGCTCTACCATTGCTATGTTTAGAAGTCTTTTGATACAGGTCTGTTTTTAACACACTTTATTTTTAGCCCTGAACTTCTTTTCAGCTGCTTATTACAGATTATATCAGGATTCGGGGGTTATGTTGGCTTTAGCCGCCCTCACAAGTGGTCATGTCAACCTCAAAGCCCAACACGTCATAGACTGATAATTACCCTGGCAGAGGAGACATTGGAAGGAGAGAGAACTCTGAACATTGACAAGCAGCGTTTCACACTTCCACACCGTCCGGAGTCTGCATTGTGAATGTGAGAAGAGTCACCAGACACTGTGTTATCAGAATGTAAAATGTTATTACCTAGAGTCAACATTTTCTTTGAATTTTGAAGAACCCTTTGTTTTTTTTTTTGCTGTTTTTTCCTTTATATTCACCTGGTGATCCTGCCAGTAACACACTTCCTGCCACAAGATAACAACTCACTCACTGCACTGCATCTATGGAGGGGCAGCGTTGTGACCCTAGGGTACTCTCCTAATATGGACCACAAAGAACTCCCCTTCTCCTGCTCTTCAAAACCTATGGAGGTGTTTGTAGTTCACAAATGATAGTTGGGAAGCCTATTAACATTATTTGAAAATTCAGTTCAGTGCATGGGAAGCCACACTGGAATACTGGCACTTTTCTGTACTTGAAAAAAATGTACTTAGCCTAAAAAAGAAAACTAATGACGCCACCACATCTAAGGGCTAGTAAGCTGCAGTTTTTTTTTAATTTTTGTATTTGGGTTTAGATATAGTTTAAGCCTTTTTTTTCCCTTATGTCATTGACCTAATATGGCCATGTGCTCAAATTAGGTCAATGAAGTCATGGGCATCCCAACCCAGGGAATCTCTCACCCACAGCTTATTGGCTCAGCAATGACAGCTAACTTCTGGTTTTGGATGATCTTGAATCCAAGCCTGAACCCAAGCTCATCGCTAATAAAGACTGGGGGGTTAACTACAGGGGTCGCAATTGTGACCCTGCCCCATGCTCCAGGGGGCCTGTACGGCTCCCCCCCCCCCCCCGTACACCTGGATAGGAGGGACGGTGGGGGCGGGGTATAGAGTTGGTTTAGTATGCTTTGGTTTGCAAATTAATGGGAATTTCTGTGCAGAGCTATTCCCATCCATTAATTCTGTGAAGCTGAGGCTGCAGAGATAGAGAGTGAGGGCCATGTCCTCAATCTTCTCTATCTGTCTCAAGGGTGAAACATCAGAGGTCTATTTAGACCTCTGATATCTCACAAAAAAAACCATCAGGGCACCTATGAAATTGTAAAAAAAATTAAAAATAAAATTGTAAAAAAATAATAATTGTAAAAAAAATTAAATAGTAGAAAAAAATAAAATTGTAAAAAAAATAAATAAAATAAAATGGTTAAATAATTAAAAATACATAAATGAATAAATAAATAAAAGTACAAAAATAAAAAAAAACTACTGACACCAGTTGCAGAACTACCAGTGTTGCAAAGGTTGCATTTGTGACTGGGTCATGGCTTTCCACCACTTTGGCAGAATCTCAAGACAGTAGGAAGGGGGCCCACCACAGAACATGTGAAAGGACCCTGTAATAGGAGTAAAGGGCCCCGAGATCAGTGGGAAGGGCCCAGAGGTCTTGGCTGAGAGTCAGGGGAGCTGTTCATGGTTTCTTGCAGTGGGGCCCTGAAGGTTCTAGATACGCCTCTGAATGAGGAAAATATGTTTTGGAGGAGTTCAGGGTGCCATATACCAATTTTAGGTCAGTGATGCCACAGGCTTCCTTGGCCCTTTGTGTATGTCAGCTGCAGGTAGGGAATCTCTTGCTCTCCACTCATTGGCCCAGCAATGACATCTAAAATCCGGGTTTGGATGAACGTGGATTTGAACTAAACCCAAGTCCAAACCCAAGGTCATCACCATATACTTTGGAGGAGTCCATGGTGCTGCTATTTTTGGATTGCACTTGCAAATTAACCTGGTGAAGAGGATTTACCACATACCAGGAAAGCGAGTTGGATGAGTGGTAGAGAAGTTTCATCTTGATCTGCAACCCAAAGGCTGGTCTGGAGTTATGGACTGCGGGGGACAGTTGTAGACTTTGTTGTGTCGATTCGAGTTGTGTAATTCTGTCTACCAGGAATTGTTTCACGGAGAGCTTCCTGCTGTGAGCCCAGTGTAAAGTTTCTGTGTGAACAGTGAAAAGATTCATCCTACAGGGAGAAGCCAATTCGGGTGTAAAGTATGAGGACAACGTGAATAAACAGAGTCTATTTATGTTACTTTGCACTTTGTCTGCCCATTGTTAAGGGATATATATGGAGGCATGCTGTTGCTTCCTACAGTCTGAAAGGAGGGCCAGGTCATTGACATACAAAAGTAGCTAAAAAGTATCTTCCAAAGATCTATCCAATATTTTATGGACTAAATTTGATTAGGTAAACTGAGAATATTTGGCTTACTCTACATTGACTTTACAAACAGGTGCTTGGCGTGCATGGATTGCATGCTCCTGATTCCTGCTGAGCTCCTCCACCATGATGAAAACGATATATTGAGCTAACCAAATCTCAGGGCTGTGTTTAGCTGTGGACAGAGCCGGGAACAGAGGGGAGGAATAGGGAAGAGGTAAACCCAAAAACAAAGAAGGAACATATTGCAGCTTACCAGATGTGGAGATGGTGTTACCAGGCCCCAAGGCTTAGCTATTGTCTTGCACATTGGCACTTTATTTATTTTTTCACTGCACTTATTTTTATGTCTTTTTCAATCACTGAATGGTAGGGTGTAGATCCTCGGGCCTATCCTAAAGTCTAGACGGTGGAGGGGTGGTCCTTAGGTTCCTTCCTCCCTTGCCTTTGGGGTCTCTCCTTTGAAGAGCCCCTAACTTAGAACTTGGTGACTGGCTTTGGCTGACTACAGGGAGAGGGGTCCTCCAGGCCCTTTGACTACCCTGTCAGTAGTCTTGCGCCCCAGGAGGTCAGGGATGGGTCCTTCCTCTTCAGGAGGGGACCATATGACACACCCTGGTGCACTTACACTATATTGTCTAAAGCAGGTGTAGGCAACCAGTAGCCCTCCAGCTGTTGTGGAACTACATTTCCCATGAGGCATTGCAAGGCTGACAGTTACAATTACTCCCAGAGGCATGATGGGACTTGTAGTTCTGCAACAGCAGGTTGCCTACCCCTGGTCTAAAGTATTGGGACGTCTGCCTTTACACACACATGAACTTTAATGGCATCGCAGTCTTCGTCTGTAGGGTTCCATATTAAGTTGGCCCACCCTTTGCAGCTATAACAGCTTCAACTCTTCTGGGAAGGCTGTCCACAAGGTTTAGGAGTGTCTATGGGAATGTTTGACCATTCTTCTAGAAGTGCGTTTGTGAGGTCAGGTATTCATGTTGGATGAGAAGGCCTGTCTTGCACTCTCCGCTCTAATTCATCCCAAAGGTGTTCTATTGGGTTGAGGTCAGGACTCTGTGCGGGCCAGTCAAGTTACCCCACCCCCAAACTCGCTCATCCATGTCTTTATGGACCTTGCTTTGTGCAGTGGTGGGCAGTCATGTTGGAACAGGAAGGGGCCATCCCCAAACTGTTCCCACAAAGTTGGGAGCATGAAATTGTCTAAAATGTCTTGTTATGCTGACGCCTTAAGAGTTCCCTTCACTGGAACTAAGGGGCCAAGCCCAACCCCTGAAAAACAACCCCACACCATAATCCCCCCTCCACCAAATGATCTGGACCAATGCACAAAGCAAGGTCCATAGAGACATGAATGAGCGAGTTTGGGATGGGGTAACTTGACTGGCCCGCACAGAGTCCTGACCTCAACCCGACAGAACACCTTTGGGATGAATTAGAGTGGAGACTGTGAGTCAGGCCTTCTCACCCAACATCAGTGCCTGACCTCACAAATGCGCTTCTGGAAGAATGGTCAAACATTCCCATAGACACTCCTAAACCTTGTGGACAGCCTTCCCAGAAGAGTTGAAGCTGTTATAGCTGCAAAGGGTGGGCCAACTCAATATTGAACCCTATGGACTGAGACTGGGATGTCATTAAAGTTCACGTGTGTGTAAAGGCAGGTGTCCCAATACTTTTGACAATATAGTGTATGTGTTCACGTGCACTTTTTTGCTTCACGTTGGTGTTTCGATTTTGCGCACAGCGGGCTCAAAGAACAATAAAAATAAAACAGTCCTTAGGTGTGTTGGCTGCATTAGTTTTTTTTTTTTTTGCTTTTTTTTTTCCTCCTTTAATTTTACCTTGTGATCCTGCCAGTAACACACTTCCTGTCCTAGGGTGAGGACTCTCACAGGAAGCCGTTTAGGACTACATAATCTTTCCCTCTCCTCCATAACATAGAAAGGAGGTTGTTTAGTAGTTCACAGAGAAAATTGGTCACAATGCTGAGGGACCCATTGAGATATTTGTGGTGTTAACACATATGCGTTATACAGCATGGAAACGTGCGTTGCCATACGGTAGCCCTTTGAAAATGTTGGGCTGCCATTGCACCCAACTCATGTCAAAAATTGCCTGTGACCCTTTTTTCGTAATTCAGCATGTGCATTGTTGTGTATTCCAGTGTGCTGCAGTAAAAATGCATTGCCTTAATTCACAATGAATAGCATCTCAACACAGCAACGCATGTAGCATGCATTACCACATGTTGCTTCACCGCAATGAAAAAGTGATGTTGGCGAGAAAGTGATAAATTGGAACTTCACTCACTCAATCAACATGGATATTTTCAATCCTTATGCTGCTAGCATTAGTAAATAGATAGGAAAATATATCCTATTTACTTATTTTAAACATTTCTTCAGATACTTCCTGGTTTCTTGCCTAGGTAAATGATGTCATACATGTCAGGAGTCTTCAGGAGGGAAGGAGAGGAGGAGGGGTTTTCTCAGCTAAGCACACTATCCTGGATGCATGCCTGAGCTAAGGGCAGATGAACTCCAGGAAGTAAATGCTATATGAATCATCTGCCCTTACTCAAGATGGCCACAGCTAGAAATGCTAGAGGGTTATTTTTCAAGTGATTTCTCAACAAAATAAAGTATGGAGACATGGATGAATGGGGGAGTTTGCTTTAAATATTACAAATTAATTAAGAGAAGATTCAACGAGTTACATGGTCATTTTTTTAATCACTTGCCGACTGCGCTATAGCCAATTGACAGTCCAGCACGGTCATCCAGTTCTTGAAGGCCGTTTATTGACGTCCTCCCAGAACCATGTGCACACTGTGATCATGGTGTCCTTCGGACACAGCTGATCACAGATCCGGGTAAAGAGCCAATCACAGCTGATCCTGGTGTAAACACGCTTGCTGGTTTTTGGCATTACTCTCCTCACACTATGACAGCATAAGGAGAGGAGAGAGCCCGTAACCGTCCAGTGAGGAAGGACATCTTCACTGATCACTGATCGTCAGTGTCCTGATCATCAGTGCAGCCCCAACAGTGCCCATCAGTGCTGCCTATTAGTGCCCATTAGTGATGCCAATATGTGTTGCCTATTAGTGCACATCATTTCTGCCTATCAGTGCCGCCTATTAGTGCCCACCAGTGCCATCCAACATGGTGCCCATCAGTGCCGCCTATCAGTGCAGCCCACTGGTGCAGCCTATCAGTGCAGCCTATTAGTGCCCATCAGTGCCGCCTCATCAGTGCCCATCAGTGCAGCCTATTAGTGCCCATCAGTGCCATCCAACACAGTGCCCATCAGTGCCGCCTATCAGTGCAGCCCACCAGTGCAGCCCACCAGTGCAGCCTATTAGTGCCCATCAGTGCCGCCTCATCAGTGCCCATCAGTGCAGCCTATTAGTGCATATCAGTGCAGGAGAAGAATTACCTGTTTGCAAAATTTTATAACTTTTTTCAAAACAATTTTCAAAATTGTTGGTCTTTTTTTTCATTTGTTTAACAAAAAATAAAAAAAATTAACTACCACCAAAAAAAAGCGTGTGTGAAAAAAATGCTAAAACTTTTATATGGGTACAGTGTTGCCTGACCGCGGAATTGTCATTCAAAGTGTAGTGACAGCGCTGAAAGCTGACCTGGGCAATAAGGGGGTAAAATGCCCAATAGGATAGTGGTAAAAGGATAGTAATTATTATATAATATAATATTATAATATAATATTATATAATTTTTTATCCTTTTAGAGATTTTCTCTTGTTCGCAGCATTTTTGGTTGGGGAGCGTGCATAGAGGCATTACCTAGCTCCCCAACATCATGATTCGTTGCGCACAGCCATTATCCTTATAGTAAGGTGACCAGATTTTTAAAATTAAATCCAGGGACATTTTTTTTTTTTTATTGGCAAATGGTAAACTATTTTATAAGCACGTTTTCCTCAAGTTATATAAGCAATGTATGTGGTATGTGTTTATGGAATGATTGTATGATATATATACGTTATTTCTCACATTTTGTCCATGAGGTTAAAAAAAGATACTTCTTAGATTTTTTTAAGATATGACTACCAAATGTTATGAAGATAAGATAGAGAAGAAACAGAGTTCAGGAGTGCGTTACATAAATAATGCAGGGCTCAGGAGTGCGCTACATAAAGAATGCAGGCCTCAGGAGTGCGCTACATAAAGAATGCAGGGCTCAGGAGTGCGTTACATAATGAATGCAGGGCTCAGGAGTGAGCTACATAAAGAATGCAGGGCTCAGGAGTGAGCTACATAAAGAATGCAGGGCTCAGGAGTGCGTTACATAAAGAATGCAGGGCTCAGGAGTGCGCTACATAAAGAATGCAGGCCTCAGGAGTGCGCTACATAAAGAATGCAGGGCTCAGGAGTGCGTTACATAAAGAATGCAGGGCTCAGGAGTGAGCTACATAAAGAATGCAGGGCTCAGGAGTGCGCTACATACAGAATGCAGGTGTTAGGAAAATGGACTGGTCTGACCGTTTCTGGCCCTCCGTGCGCGTTTGCGCGTGTTCACGCGCGTGTGCGCTAATGGCGCCAATAGCGGCCATTTAAGCAGGACAACTCCAGGAAGCAAGTGCTGTCCGTTCTACAGCGTTTGCTGACCAAGCAAGACTCCCGTTTCCGGTTGACTCCCGAGGCACATGAGGCCTTCTTAACGCTCAAGAAGCTGTTTACGTCTGCTCCTGTCCTGAAGCATCCGGATCCAGTCTTGCCCTATATCCTGGAGGTGGATGCCTCGGAGACTGCGGTGGGAGCGGTTCTGTCCCAGAGACAAGGCCCCAAGGCTTCCCCATACCCCATCGCATTCTTCTCCCAGAAGCTCTCACCACCAGAAACCAATTATGATGTTGGAGATCGAGAGCTGTTGGCAATTCAGTCCACCTTGGAGGAATGGCGGTATTTGTTGGAGGGAGCCGCGCATCCTGTTCTGGTCTTCATGGACCACAAGAACCTTGAGTACCTCCGGACTGCAAAGAGACTCGAGCCCCGTCAGGCACGATGGGCACTCTTTCTCTCAAGGTTCCAACTCCACATCACTTACAGGCCTGGGTCGAAGAACACAAAACCAGGTGCTCTATCCAGGATGTTTAATGACTCTGAAAGACCGGCTCCACCAGACACCATCCTTCCGTCCCAGAGCTTCTTATTATCCAAAGAGGACCTGCTATCCCGACTCAGGCGGGCCCTAACCCATGTCACCACGCCACCTGACCCTTGACTGGTACTGAGAGATGGACTGCGGTGGTACCGTTACAGGGTCTTCATACCCAAGGAACTACGCCTGACTATCCTCCAACTGTGCCAAGACCATCAATAGGCAGGCCACTTTGGTAGTCGCAAGACACATGAGTTAGTGTCTCGTTCCTTTTGGTGGCCCTCTGCTGACGAGGACTGTAAAAAATACGTCAGCGCCTGTCCAGTCTGCGCCCGCAACAAGACAAGCGGGGCCGAAGCCTGGGGTTTACTAAACCCACTTCCCATTCCTGGACGCCCATGGTCCCACATATCCATGGACTTTATAGTCGAATTGCCTCCTTCGGCCGGCTTCAATTCCATCTTTGTGGTCGTGGACCGCCTCACGAAAATGGCCCATTTTATACCCATGAAGGGTGCCCCGTCTGCTACAGAAACGGCAAAAGCCTTCATCAAGGAGATTGTCCGTCTTCATGGAATCCCCACCAATATAGTCTCTGATCGTGGAGTACAATTCACGTCCCGGGTCTGGAAGGCCATATGCTCGGGTTTGGGGATTAAACTATCGTTCTCGTCTGCTTATCATCTGCAGACGAATGGCCAGACTGAACGAACTAATCAAACCCTGGAGCAGTACCTCCGTTGTTACTCTTCCTTCTCCCAGGATGATTGAACCTCGCCAATCATCCTACCTTCCTACCCAGCGTGAGTCCAGAAAGTTTGGTGCCAGCGGCCCAAAGCATCACAGAATTCCTTGTAAGGAACAGTCAATTGCTACAGGAGACACTTTCCCGGACCCAGGAGCTCAACAAGAAGGCCTTTGACAAGGTGAAGCGAGGGAAATTGGACCTGCAGCCGGGTGACTGAGTTTGGCTAGCAACCAAAAACCTAAAACTTTCCTGCCCCTCCAAGAAATTAGGACCAAGGTTTATGGGACCATTTCCTGTGAAGAAAAGGATCAACCAGGTTGCATAAGAGCTGGTCCTTCCTCAGTCCATGCGAGTCCATCCGCTATTCCACGTCACGCTACTTAAACCGGTGACCCCTCAAGACCCCTTCCCGGGACAAAGGACAGCTCCACCGGGGCCAGTTCTAGTGGACGGAGAGGAGGAGTTCGAGTTGGAGGCTGTCCTGGCTTGCAGGAAGAGGGGGGGCTCTATCCAGTTCTTAGTCAAGTGGAAGGGGTATGGCCTTGAGGAAAACTCATGGGAACCTGAGGACAACATCCACGCCAATAAACTCATCGAAGAATTACGGAAGAAACACCCTGAACTGAGAGCCCGGTTGGGCATCCGGAGGCTGCCCCTTGGGGGGGGGGGGCAATGTTAGGAAAATAGGAAAATGGACTGGTCTGGCCGTTTCTGGCCCTCCGTGCGCGCTAATGGCGCCAATAGCGGTCATTTAAGCAGGACAACACCAGGAAGCAAGTGCTGTCCGTTCTACAGCGTTTGTGTGTTCCCGTAGCAACCTGTGATCCTGATTGTTTGTTCCTCTGACCCGGCTTGCCTTGACCCTGCTATTGATCTCCGCCTGCACCGACCCCGGCTTCCACGACCACTCTTCTGCCTACCCCCTTGTACCTCGCTGCCTGCCTGTTAACGAACTCTGCTTGCACCCGACTACTCTTCAGCCTGACCCATCTGTACTGCTCCGCCAGCTCCTTACCGACCCGGCCTGCAACACCACGCTTCAGCTTGCACAAGCACCACACGGACCAGCACACCACCACCTGTGACCCAGTCTGACCCTCATGCCTCCCTGTACTCCCTAGCTCCCTGTCTACACTACCAGGTACATGACAGCAGGGCTCAGGAGTGCTCTACATAAAGAATGCAGGGCTCAGGCGTGCGCTACATAAAGAATGCAGGGCTCAGGAGTGCTCTACATAAAGAATGCAGGGCTCAGGAGTGCTCTACATAAATAATGCAGGGCTCTGCAGTGCGCTACATAAATAATGCAGTGCCCATCTATACAGCCTCACAAGTGCCCATCTATGCAGCCTCACAAGTGCCCATCTATGCAGCCTCACAAGTGCCCATCTATGCAGGCTCAAAAGTGCCCAGCAATGCAGCCTCACCAGTGACTATTAATGCAGCCTCATCAGTGCCCATCAATGCAGCCACCAGTGCCCAGCAATGCAGCTCCACCAGTGCAGGAAATCAGCGAGGAGAGTTGCCTAGATCCTCACACAGGCCGGCGTCGCCCACTGTGACAGCCAGAGGTGTCACTAGGGTTGGTGTCCCCTGGTGCGGTAAAACATGGTGTCACCCCTCCCGGTGGTTAACACCATGCTGTCCTGCTGCTGCACCTAGCACAAATCCCCCCTCCTAGCACAAATCTCCCTTCCTCACCCAAATCCCCCCTCTCCACACCCAAATCCCCCCTCCTAGCACAAATCCCCCCAATCCCCTGTCCTCACATGATTCCTCCCAATCCCTCCTCCTAGCACAAATCTCTCCCAATTTCCTCTCCTCGCACAAATCCTTACCCAACCTCCCTCTGAGCATATATACCCCCATTCCTTCTTCTAGCACAATCCACCCCTCCCATCATCCCTATTACCCTTCACATTATAAATAGCCCCCACCCCCCATCCTGCACAAACCTCTCATCTGAACACCATTGATTGCCCCCCCCTTTCCCTTTCATTGTGCAAAGCCCCCGAGCCTGTAAGCTTGCCCCACCCCCAACTTACAGGTGGGAAACCAAGTAGAGGTATGGATCGTGTTGTGTCCTTTATGGAGGATCGCTCCACTGACAGGAGGGGTAAAACACAGCCCACACCTTCCGGCTCCACAACCCGTACCTCCCGGCTCCAAAGCCCGCACCTCCTGGCTCCACAGCCCGCACCACCCAGCTCCACAGCCCGCACTTCTTGGCTCCACAGCATGCATTTCCCGGCTTCACAGCCCGCACATCCTGGGTTCGGCCGTCAGTGCCGGGTGGGGGGAAGGCACTCAGCGGCCAGGCACAGCAACATCCATGAAAAGACCGGCACCCCATAGATCCAGCCATGGTGTCACCCAGGTGCAGCCCGCACCCCCATAGCAACACCACTGGTGACAGCTTTAATTTGAATTGTCATACAAGTCCAGCCTTCTGGATCAGCTCATAACTATGATAGACAGCACAATGGGCAAGTGTGCTGCCTATCAAAGCCAAGGAGCCAAACCAGGAGGCAGGACTTGTGTGACGGAGGGTGCCCTCCAATCCAGGGATAAATTCGGGGACAGGCTGGCTCTGGGGGCAGTGTCCTCAATCTGGAGACTGTCCCAGGAAACCGGGGATGTCTGATCACCCTACCTTATAGTGCAGATCAGAGAACCAGTAGTCAAGCATGAGCTAGTGGAGGAGCAGCCATCTTTGCCTGTGTGTGTCTGTGCAAATATTTCCATGTGGCTGAAGCTTCGGTCAGGAGCGCACATTTAGGGGTGGCCGTGCTGTGGCTCCAGGTAGACCCTACAAAGCAGCGTGGCCACCCAACAGAAGGAAGTGTTCTCTATCACATCTTCTGTAGGATACAGTGGAGAAAATAATTATTTGATCCCCTGCAAATTTTGTAAGTTTGCCCACTTACAAAGAAATGAAGGTCTACAATTTTTATTATAGGAATATTTTAAATATTAAAAATCCAGAAAAAAAAACACATGATACAAATTTTATAAATTGAGTTGCAGTTCAATGAGTAAAATAAGTATTTGATCCCCAAGCAAAACATGACTTAATATTTTGTGGAGAAACCCGTGCTGGCAAGCACAGAGGTAAGACGTTTCTTGTAGTTGGTGACCAGGTCTGCACACATCTCAGGAGGGATTTTGATCCACTCTTCTTTACAGATCTTCTCTGAATCCTTAAGGTTTCTTGGCTGTCACTTGGCAACTCGAAATATCAGCTCCCTCCATACATTTTATATAGGATTAAGGTCTGGAGATGGGCTAGGCCACTCCGTCACCCTAATGTGCTTCTTCTTGAGCCATTCCTTTGTTGCCTTGGCAATATATTTTGGGTCATTGTCATGCTGAAAGACCCATCCACGACCCATCTTCAGAGTTCTGGCTGAGGGAAGAAGGTTCTCATCCAAGATTTTACAATACATGGCCTTGTCCATTGGCCCCTTGATGTGGCAAAGTCGGTCTGTACCTTTAGCAGAGAAACAGCCCCAAGGATAATGTTTCCACCTCCATGCTTGATTGTAGGGATGATGTTCTTAGGGTCATAGTCAGCTTTTTTCTTCCTCCAAACATGGCGAGTCCCCCTCCTCAAGAAGGCACATGTATAGTCATGCCAATGAACATCTAAATGATTCAGAGTATTAAGAGAAAGTGCTGTGGTCAGATGTGATCAAGATTGAGCTCTTTGGCATTAAAGCGGAGTTTCACCCTATTAAAAGTCAGCAGCTACAAAAAGTGTAGCTGCTGACTTTTAAGAATCGGACACTCACTTATCCCCAATGCTCCAGCGATGCAGCCGCCCGAAACCTCCCTCTTCTCCCCCTCCTTCATGCGGCACCGGCATCACAATTGCGGGCACCCAGCTTTGGCTTCATGCGAGCTGCGCTGCACTTTGTGAATGGCCGTTGTATCTTCTGGGACATGTGACGTGTCCCAGAAGATCGCCGAGAGGGAGGGGGGAAGGTGAACTTCCTTACTGTGCCATGGAGTCACAGGAGGATGTGCAGCACGGTCCCTGACAAAACAGGGTCCCCGCTGCCACCTTAAAAAATGACATGCCAATTGTGGCATGTGGGGGGGGGGGGGGGTCACCTTCCCTTAAAGCTCACACTTTTGTGTGGAACTCCGCTTTAACTCAACTCGCCGTGTTTTGAGGAAGAAAAATGCTGACTATGATCCTAAGAACACCATCCCTACAGCCAAGCATGGAGCTGGAAACATGGGGCTTTGGGGCTGTTTCTCTGCTAAAGGTACAGGCTGACTTTCCTACATTGGGGTGCCAATGGATGGGGCCATGTATTGTAAAGTCTTGGATGAGAACCTTCTTCCCTCAGCCAGAGCACTGAAGATGGGTCGTGGATTGGTCTTCCAGCATGACAATGACCCAAAACATATCGCCAAGGCAACAAAGGAGCGGCTCAAGAAGAAGCACATTAAGGTCATGGAGTCGCCTAGCCAGCCTCCAGATCTTAATCTTATAGAACATTTATGGAGGGAGCTGAAACTTCAGGTTTCCGAAATACAGCCAAGAAACCTTAAGGATTTAGAGAAGATCTGTAAAAAAGAGTGGACCTCCTGAGATGTGCAAACCTGCAAACCAACTCCAAGAAACGTCTGACCTCTGTGCTTGCCAACAAGGGTTTCTCCACCATCTACTAAGCCACGTTCTGCTTGGGGATCAAATACTTATTTTACTCACAGAACTGCAACTTTATAGCGTTTGTTTTATGTGTTTTTTTCTGGATTTTTGGTTGATATTCTGTCTCTATCATATAAAATACAACTATGATAAAAATTATAGACCCTTCATTTCTCTGTAAGTGGGCAAACTTACAAAATCTGCTGGGGATCAAATCATTATTCTCCCCGCTGTACTTTACCCTTAAAAGAAAGTTGTGCAGCGTTTCTCACAGATTACAATGTGTAATGGGTTTAATAACACTTTAAACCATACACAAGCCATAAAAATATTTCTGTGCTGATGTCCCCTTTTACAACACATGCAGCTCGTAAAACGCACAGAAGTTTGCCGCACGTGACCTGAGCACATAGCAACACCCAGCTCCATACAAGTTTAAACAGCTCCTGTTTATCTGTCTCCAAGAGACCGGCTTTTCTGCCACCAATCCGAGCCGGCGATTGCCAGCAAGGCGGGGCCGGCTGGGAGCGTTACGCTGCTAATACTGTGCGTCCGTCAACTGCAACAGCATGAGAGATAATTGCTGTGTGTGCTACAAAGGGTGCAGACTGTGCTGCTCCCTCGTCCATTGTGACACACAACAAAGCCGGGGGGGAGAAAAGAAAATAGACGTGGGTGTGAGGTGACCCGGCGCGCCAGATCCGACCGTTTCCGCACGTACAGCCTCATCCAAGAAATAATCCTCCTATTGGCTCTCTACTGTGCAAATTAAAGAGTCGTAGAAAGTCAGCGGCGATTTCCTAGAATGCAGCTTGTTGTAAAACTGTTCACGATCCCCCACCCCCCCCCATGTTTAGCGCTTTGGCGGACGTGAAATTTTGTAGCAGCAATTAATCGTTGCTACAAATCTCCAGTGGTTAATCACCAAGCGATTTGCTGCTGCTACAAGTTCAACAAGTTCTACTTCATTAGCTCTGCTGCACATTGCTCTCCTTTGATTTGTAGTTAAGCCATAGAGGGGAAAGTGTGATTGTTGCTGGTGAGCTTGATGTTGCTCACGGCCATAGCAAGGAGCAAAGCAGCAGATCAATGGGGCCCCTTGGCAAAATTGTCATTGACCTTAACCATTAGCCGACCAACCGCCATCATTGTACTGCAACAGTTCGGCTCGTTCCCGCGAAACAACCAGGGGCGTAACTATAGGGGCTGCAGGGGTCGCAATCGCAACCTTGCCCCGTGCTCCAGGGGGCCCCTGTGCCTCCCTTGTACACCTGCATAGGAGGGATGGAGGTGGCGGCATTTAGAGGAACCAATGTCCTCCATTTTCCTCCTAATGGAGGAGATTGGTAACTCTTTATGCTGCCCCCGCCACCCCTCCTATCCAGTTTACTTTTCTGCTGCTGTTTCTAAGTCTGTGTGCTCCCTTGGTCCCCCCACAGCGCTGCCATCTCCCCCCCCCTCCTCTCTCCTGCCAGCTGCTGTAGAAGATGTGCCATGATGGAGAGATGGGAACGGGTCAGTAAATTTGTCATTTACCAGCTCCTTCCTTTTCTGAATGAACAGAGTCAGTGATTGGTACCAATCACTGACTCTGTTTATTCATAACTGAGGCATAGTAAACTGTTTTTACTATACTTCCGTTTCTGAATGAATGGGAGGCTCAGTGCACAGCTATTCCTGTCCATTCATTCTGAGATTGAGGGCTGAGGTTTGTTTAGACTCCTGATATCTCATCAAAGCCTCCCAACAGGGCTCCTAAAAAAATTGTAAAAAATAATAAAAAATAAAATTGTAAAAAAAATAAAATGAAATGATAAAAAATAATAAACTTAAAATAACAAAAATTAAAAACTACTGACACCAGTGAGGGAACTATCAGGATTGCAAAGGTCACACTTGTGACCGGGCCCTGGCATTTCACCACCGTGGGGAGGCCCGAAGATGGCGAAAGGGGGCCCGCTGCAGAATTTGTAAAAGGGTCCCACTGCGGGACTGCATTGGAAGTAAAGGGCCCCAGGATCAGTGGGAAGAGGGAAGTGCCCTGGCCAGAGGTTAGGGGGCTCTTCATAATTCCTTGCACCAAGGCCCTGAAGGTTCTAGTTACGCCTCTGCGAAACGCCGTCATTGTACGTCGGTTGCGGGAAAGTGTTTAGTGGGCACGTGCTCGCCGCTGGAGGCCAGCGGGTGGGGTGGACTCGATGTCCGCTGCAGAGAGAGGCAGAACGGGGCTTTGCCAGTGAAAACAAAGCAGATCCCCGTTCTGTCAGGGAAGTAGGTCTGTTCTCTCTCCTCCAATCAGCCCAGCCCCCATACAGTTAGAAATCCCCCCCAGGGAACACATTTAACCCCTTGATCACCACTAGTGTTAACCCCTTCCCTGCCAGTGTCATTTATGAAGTAATCAGTGCATTGTTCTCTCACTGATCGCTGTATAAATGTCACTGGTACCAAATGAGTGTCAAAAGTGTCCGATCTGTCAGCCACAATATCGCAGTCCCGCTAAAAATCGCAGATCACCGCCATTACTAGTAAAAAAAGAATAATAATAATAATTTTGTAGACGCTATAACTTTTGCGTAAACCAATCAATAAACGCTTATTGCAATTTTTTTACCAAAAATATGTAGAATACATATCGGCCTAAACTGATGAAGAAATTTGGGTTTTTTTACATTTTTTTTGGATATTTGTTATAGCAAAAAAGTAAAAAATATTTTTTTTTTCAAAATTTTCGTTTTGTTTTTGTTTGCAGCGCAAAAAAAATAAAAACCGCAGAAGTGATAAAATACCACCAAAAGAAAGCTCTATTTGTGGGAAAAAAGGACATTTGTTTGGGTGCAATGTCACAGCAATTGTCAGTTAAAGCGACGCAGTGCCGTATCGCAAAAAATGGCCTGGTCATTTAGACCTCATGCACACTGCTGCTGGTAAATGGACGTTTGGGAGCAGTTGGGTGTTTTTTTCAGCTGCCCCTGAACTCTCCTCTATGTTATCTTATCAGTACACAGGGTCGTTTATTGTCGTTTCTAGGCAGTTGAGTTTAGAAGCATTTCTTGGAAAGCAAAAAAATGCATTTGGGTTGGATGTTCAGAGGCATTTGAAATGGCAAATGCCTGTAACAGCTTATGGACGCGCCTAAACTCATTAAAAAAAAAAAAACGTTCTAGACGCAAACGCGGCCAAACGGATGTTTTTAAACGTTGTTTAAAAGTTGAGTCATTCGGGGGAGGTTGAAAAACGTCCTGTGTACATGTAGCCTTAAGGGGAAATCCTTCCGGTCCTTAAAGTGGAACTTCAGTCATTTTTTCATCTTTCTATTTTTTAAATCCTCATGTTGTTTTAACTTTGGATAGTAAAACATTTTGTTTTCTGCCAGTAAATACCTTATACAGCCCACTTCCTGTTTCTTGTCTGGAAAAATGCCTTTGCATTTGACATCATGCATGGCTCTCTGCCAGGAAGGGAGGGGGGATGAGTCATAAGAGGGCCAATGAAAGCTGCAGGGCTGGAGATGTGCCTCTGTGTGTCTGTGTAAATCCAGGAAGTGAACAGGCAGCAGCTTCAGCTGCCCACAGTTAAAATGGATGCAGCCAGACTCAGTGGAGGGAGATTTCTGCAGCATATTTGGCAAGTACAGAATCACAGTATATGTAAAATAATATGCAAAGTGGTTGGAGGGAAGCTTCAGAATGTCAAAGATGTTTTTATTACAAATTATGTGAGCAGACTGCAGTTCCTCTTTAAGTGGTTAAAGCGGAGCTTCAGTAATTTTTTCATCTTTCCATCTATTAAATCCTCTGCCCTTGTTGTTTTAACTTTGGATAGTAAAACTATTTTTTTCTGCCAGTAAATAACTTATACAGCCCACTTCCTCTTTCTTGTTTGGTCATTAGCCTAGGCTTATGACATCATGCACAGCTCTCTCTCTCACTCTTGTGAGAATTTGCCAGGAAGGGAGGGGGGATGAGTCATAAGAGTGCCAATGAGAGCTGTGGGGCTGCAGAGCTGGAGGTGTGCCTCTGTGTGTCTGTGTAAATTCAGGAAGTGAAAACGCAGCAGCTTCAGCTGCCCACAGTTAAAATGGCTGCAGCCAGACATAGTGAATGGAGACTTCTGCAGCATATTTGGCAAGTACAGAATCACAGTATATATAAAATAATATGCAAAGTGGTTGGAGGGAAGCTTCAGAATGGAAAAATATGTTTTTATTACAAATTATATGAGCAGACTGCAGTTCCTCTTTAACCACTTACTCTTTGGAAAATGTTACCCCCTTCAAGACCAGGCCATTTTTTGCTATTCAGCACTGCGCTACTTTCACTAAGGGATGTGCCAATTTTTATTCCCTGCAAAAACCGGCATATCTCCTTTGTCAGTAGAGAAGTCTTTGTTGTTTACCTACTCTCTCCTGTCACTTACTCTGCTGATTGGCTAGTCCTGGCCATAAATCATGGGCCGATGGTGGTCATGCGTTGGAGCCAGTCACAGTGTGCGCGCGCCCCGTACCCAGAAATGCTGGGGCCCCTTTCACACTTGTGCGACTTGGGACTGCAAAGTCGCATGACAAGTTGTACCCAATGATTTTCAATGAGTACCATTCATATCTGTACGACTTCGGAGCGACTTCAAAGTAGTGCCTGCACTACTTTGATCTGTCTTTGATGCGACTTGAGGTCCATAGTCCTCAGGATTACACAGGCATTGCTTCAAGTTGCATCAAAATTGCGGCATAATCGCGGTAAAATCTCACTGCTTTCAAGTCGCACAAGTGTGAAAGGGGCGTACCTATACAGTGTGTGGTCTGTAAGTGGTTAAAGCAAAACTATACTCACCTTCAGTCCAGTAATGATGCTTCTCAGGACTCCCTGCCAGCCACTGACATCTTTGGGTCGCCGCTTTCCAGGTCTCGATCGCCAAGATCATTGAATGGGCCAAAATGACGTCACTCTCGAGCATGTGCGGAAAGTCTGCCGAATTTGTACAATGGGTTTCACATGCAAAGCTGCCATTCAAATTGCTCACTTCACTTGGGCGCTGATGTCTATACTGCCCATCCAAGCCTCGTATATCAAATGTAGTTGAAAGATGCCGCGCTCCTTAGCAGTCCATATACTGAAACAAGATAGGGAGCAGCCTCGGCCTAGGCTTCTCCCAGAACTCAACTCTAATGTGTTTTGTCCCATGGGGTTTAGTCATAGAGACGAGGAACCTGTATGACTAAGCCCTGTGGGTGGGGCGAAACCTGTCAGAGGGTGTGGTCTGGGAGAAGCCTAGGCCAAGGCTGCTTTCTATCTTTTTTCAGCTTGTAGTATGGGTTGCTAAAAAGTGTGGAGTCTTTCAACTACATTTGGATATTTGAATACCTCCATCAATACATTACTGACATGTCACAATATACATCAACAGTAGAATTGTTCAGAAAAGTGCCACCTGTACTCTTTAAAGCACTATCCTTGAGCTCTAGTCTAGTGATGTTGCCTAGGTTGAGATGATGTCATCAGTCTTCTGCAGGCAGGAGGAAGCATTCCATCAGTAACCCCCCCCCCCAAGGACAGACTTCAATTTTGTAGCTTTGTGGGGAATCACAAGGTGAGAGGCTGCAGCAGGGGCTGATATGTGTCAAAATTTATGAGCACAGCCAACAAATACATATGAATGCAACAGGATTTACACGATCGTGTCATCTTTGAGACGGCATCTCAGTCCAGGAAGTGGATGGCGGTCCTGGATGATGCCTGTGTAGCCATTACTTATACAGGAGCTGCTTGTGATGGCAGGTCCTCTGTTCTGTCATGACTCTCTTAACAGCTGAATCCCCAAAGACACACTTGGCTGTAGACTAAAAGCCATATACACCTGTGTGACATAAGATTTAGTAAGCTACCACCAGTGGCGGCTGGTGCTTTATGGGTCGGGGGGAGGGAAAACTTCAGATGGACCTGACCATGGACATCCCCCCCCCCCCCCCCCCGTCGCTCCAGCCTGCACCGCGCACCATTATAGCAAAGTTAGGTTGACCTATAATAGGTGGAACTACAATCTCTATAATGGCATCAACTAACTTGGAAGAATGAAAAGGGTCCTTGTGTGCACTTTGCGCATACATCCCCAATTTAGGATGGGAGTATGCGTTTCTAGTGTTGGAGTACCCCTGAAGGAAACTTAAATTACCTTCTTTTGGTGGGGCCCTTCTTTAAGTGATGCATGTGATCTGTTCCTTTTGGAGTGTGGGTAGAGAATGACAGACAGGCTGCTAAGTAGAAACAGTCTCTATTTGGGTCAATGGTGTGTAGCGAGCATGTAGGTCATATAGTTCAGCTAGTCTGATCCCAATGGCTTGGCGCTCAGCCATGTCTTGAAACCAGGCCCAGGATCCTCACACAGGGTGCAGTCTCTCAGCTCCGATCTGGGGGATGCAGTGACTCTCACCCTCAAGCGCAGTCTCTTGTGCAGCTTTTGCAGATGCAGATTGCAGGTCCATAGTCTCTTCCTGATGTAGATGAACAGGCACAGCAGCAGGTACGCATGGCTTCCCCTCTTGGCTATGGTCCCTCAGACTTAAAGTTGAATTTTTTCATTTTTGATAGCACAAGGGAGGGTTATAACCCCTGTGAGATTTTTTTTCATTATCTGTGTCCCATTGTGGAGATTTCCCTTCACTTCCTGTCCCATAGCCAAACAGGAAGCGAGTGGAAATCCCTGCAAATTAAGGGAATTTCTTGGGGACCCCCAGGTCATCAGAACTAGAGTCCCCATTGGAAGATTTCCCCTCTATTACTTTTCTGGGGACAAACCAAAATTTAGGATTTTCTTTTACTTTCACTTTCAATGATAATGGTAAACAGGACAAATAGAGAGGCTGAATCTCCATAACGGGGACACAGACAGCATTAAAAAATTACGATTGTCCTAATCCCTTTCCCCTCTTTCCAAAACCAAAATAAAAGTTTTGCCTTTAGTTATACTTTAAGGCCTGTACACATGATCAGAAAATCATACAAAAAATACTGCTTTCGAAGCAATTTTTAGAAGGGACAAGCACGAAAATTTTTCTCGTACCATACCAGATCGTATGATTTTCGGCCAAAAATACAATACAAATACATTACATCAATTTCAAATTCTTATTCTATCGTATCAGAATTTTCGTACTTTAGCAACTTATTGAGGCAGCACAGTGGTATAGTGGTTAGCACTTTTGCCTGGCAGTCAGTGGCGGCCGGTGAAATTTTAGGATGGGGGCGGGGGGCAGACCCCACCCTTCCTTTTTGACCCCTCCCATTTCTCATAAATCCCACTCCTTATAGTTTCCACCCATTGTGTCAGGAGTATACAGCCCAGCATCACCAGATAGGGTATACAGCATCACAGATAGGGTATATAGCATTACCAGATAGGGGTATACAGAATCACCAGATAGGGTATACACATCACCAGATAGGGGTATACAGAGTCACCAGATAGGGTATGCACATTACCAGATAAGGGTATACAGAGCCACCAGAGCAGTATACAGAGCCCCTGATAGGGTATACAGAGCCTCTAGAGCAGTATACAGAGCCCCAGATAGGGTATACAGAGCCACCAGAGCAGTATACAAATCCACCAGAGCAGTATACAGAGCTCCAGATAGGGGCTTGTGGCACTGACAGACCCCCCCCCCTGAAGTCGGGACAAACTCCCCCACTTAACCCATCTAATAGCAGGCTGGCAGTGTTGCAGAGTCCGGCGAGCGGGGAGCGTGCTGGCAGTTTGCAGAGCCCGGCTTGCGGAGAGCGTGCTGGAGTGTGCAGAGTCCAGCAAGCAGGGAGCATGCTCTCCATGCTTCAGTGACATCCTCCTTCTCCTCTGAGATAGGCGTCCAATAGAATCGCCTGTCTTCTCCACCAATCAGGAAACCGGTAACATACCGGGGCTTCCTGATTGGCTGAGAGTGGTTCCCAGTTAGAAAGGCAAATGCCGGCCACATGAATTGGAGGTGGGTGGTCACGGGCGGCCATGGATAGATGCATGCTATGCATGCATCTATCCATGACAGAGGGGGTGGCTGGAGAGACGGGGCGGCGCCCGTGCGCCCTGATGGACGTGCCGCCACTGCTGGTAGCAAAAGGGTCACTGGTTCAGATCCCAGCCATGACACTACCGGCTTGGAGTTTGCATGCTGTTCCTGTGCCTGTGTGAGTTTCCGTGTACTTCGGTTTTCCTCCCACGCTCTAAAGAAACGCTGGTCTGTTAATCGGTTCCTGTATAAATTGGACCCAGTATGTGTATGTATGTGAGTTAGGGACCTTAGATTGTAAGCTCCTTGAGGGCAGGGACTGATGTGAATGTACAATATATATGCAAAGTGCTGCGTAAATTGACGGCGCTATGTAAGTACCTGAAATAAATAAATAAATAAGAAAACCTCTTTGTTTTTGATATGGAGACTAACATGCAAAAAAAAAAAAAATAGGACGATCATTCGTCCGATAAACTCATCTCAGCTATACAGGGGAGGGCTGGCAGCCTTAGGCCTGGGGGGCAAGTTCAGTCAAGTAGCCCATTGAACCACCGAATCAGCTCACCATCCATGCCCACCAGGTTTTATAATGGATATTGATGTTATGAAGCAAGACAAATATGATACAATGTGGTAACATAATTTAATGTTAATAGCAACAAAGGAGGTTTAACAAAAATAATGCATCAATAAAGCCTCATCAATGCCCATCAATGCAGCCTGGTCAGTGCCCATCAATGCAGCCTGATCAGTGCCCATCAATGCAGCCTCACCAGTGCCCATCCAAAGCAGCCTGCAATGCAGAGAGAGGAGAGGCGCCGGATTACAAAGAGCGGGGATCTCCTGCTTACCTGGTGCGCACGCTGTCATACGAAGTCCCACGCCCCTGGCCCCTACTTCCTACACAAAAAGAAAATATTGTCAGCGGGCAATGGCCGCCAGCCTTTTCAAATGTACGTTGGGATAGCCTGGGGGGCAATTGCTACCCTGCCCCCTGGCCCAGCCCTCCCCTGCAGCTATAAGCCTCGTACACACGAGCTGATGGTTGCTCAACCGAACGTTCAACTTTTGTCCAAATTGGGTGACGGTGGTTTGGTCTAGTCTACTGACATGAGTCAAGTAATCGGCCAACAAAGCCGAACATAGTGACGTGTTATGAGGAAGTTCAGGTGAATGTGATTTGTGAATCAAACACAGGTTACACCACCGAACTCTTCCTGGATTCCGAGCATGCGTGTTTGCACTTCCAACTTTTTGTTGGCTAACTTCTGTACACATGAGCCAACAATCTGCCAACGCCTTGTTGGCCAACACAAGTTTTTTAGTCTCGGACGATTGGAAATCAGCTGTAGAATCATGCGTACACACGATCGTACACACAGGCTGTTGGACGACTGTTGTTATAATCGGACCATGTGTACGGGCCTTTAGAGCACAGACCCCAACTACAGGTCCGCACACTTCTCTCTCCTCACTGGACTTCCTTGATCTGGAACAATTTGCTTGGGAAAACAGTAAAGCTCTGCTCCTCCAGGTGCAGTGACTTGTGAGAATTGAAGTTCACAGCCTGTTAGCCTCCATTAGCAAGACCTGCACTATCAGTGTGGCCATGCGGGGCGCTGGACCAACAGGTCTCTACCTGGTGCGTCACCCCCTCACAAGCACGTGACCACATCCCAAGGCCCCAATTGGCTAGTTTCATATTGTCCTCAGGGTGCAGTGCTCTGAACCCTCCCGGACCCTTGCACCCTGCGATACCAGCGAATCGGCATTGGTTTCCGGCTTACCGACCAATCAGGACAGGAGGCCGAAGACCCAGAACCTAGAAAGAAGACCAGGACAAACAGAAGCCATGGCGCTGGGCACCAGAGGAGCCGTGAGTGCAGACCTGGAGGGGCCCACCTGCACCCCCCAAAATCCTCCATCACCAGCCAACACTGACTTGGAGTGTTACACTTAAACGCTACTGCATATAAATAAAATCTGATGCTACATCTACTGTAGGGGCAACTTGCAATACACCAAGGTTTCTCCATTATCAGTGATACTTGTCAGTAGCTGATATCATGCCTAAAATAAGGTGTAGGAGTTTAAAAAGCTTGGCCTTCAATTTCAGCTGCTCAGAAAACATGATTTCTTTTTTAGCGGTTTGGGTTTATATGCGTGAACAAAGCAGATTCAATGATTTGCATTCATCCATTGCAGTCTCGGTGGATGTAACCTTACAGTGACCTCCTGTGGCCTCAGTCATGTTCTTCAATGAGAACGAGACATTCTGATCCTTCATTCTTTCATTGCACATCTGCGTTCTGCAAAATGAATACAGACAGAGCCAGTTACTCCGTCAGCTGCAATCCGGAGACATTCGGCAGGCTTGGAAGTGAATTCTGATCTTCTGGGTTTTTTTTTGTAACGGTTGCTAGAGATCCGTAGGCGGAAGCGGAATTACAGACATAGTCCAAAAATGTAAAAGCTGTTTTCAAAGTTTGTTGCCTTTATATTATACTTCAAAATGTTTCTTTGTTTTTTCTGTGAAACCAGCCTGGTTTCTATGACGGTCTCCAAGTTGCAAGGAAATTAAGACTGTTGTGAAGGTTTTATTTAGGTGAGTTTTAAAGTGGTTGTAAACCTCAGACATGAAATATGAACAAAGCATATCCCTCTATAGTGTGTACTTGTCTCAATCCAAAGCACTAAGTGTCATTTCTGCCTGCTGCCTCCTTCCTCTGCTATCTGCACGAATCACTTCTGACAGGTGACAGGTGTCCAACACACAGCCTGTGATTGACAACCTCAGCTTTGTTCCTCTATGCTATGTGAAGCTTTGAAGAGTGTAACCTCGTGCCCCCGCCCCCTGCTTTCTGAAAGCTCAGACAAGCTGTATAAATCTTACATCTTGAAAGGATGAAGAAAAGAGAGTCTGCAGATAAACAGGTACAACTTATGTAGGAGCATTTGCTTCATCTTTGTGTATCACCTGATGCTATTCACTTCACTGGGTATATGTATGAGTTAACAATCATTTTAAATTTGCTTTACCCGAATACTATCTAAACCAACCTTTTGGCAAGTACGGCTCCTCCGGAGGTTTTAGAACAAATAACGATTTCCACCAAATTGGTGACCACTTGCAATGATGTTTTTGGCTGTCTGTGAGGGGGAGATTCTGCAAATTGACTACCAATGTAAGAGGCATTCTTCCCACTGACCACCAATGTAAGGGGCATTCCCCCCACTGATCACCAATGTAAGGAGCATTCTTCCCACTGACCCCCAATGTAAGGAGCATTCTTCCCACTGATCACCAATGTAAGGAGCATTCTTCCCCCTGACCATCAGTGTAAGGAACATTCTTCCTATTGATCACCAATGTAAGGAACATTCTTCCCACTGATCACCAATGTAAGGAGCATTCTTCCCACTGATCACCAATGTAAGGAGCATTCTTCCCACTGACCACCAATGTAAGGAACATTCTTCCCAATGATGACCAATGTAAGGAGCATTCTTCCCAATGATGACCAATATAAGGAGCATTCTTCCCAATGATGACCAATGTAAGAAGCATACTTCCCATTGACCACCCCCTTCCCCAATGTAAGGAGCATTCTTCCCACTGCCCCCCTCCCAATGTAAGGAGCATTCTCCCCGTGACCACCAATGTAAGGAACATTCTTCCCATTGGTCCGTGATGACGCTTTGACACAGGAAGCGAAACGCGTTGACGTCACTTCCGGTCCTCCGTGGCTAGTCGCGTCACGTCCGCCGGCAGCTTGTGCGGGGCGGGAGCCCATGTTACCAGCTTGCAACTTGACACATGAGACGCTGTTTTAAAGATGTCATCCTGTAAGTAGGAATTTTTTATGTGCGCAAAAATAAAAGTTTTACGGGTTACACTATGTCGGTCCCCTTGCTTTTTGAGTCACGCTACAGAGGGGAAAGAGGCTTAGTACCAGTTCCAGTGCTTACCAAGGCTTGCCAGCGAAAGGGGAAGGAGGCTTATCCTTTGCTCCGGTGTCCAGCCAGGAATCATCGGTCATCACTTTGCGATTTTTAGACCCACTGACTGCAAAGCAGTGGGTCCACTCGCTCTGGTGAGTAGGGACACCAGTGGGATCCTGGCACCTGGCACGTGTGATGTGGCACTTTTTTATCGTTTTGAAGCACTGAAGAGCACTATTGTCACTTTAAATATTTTATGATGGACATCAATGGACTTTATATCAGATGATTTATTATCTAGATTATTGATCATAGACCATTGGTGGACGGTTATGTACTGTTTATTATTCACTAATATGCACTTTTACCATATTTGATTTCATATGTTTAACACATAAGGTTGGCGCTTATCACATGTTTTTGTTTTTGTTTTTTTATTCTTCCCATTGATCACCAAAGTAATGAGCATTCTGCCCACTGACCACCAATATAAAGGGCCCTTCTCTAATTGGCCACCAATATAAAGGAACAGTACAATTTTCGCTGTCTGTGTTTCTTTTCTGGCCACCATTATTATTATTATACAGGATTTATATCACATTATTCTTATTACTGAAAACAAATTTACCCTAAAGAAAACCTCTGGATGTCAAATGTATTAAGAATGCCACATCTTTATTCTTGTATTTATTCTTCTATTCCAAGTTACTGTCCACACTAATGCACTGTGAGCTGTAGAAATATTACAACCTAATAACATAATATTATTTGAAGGGTTCCTCTGTGTTAAAAAGGTTGAGAAGGCATCCATTACTATGGAAACAGATTTATCCTCTAACCCAACAATTATGGTTTGCATAGATAAGTGATATTTTCCTGCTGGAAGACTTGACCTCTGCATTAAAGACTACAGAAGAAAAATTCAGATGCACATGGATGCCATCATCATCATCATGTACGACCTCATCTTCCCATAAGGATGACCTGCCAAACATTTTGCTGTTCTGTTCAGCCAGTCTCATTATTCACACACTCATCACACTTCATAGTAGCAGCTCGGCATTAGTGTTTCCCAACAGAACATTCCTGGTCACCTGGCAGTTCCCTGAAAAGTTACATTGGAAAAGTCCATCTAGTTCAACTGATAAAAAAATGAATACATCCATACACAAGGAAACATAGAAGAGTGACAGCAGAAAAAAGACCAAGTAGTCCATCAAGTTGCCCCATTTCACATATACAGTACATATATATACACAGCGGGTCACCGTTTTTCTAGGTAAATACATTTCTAAAGGTGCCATTGACAATTTTCACCACATGTCGGTAACAACCCATGCAATCCATACATACAAAGACACCAAAACAAGTACGTTCAGAAATGAAGTTATGTGTAACAAAATGGAAGGACACAGGTAAAAAGTAGAGTTGAGCGAACCCAAACTGTAAAGTTTGGGTCCGTAACGAACTTTGGGGTGTCCGGGACTCGGACCCGAACCAGGACTTTTCAAAAAAAGTCCGGGTTCGGGTCTGGGGTTCTGGTATTTTATTACACGTGTTGAATAGCTACCAAGGGCAGCCAATCAACAAGTATTTTACTGGTTTTCCCTAGAAGCCATCACAGCCATGCCTACTAATGGCATGGCTGTGATTGGCCAGTGTACCATGTGACCCAGCCTCTATATGGGGCTGGAGTCACCGTGCTGCATGTCATATGCTCTCAGGATAGTTTAGGGAGAGGATGCTGCTGGCTCTGTGAGGGACAGATTGCAGATATTATAGAACATCTCATCCTGCATTACTGAGCGATCTGATTGTGGACTAGGGAGAGATACTAGTACTGGTGCTTTGAGGGACAGATTGCACACCTCATCCTGCTGCACAGAACGATCTGACTGGACTAGGTAGAGTCTGTTGCTTTAAGGGAAAGATTATTGTTCTAAAATCATCATCAAGTTGTATTGGAGATTTTATAACAATAATATGGCTTCTATGCGGCTAGAATACACTTTGCCTATAGAACTTGGAGATGATTTTAGAACAATAATATGGCTTCTATGCGGCTAGAATACACTTTGCCTATAGAACTTGGAGATGATTTTAGAACAATAATCTTTCCCTTAAAGCAACAGCTGGAAACTTTCCCTGTACAACTTGGAGATATATTTAGAATCTAAAATCATCTCCTAGTTCTATAGGGAGAGGTTCCTGCTGTTGCTTAAAGGGACAGATTATTGTTTCTCGCACAAAATTAAAAAGTGCATCTACATTGCTGGTTTAAAAAAAAAAAAAAAAAATTCTAAAAACTATATTTGCGGCCAGCGGTGCATTTCTTGCACAAAAATAAAAAAAAACAGTGTTGGATACCTCCTCCTCCTCCGCCGCCATTTCCACCGCCTCCTCAACCTCCAACTCCACATCCACCTCCATTTTTGATTTTTTTTTATGTGATTTTAGCTTAAAAAATATTTTAAGTTATTTCCCTATCCCCATTTCTTTGTAGGGCACTTGTCCGACTCTTACCCCCATTTTCCTCCCTTTTGCAGACCTCTAGGACTTGCCAGGACTTTGTTACAGCCATTTTTGTGCCTAAAAGTTTGGGTCCCCATTGATTTCAATGGGGTTCGGGGTCCGGGTCAAAGTTCCGGTCAAGTCCGGACCCGAACCCGGACTTCCAGAGGTTCGATCAACTGTAGTAAAAAGTATTGAACACATGAAGATAGGGAGGTGCAAAAAGGCATGGAAAGTCAAGACACCAGCTGAAATCTATCAGTAATTAGCAATCCTGCCCCTTGTCAGTGCAAATTAATTGCTGGTTCAGTCTCAACTGATGACCTATAAAAAGGTGTCTCATTACCAAGGTGTCATACAAGAAACATCTCATGATGGGAAAAAGCAAAGAGCTCTTTCAAGACCTTCACAGCCTTATTGTTGCAAAACATACTGATGGCATTGTTTACAGAAGGATTTCTAAACTTTTGAATCTTCTAGTGAGCACTGTTGGGGCCATAATCTGGAAGTGGAAAGAACATAATTTCAACATAAACCGGCCACGACCAGGTGCTCCTCACAAGATGTCTGACAGAGGAGTGAAAAAAATTATCAGAAGAGTTGTCCAAGAGCCAAGGACCACTTGTAGAGAACTTCAGAAAGACCTGGAATTAGCAGGTACAATTGTTTCAAAGAAAACAATAAGTAATGCACTCAACTGCCATGGCCTTCATGCACGCTCACCACACAAGACTCCATTGCTGAAGATAAAGCATGATGAAGCTCATTTAAAGTTTGCTGAACAACATTTAGACAAGCCTGTGAAATACTGGGAGAATATAGTCTGGTCAGAGGAGACCAAAATTGAACTCTTTGGATGCCATAATGCACACCATGTTTGGAGGTCACATGGCACATCACCCAAAAAACACCCCCCATACCAACAGTGTAGGTTGGAGGATGGGACATCATGGTGTGGGGCTGTTTTTTTAGCATACGGTACTGGCAAACTTCATTGAAGGTAGGATGAAGGGAAAAATGTACCACGACCTTCCTGATAAAAATCTGCTGCCATCTCCCAGGATGATGAAGATGAAACGAGGGAGGACATTTCAACAAGACAACGACCCCAAACACAAAGCCAAGGAAACTCTCAGTTGGTTTCAAAGAAAAAAAAAAATAAAGCTGCTAGAATGGCCCAGCCAATCACCTCACTTGAATCCAATAGAAAATCTATGGAAAGAACTAAAGATCAGAATTCATAGAAGAGGCCCACGGAACCTTCAAGATTTGAAGACCAAAATCACACATGAGCAATGCATGCGACTCGTTTCTCCATACAGGAGGCGCCTGGAAGCTCTCATTACCAACAAAGGATTTTGTACCAAGTATTAAATACATTTCAGTTAGCGCGTCCAATACTTTTTCCCTGTGTCATTCCATTTTATTACACAGAACTTCATTTATGAACTCATTTGTTTTGGTGTCTTTGTAAAGATTGAATGGGTCGTTCCTGGGGAACATGTGCGGAAAATTTCATGTTAGAAATATATTTACCTAGAAAAATGGTGGTGTATTCAATACTTATTTTACCCAGTTCCACACTGCCTACCGCATATATACGGCGGCAGTGTGGACGCTGCCCGGGAATCGCCGTAAAATGGTGGTGATCTGCGAATGGGCGATACGGGGCGCGCGTGTGTCGCCGGCGGGGTGCGCGTGCCCGCCGCACTCCTGAGGAGTGTGCCAGCGGCTCGGGCGGACCTGATGAGCGATGAGCGGCCACAGGCAAAGAACGGGGAACCGCCGATGTAAACACGGCGGTTCCCCATTCTGACAGTGCAGGCATGGGTGATCTACTGATCCCTGTCACTGGGATAAGTTAGATCTCTTATGCCCACGGTAGCCCAACCCCCCCCCCCCCACAGTTAGAACACGCCCAGGGAACACAGTTAACCCCTAGATCTCCCCCTGCAGGTTAACCCCTTCACTGGCAGTGACATTTATACAGTAATCAGTGGACATTTAAATTTCTGATCACTGAATAAATGTCATTGGTCCTAAAAAAGTGTCAAAAATGTCCGACATGTCCGCTGCAATATCGCAGTGCCGCTAAAAATCGCAGATCGCCGCCATTACTAGTAAAAAATAAAAATAAATAAAAACCCCAGAAATGAATTCTCATCATCCGTAAACGCGGCCACTTTTGCGCAAACCAATCAATAAACGCCGATTGCGATCACAAATATGAGGAAGAATATAAATCGGCCAACACCGGTGAAAAAAAATGTCTTTTAATATTTCTTTTTGGATTTGTATTTTAGCAAAAAGTAAGAAATTTTTTTTTTTTTTGCAAAATTGTCGCTCTTCTTTTGTTTATAGCGGCGATCAGAAATGAAGCAGAGGCGATCAAATACCACCAAAAGAAAGCTCTATTTGTGGGAAAAAAAGGACGCAAATTTTGTTTGGGTACAACGTCGCATGACCGCGCAATTGTCAGTTAAAGCGACGCAGTGCCGAATCGCAAAAAGTGCTCTGGTCCTAAACTGGGAAATTCTTCCGGAGGTGAAGTGGTTACCCGCTGTATTTATATATCTTGGTCCAAGCATTTTAAAATCAAATTACTTTTGACTGACTCTCCCGCCTCTGCTGGAAGTCTATTCCAAGCATCAACTATTCCTTTGGGAAAATAATACTTTCTAAGATTAGTTTTGAACGTTCCTCCAGTAAGATTAAAGTCATGTTCTCATGTTCTTGATATTAGCTTCGCATTGGAAATCCTGCCATCCTTTACCCACAATTGATCCTGAGGAAGGCATGACCCAATCTGCCCTCCTTGGGGAAGAATATTCCTTCCTGATCTCTAAAGCCTCGTACACACGGGACGACGATCGTATACAACAGGTCGTACGAACGACCGTTGTATGCGAAATCGATCGTTCGTACGCGTGATTAGAACAGCCGACATACGACGGTCGTACAAGGGGAGTTGTATGAGCAAACAAGAAAACTTGGTCGTACCAACAAGCAGTCATACGACCGTTGTATCGTGTGTACAGAGCAGTTGGTACAACAAGTTGTATTGTGCAAAACACGCATGCTCAGAAGTCAGGAACGGCCGGATGCTAATTACATGCACCTGAACGTTCTTTCTGTGGTCGTACGATCGTGTAGTGCAGTCAGTATGCTAGATACAACAGCCAACATACGATTTAAGACGATCGTACGTACGATCGTCATCCCGTGTGTACGAGGCTTTAGGCTACATCCCCAGCAGTGATTAAGGCCGGTGAGAATTGTAGCTGCAGGTACCTTCAGATTTCTGCTGCGGCTGTGAGCAGCTCGGTGCAGCCGCCAGCCCCATTCAATAAAATTAAAGGTCGCTGGCGTCTGCAGGTATTCGTAGCTCTCTGCACAGCCAGCAACTGCCTGAGCTGATCGCTGCTGGATGCACTTTAATCGCTGGTGTGATTGTAGCCTAAAGCTGTCCATGCATAGGCGTGCGCAGGGGGTGTGCCAGGTGTGCCTGGGCACACGCTAATCACTCTGTGCATGCAGATTCCCCCTACTGCCCTGCCTTCCCTTCACGTAGGTCGTCGCTAGTCGAGTCCGTCAACGACCGACACGTCTCTCGATGCTTATGGACGTCTGCGGTCGCTGGAAATTAAAATAACTTACCCCGACCGCCGACGTGGCTCGACGAGTGTCGGCGTCGTCTTTAGACTTCCATGGACGTCGATGTTAAGAGTGGCCGGAATTAGTGACGACCCCTACATCGGATTTCGGAGCATGTGTGCCCTACTGCTAGCATGCATGCTAGCAGAATTTAGCATACAACCGACAACATAGATCGTATGACTGACGTGATGTGCTAGCATGCTGGTGTCTTTCTTGC
>BLSH010035668.1:2697414-2710393 GCA_018402905.1 Glandirana rugosa
AGGTGACACTTTGTAGGGGGTGTCGTCGACTTCCCTCTTTTCTTTCTCCTCCCTTCGGTCGTCGTGACACCCCCCCGACACAATTGTACCCCCTACTGCCCTGCCTTCCCCCATGTTAACACAGCCCCCCCACAGTGCTGCTGGCTTCCCTCCTCTTTCTTTTCTCCCTTCAGCTGCTGTGGGGGATGTTTCACAGTGGAGAGTGGTTGAAAGGGCTAGTCGATATGTCATTCACCAGCCTCTTCCTTTTCAAAATTAACACAGTGAGCACAGTGATTCCAGAGTTAGGCAAATTAGGCGGTCGCCTAAGGCCTCGCACTCACAGGGGCCTCGCAACTGCCTAATTTGACACTGACACCAGCACCGAGGTAGAGAGTACTGACACCAGCACTGAGATAGAGAGTACTGACACCAGCACTGAGATAGAGAGTACTGTCACCAGCACTGAGATAGAGAGTACTGACACCAGCACTGAAATAGAGAGTACTGACACCAGCACTGAGATAGAGAGTACTGACACCACCAGCACTGAGATAGAGAGTACTGACACCAGGACCAAGATAGAGAGTACTGACACCAGCACCAAGATAGAGAGTACTGACACCAACATTTTAAAGCTCCTAATATATGCAATTTATAAAGTTAATTTATCGCTTGAATTATTTTTCCCATCATGGGCGTGAGCGTGGCCTCATGTCTAGGTTTTGCCTAAGGCCTCACAAAGCCTAGAGCCGCCTCTGACTGACTCACTGTGTTCATTCACAAACAGAAGCATAGTGAACACAATATACTATGCTTCAGTGTGTTTGAGCTTTGGGGTGCACACCCTAATGCAATAGTCTGCGCACACCTATGTGCCCATGGATTGTGCAATTTCCTTTCCTTCCTCAATATATGGAAGGAAAGAAAACTGCTTGAAAATTGCGGAAGGAATCCCTCCCGCAGCGGTATTGTGTTCTGCCGGTCGGGAGCCTAACCTGCCAGCAGAACACGATGATCTGTGCTGGCGGCTATAGCCACCGGCAGTGATCACATGAAAAAAAATCAGACAGGCTGATCATTGGAAGCGTCCCTGCCAGTGTTTATTGGTCCATCCCATCCGTGAATACATTCTGCTGGAGAGCTTGTGCTTTTGAAAAACAACAGACTTCCTGGCTGCATCACCAGATGAAAATAGAGGAAAGAAAGCTTAACCTCTTACCAACCGGAAGGTTTTCCCACTTTAGGACCAGAGCACTTTTTGCGATTCGGCGATGCGTCGCTTTAACTGACAATTGTGCGGTCGTACGACGTTGTACCCAAACTAAATTTGCGTCCTTTTTTTCCCACAAATAGTGCTTTCTTTTGGTGGTATTTGATCCCCTCTGCGTCATTTCTGATCGCCGCTATAAACAAAAGAAGAGCGACAATTTTGCAAAAAAAAAACCAATTTCTTACTTTTTGCTAAAATTCAAATCCAAAAAAAAATATATAAAAAAACATTTTTTTTCACCGTTTTTGGCCAATTTATATTCTTCCTCATATTTGTGATAAAAAAAAATCGCAATCGGCGTTTATTGATTGGTTTGCGCAAAAGTGGCCGCGTTTACGGATGGTGAGAATTCATTTCTGGGGTTTTTATTTTTTTTAAATGTTTTACTAGTAATGGCAGCGATCTGTGATTTTTAGCGGTACTGCGATATTGCAACGGACATGTCGGACCATTTTTGACACTTTTTTGGGACCACTGACATTTATACAGCGATCAGAAATGTAAATGTCCACTGATTACTGTATAAATGTCATTGGCAGTAAAGGGGTTAACCTGGGGGGGAGAGCTAGGGGTTCACTGTGTTCCCTGGGTGTTCTTACTGTGGGGGGGTTGGGCTACCATGGGCATGAGAGATCTAACTGATCCCAGTGACAGGGATCAGTAGATCTCCCATGCCCGCACTAACAGAACGGGGAACCGCCATGTTTACATCGGTGGTTCCCCGTTCTTTGCCTGTGGCTGCTCATTGCGGCTCGCCGGCGGACATTGGGTCCGCCCAAGCCGTGGGCACACTCCTCAGGAGTGCGGCGCGCGCCCCCTAGCGGCCGTTTGCAGATCGCCGTGTTTTTACAGCGATTCGCGCACAGCAGCCGACTGCCACCGTGAAAACACGGCAGGCGGTCAGGAAGTGGTTAAAAAAGAAAACGAATGCAACCCTCACATCTAAGAATTGGTAAGCTGCAATATAATAAATATTTGCTTTTGGGTTTGATATCGCTTTAACTCATAACTGGACTTTTTTTTTTGCGCTCGGCGTCCCCTTTCCATCCCCAGTTGCTCAGGTGTCTCGGTTCTCGGATCAAAAAATGCGCCTTCAAAAGTCTTCCATGTCGGAGCGATGATTTATTCATGCAGCCCACTTTGAACGAGCAGCTTTGACAGTCACAGCGAGGACAGAGAGATGGCGGGAGATTTTTGGCACATCTGATGAAAGCCGTTGACTTTGGCGTTCTAATCTGACCACATGCACCGGGGTCCGATCGTTTGATTTCCACTTCCAACTGAAATGTACAGCCGTTTATCCGCAGAAGTCATCGGAGCCGCCTTGGGTAACCTGCCAGTTCTGAGAAAACCGGATAAAAGAATGAATTTAAAGTTAAAAGTAAATCAATAAATTGCATATTTTTTATTCATCAAAAATAAAAGGTAAAATTTTGATTTACACCTCTACCAGACAGCACAGCCAAGAGGGTGACACCACAGAATACATTGGTGTCATCTCCCCACCCGCTGCCTGCTGATTGGACAATGAAGGAGGAGAAATGCACATAAGATACACTATAGTGTCAAAAGTATTGGGACACCTGCCTTTACACGCAGTCCAGTACACTCAGTACCAGGTCCTGATGAAGGGGGGACTCCTGAAATGCAATGACTTTTTATGATACACAGGGGAGGGCTGGGCCAGGGGGCAGGGTGGCAATTGCCCCCCAGGCCACCCTAACTTACATTCAAAATGGTTGACGGCCGCTGCCGCTCACACTTTTTTCTTCTTGGGAAGGAAGGAAGTAGGGGCCAGGCAAAGGGGGGCACTGGCGAGGCTGCATTGGTGGGTGGTGAAGCTGCATTGATGGGAACTGGTGAGGCTGCATTGATGCATTATTCTTGTTAAAGCTACTTTGTTGCTATTAACATTAAATTATGTTACCACATTGTATCATATTTGTCTTGTTTCATAACCTCAATATCCGTTATAAAACCAGGTGGGCATGGATGGTGAGCTGATTCAGTGGTTCAATGGGCCACTTGACTGGACTTGCCCCCCAGGCCTAAGGCTGCCAGCCCTCCCCTGATGATACACTATATTGTCAAAAGTATTGGGACACCTGCCTTTATAAGCACATGAACTTTAATGACATCCCAGTCTCAGTCCGTAGGGTTCAATATTGAGTTGGCCCACCCTTTGCAGCTATAACAGCTTCACCTCTTCTGGGAAGGCTGTCCACAAGGTTTAGGAGTGTCTATGGGAATGTTTGACCATTCTTCCAGAAGCACATTTGTGAGATCAGGCACTGATGTTGGATGAGAAGTCCTGGCTCACAGTCTCTGCTCTAATTCATCCCAAAGGTGTTCTATCGGGTTGAGGTCAGGACTCTGTGCAGACCAGTCAAGTTCCTCCACCCCAAACTCACTTATCCATGTCTTTATGGACCTTGCTTTGTGCAGTGGTCCAAATCATTTGGTGGAGGGGGGATTATGGTGTGGGGTTGTTTTTCAGGGGTTGGGCTTGGCCCCTTAGTTCCAGTGAAGGGAACTCTAAAGCCTCGTACACACGGGATGATGATCATATACAACAGGTCGTAGGAACGACTGTTGTATGCAAAATCGATCATTTGTACGTGCGATTAGAACAGCCGACAGACGACGGTCATACAACGGGAGTTGTATGAGCAGACTAGAAAACTTGGTCGTACCAACAAGCGGTCATACGACCGTTGTATCGCGTGTACAGAGCAGTTGGTACAACAAGTTGTATTGTGCAAAACACGCATGCTCAGAAGTCAGGAACGGCAGGATGCTAATTGCATGCACCTGAACGTTCTTTCTGTGCTCGTACGATCGTGTAGTGCAGTCAGTATGCAGGTTACATTATGCAACATACGATTTGAGATGATCATCGTCCCGTGTGTACGAGGCTTTAGTCTGCAGGGTTCAATATTGAGTTGGCCCACCCTTTGCAGATATAACAGCTTCAACTCTTCTGGGAAGGCCGTCCACAAGGTTTAGGAGTGTCTATGGGAATGTTTGACCATTCTTCCAGAAGCACATTTGTGAGGTCTGTCACTGATGTTGGATGAGAAGTCCTGGCTCACAGTCTCTACTCTAATTCATCCCAAAGGTGTTCTATGGGGTTGAGGTCAGGTCTCTGTGCAGGCCAGTCAAATTCCTCCATCCCAAACTCGCTCATCCGTGTCTTTATGGACCTTGTTTTGTGCACTGGTCCAAATCATTTGGTGGAGGGGGGATTATGGTGTGCGGTTGATTTTCAGGGGTTGGGCTTGGCCCCTTAGTCCCTGTGAAGGGAACTCTAAGGCTACTTTCACACTGAGGCGTTTGAAAAATGCGCACAAAACATTAAGCACTATGACCGCGTTTTTGCCGCGTTATAATTAGCGCTAACGCCTAGGCGTTTTTCAAGTGCCTTTCAAGCATTAAATATCCTGTTTACTTCCTGATATTTTGACCTTTGCACAACCTCTGGGTGTTTTGCGGGCGCTTTTAACGCGCTTTTAAATCGCTTTACATTCATTTCAATGTATGTGGGCGTTTTTAATGCGCTATTTTTAGCACTCAGAATAAGCACAAAAAATCATGTTTGCAGGACTTTTTTAAACGCGGCGCCAGCGCAACGCCTCAGTGTGAATAGGTACATTGGAATTAATGGGCAGCGTTTTGGAAGCGCTATTTTTAGCACAAAAACGCTAGGAAAGCGCCTCAGTGGGAAAGGGGCCTTAAGGTGTCAGCATACCAAGACATTTTGGACAATTTCATGCTCCTAACTTTTGGGGATGGCCCCTTCCTGTTCTAACATGACTGTGCACCAGTGCACAAAGCAAGGTCCATAAAGACATGGATGAGTGAGTTTGGGGTGGAGGAACTTGACCGGCCTGCACAGAGTCCTGACCTCAACCCGATAGAACACCTTTGGGATGAATAAGTGTGGAGACTGTGAGCCAGGCCTTCTCATCCAACATCAGTGCCTGACCTCACAAATGCACTTCTGGAAGAATGGTCAAACATTCCCATAGACACTCCTAAACCGTGTGGACTGCCTTCCCAGAAGGGTTGAAGCTGTTATAGCTGCAAAGGGTGGGCCAACTCCATATTGAACCCTACGGACTAAGACTGGGATGCCATTAAAGTTCATGTGGGTGTAAAGGCAGGTGTCCCAATACTTTTGACAATATAGTGTATCATAAAAAGTCATTGCATTTGGGGAGTCCCCCCTTCATCAGGACCTGGTACTGAGTGTACTGGACGGATATAATTGGAGGGTAATTAGTATGATCTCTGCAGATGTCGGTGTCGCCCTGTACTGTAAATTCTTGTTATTCTCCTGATCTATAGAAGGTGTTTCCAGTGCTAATATCATTATCATGGTATTCCACCCCTTCAGCAGTAAATATAAACTGACTTAATAGGCACGGCATGGTGTGCACATGATGTGATAGGCACATGTACAATTATCTTACTGGAGATTGGAACAGAAGGGTGTTGAGAGGGTCACACCCAGCATACGGGTGTGTCTGAGGAATCATGGATGGCGTTATGGTTCAGTTAATTCCTTACTATCCAACACAGCAAATAATATCATTACTAAAGGAGATCTGAAGCCACACATTTAAAGCTGAACTCTAGGCAGGCATAAAAGATGAAAACGCGGCTCTGTAATCATTAACCACTTCAACCCTGGAAGGATTTCCCAGGTTAGGACCAGAGCACTTTTTGCGATTCGGCACTGCGTCGCTTTAACTGACAATTGCGCGGTCGTGCGACGTTGTACCCAAACAAAATTGACGTTCTTTTTTCCCCACAAATAGAGTTTTCTTTTGGTGATATTTGACCCCCTCTGCGTCATTTCTGATCACCGCTATAAACAAAAAAAGATTTTTGAAAAAAAAACCAATATTTTTTACTTTTTTCAATAATAAATTAATAAGAAAACAAATGTATTCATCAGTTTTGGTCAATATATATTCTTCCTCATATTTGTGATAAAAAAAAAAAATCGCGATCGGCGTTTATTGATTGGTTTGCGCAAAAGTTGCCGCGTTTACAAACCATGAGAATTAATTTATGGCGTTTTTACATTTATTTTTCTTTTTGCTAGTAATGGCGGCGATCTGCGATTTTTATCGGGACTGCGATATTGGGGCGGACATGTCGGACATTTTTGACACTTTTTTGGGACCAATGACATTTATACAGCGATCAGAAATGTAAATATCCACTGATTACTGTATAAATATCATTGGCAGTGAAGGGGTTAACCTGCAGGGGAGATCTAGGGGTTAACTGTGTCCCCTAGGCGTGTTCTAACTGTGAGGGGGCGGGGCTGCCAGGGGCATAAGAGATCTAACTGATCCCAGTGACAGGGATCAGTAGATCTCTTACATGCCGCCTGACAGAGCGGGGAACCACCATGTTTACATAGGCGGTTCCCCGTTTTTCTTCTGCGACAGGCGATCGAGGGTCGTCGGCGGCCATACTGGAAAGCACACGCGAGCCGCCGTTTATAGACGGAGATTCGCGCTATCCAGCCACTCTGCAGCAGTAAATGTATGTGAGCTAGTCCGGAACCGGTTAATACAATATTACATTTCATTTTTTTTATTATTAGATAAATGTGACTTGGTATCGGCCAGCACTCCCTGTACAGCAGGGCTGGAGTGTGAGAGGGAGAAGCAGCACAGAAGTGGTGTTGATCAATGTATTCTTATGGCGGGGAAGCCACCCCGCTGTCAGATTACGCAAAAATGGCCTGGTCATGAAGGGGGGTAAATTTTCCAGAGGTAAAATACCTTCGCTGGAGGAATTCCCTCATCTATCGCAAATGAATGGATGGGGGAATTGATTAATTTTCTTTGGTTCAACCCGCTGGTTGAATGAAAAAGTATGAATCCTGTATGGTCTGCCTAAAGTCGGCCGTAGATGGCTCTAACCTCAGCCGGTTCAGCAGAGACCTGCCGAGATTTAATCCATCTACGGCAGGCTGGTTGTACTGAAGTCGATCCATCAATCGACTTCAGTACTACCAACTTGTTGGATTTTTTGCATGTGATCACTGAAGGCATCTATAGCCACCAGCAGTGACCATTGGGTTCTGTTGGAAGGGAAGGCTCCCCACCGGCAGAAAACAATAATGCTGTGGCAGGGATTTCCCCATCAACACAGTCGAGCGATTTTCTTTCCTTCCATCCATGGTAGAAGGAAAGAAAAGACAATTTCATGATAAATAGATTACCCACTTTACCTCCGGAAAATTTACCCCCCTTCATGACCAAGCCATTTTTTGCGATACGGCACTGCATTCGTTTTACTGACAATTGCGCGGCCGTGCGACGTTGTACCCAAATAACATTTATGTCCTTTTTCCCCCACAAATAGAGCTTTATTTTGCTTGTATTTGATCACCTCTGCGGTTTTTCTTTTTTGCGCTATAAACAAAAAAATAGCGACAATTTTGAAAAAAAAAAATATATATTTTTTACTTTCTGCTATAAAACATTTCCAATAATTTAAAAAAAAAAAAATCAAATTTCTTCATAAATTTAGGCCAATATATATTCTGCTACGTATTTTTGGTAAAAAAAATCCCAATAAGCGTATATTGATTGGTTTAACGCAAAAGTTATTGCGTCTACAAACTATGGGATATTTTTATTTATTTTATACTAGTAATGGCGGTGATCAGCGACTTATAGCGGGACTGCGATATTGTGGCAGACATTTGGACACCTGACACTTTTTGGGAACCAGTGACACTAATACAGTGATCAGTGATAAAAAATATGCACTGTCACTGTACTAATGACACTGCCTGGGAAGGGGTTACCATCAGGGGCAATAAAAGGGTTAACTGTGTATCTAGCTTGTATTTCTCTAAACTGTGGGAGGAGCTTTTACTAGGGGAAGGCATGGGTCTATAGCCTTGCTTTGCAGAGACACAGGATCCATGCCTTCCCTACTGACAGAAAGGTAATCTGCCTTGTTTACATAGGCAGTTCGCCACCCTGCCTGATCAGCGGGTGCAGGTGGACATTGAGTCCAAGGTACCCGCTAATCACAGCAGGATCACACAGGAGTGATTGGTACTGATTGCTCATTGTGTTCATTCAGGAAAGGAAGTGGCAAGTAAATTACATATCTACCAACCCCTCCCCTGCTCTCGATTCTGAAACATGCCCCTGTGTGCCCACAGCATCTGCCGGAGGGGGAGGAGAGGAGGGAAGCCGGAAGCACCGGAGGGAAAGGGGCACACAGCAGGACCCGGACAGCAGATGGAAGGGGCGCATGTGCTAGAACCAATGTGCAAGAAGTTGGCAGCGGAGAGCAAAAGAAAATTGGTGTCTGCAATAGGACAGTACAGCTGGCCCTCCTGCTCAGAAGGTGCCTGGGCCCCCCTTTTGAACTGATGGGGCTTGGGCCCGGTACAGGAGGGCCGGCTGTACTGCCTTATCAGCGGCTCTGCCTGCCAGAGATGGAGATTCTGCAGAGTTGCGTCCAGCAAGGAGCTGACGTCCATTCGGTTAGATGGCCGATGCCTTTTGCTGGCGAAACCCCACCTGTGTGACCTCAGCCTACAGAACAGCAGATCTTCAGGCGTACAAAGGACTAAGCCCTGCCTGCACATGTGATCTGTTAATACGCCTATTATGTAATACTAATAACAATAATACTATTATGTAGCTAATTTCTCCCCAGGGAAGTAGAGCACTTTGGAGAATATGGTAAAGGAATATCATACGGTAATGGCTAATGTACACCGCAGGCTTCAATTAAAACATTAAAACATGTCCTTCTGTGAGCTTCTGGGGCTGATGTGTGAGAAGTGCCCACACTCCATAGAAACAAGGCGATTAAATAATAATCATAAAAATATATAAATTTATATTAAAGGCATACTCCTCCTTTCTGAGTGTCTTTCATGTTGCCCCATGTCTAGGGTGTAGCATGAAATATGGGCGCATATCTCAAGCCCACTTACCTGAATCGCAGGTGCTCCTTCCTGTGGCATCCTATTTTTTTTTTTTAATTTAATGTGGCCATGCATGTTTCTATGTGTCATCCATTCACAGATCCATTCACAGGGATCTGTGAATATGAAGATTACGAGGGCCATTTGCTACCGCAGCAGAAGGACTCACAGACCACACTGACAAGTGCGGTGACATCATTGCTTGTGTAGTCTTTTGTTTCTTCCTACAGTCTTATAACAGAAGGCCCAAACTCCTATAGAGACATGGGGCTGGGGGTATACAATGCAGGAGCCTGTGCATTGCAATGGTGGTGGTTGCAATGCTCTGCAAACGTGAAGGCAAACATTTAATTATTGCACAAATTTTATTTTATTATTGTGACTATTGCTGCACTGAAATGAAAAGCAGAGTTGTCAGCTCTGCCGAGTTCTCCTCTGTGGGCTACAGAACACCACCCCCTTCTCCTTATCTTTATGTTACATAGTATGGACCAGTGTTTTCTGTATGCACCTTTACAATGACCATCACTGTATGCGTCACTTCTACACTGATCACCGATGCATGGGTCACCTCTACACTGACCACCGATGCATGGGTCACCTCTACACTGACCACCGATGTATGGGTCACTTCTACTCCAACCACCCCTCTATGGGTCACTTCTACTCCAACCACCCCTGTATGGGTCACCTCTACACTGACCACCGATGCATAGGTCACCTCTACACTGACCACCGATGCATAGGTCACCTCTACACTGACCACCAATGCATAGGTCACCTCTACACCAACCACCACTGTATGGGTCACTTCTACTCCAACCACCCCTGTATGGGTCACTTCTACCTCAACCACCCCTGTATGAGTCATCTCCACACTGACCACCGCTGTATGGGTCACTTCTACCCCAACCACCCCTGTATGGATCACCTCTACACTGACCACCGATGCATTAATCGCTACTACACCAACTATCACTGTATGTGTCACTTCTACACTGACCACCGATGCATTAATCGCTACTACACCAACTATCACTGTATGTGTCACTTCTACACTGACCACCAATGCATTAATCGCTACAACACCAACTATCACTGTATGTGTCACTTCTACACTGACCACCAATGCATTAATCGCTACTACACCAACTATCACTGTATGTGTCACTTCTACACCAACCACCCCTGTATGGGTCATCTCTACACTGACCACCGATGCATGAGTCACTACTACACCAACCACCACTGAATGTGTCACTTCTACACCCTTTCTCTATAGCATCCCTCCTCAACCAGGATGCCTCCAGAGGTTGCTAGGTGTTCCTTGAGAAAAGAGCACTGGTAGCCCACATGGAGCAATTAGACCGTTTTCTACTAAAACCTACACTGACTGCCAATTTAAGTGTTCACTTCTACACTGACCACCACTGCACAGGACACTTCTACACAAACCACCACTACACAGGACACCTCTACACTGACCACCACTGCATTGGGTCTCTTCTACACTGATCACCACTCCACAGGTTACTTCAACGCCGGCCACGACTGTATGGGCCACTTCTACACCAACCAGCACTGCATGTTTCACTTCTACAGCAACCACCACTGTAGGGCTCACTTCTACACCAACTACCATTGTACAAGTTACTTCTACACCAACCACCACTGCATGTGTCACTTCTACACTGACCACTAGGGATGGGCCGTCGGTTTGAGTTGAACATCTGGTGTTCGCCCGTTCGATATTTCCCGAACATTATGGGGCGATCATGGGAAATTTGAGCGCCCCATAATGCAGTGAAAATCGCGGGGAAATAACGCCCGCTGATTGGCCAAAGCATGCACATGTGCATGCCTTGGCCAATCGCAGCACGCTCTGCTGTGAAAGCCATGATTGGCCAAAGGCAGGGTGCCTTTGGCCAATCATTGCTCAGCGGGCTCAATCCATGCCCACACTATATAAGGCTGCTTCACCAGTGGCCGCATGTAGTGTGATAAAGTGGAGATAGATTAGTTAGCGGCATTTAGGCAGTTTAGTATACAGATAGTTAGATACACAGTGTAGACAGTCCCAGCTATATACAGGCAGTGCAGGCAGTGTAAGTATATATATGTACAGTACCTCACAAAAGTGAGTACACCCCTCACATTTTTGTAAATATTTTATTATATCTTTTAATGTGACAACACTGAAGAAATGACACTTTGCTACAATGTAAAGTAGTGAGTGTACAGCGTGTATAACAGCGTAAATTTGCTGCCCCCTCAAAATAACTCAACACACAACCATTAATGTCTAAACCACTGGCAACAAAAGAGAGTACACCCCTAAGTGAAAATACCCAAATTGGGCAGAATTAGCCATTTCCTTCCCCAGTGTCATGTGACTCGTTAGTGTTACAAAGTTTCAGGTGTGAAAGGGGAGCAGGTGTGTTAAATTTGTTGTTATTGCTCTCACTCTCTCATACTGGTCACTGGAAGTTCAACATGACACCTCATGGCAAAAAACTCTCTGAGGCTCTGAAAAAAAAAGATGATCTAGGCTATAAGAAGATTGCCAAGACCCTGAAACTGAGCTGCAGCACGGAGGCCAACACCATACAGGACAAGTTCCACTCAGAACAGGCCTCGCCATTGGTCAAACAAAGAAATTGAGTACACATGCTCAGCGTCATATCCAGAGGTTGTCTTTGGGAAATAGATGTATGAGTGCTGCCAGCATTGCTCCAGAGGTTGAAGGGGTGGGGGGTCACCCTGTCAGTGCTTAGACCATACGTCGCACACTGCATCAAATTGGTCTGCATGGCTGTCATCCCAGAAGGAAGCCTCTTCTAAAGATGATGCACAAGAAAGCCCGCAAACAGTTTGCTGAAGACAAGCAGACTAAGGCCATGGATTAATGGAGCCATGTCCTGTGATCCGATGAGGCCAAGATAAATGTATTTGGTTGAGATGGTGTCAAGCGTGTGTGGCAGCAACCAGGTGAGGAGTACAAAGACAAGTGTGTCTTGCCTACAGTCAAGCACAGTGGTGGGAGTGTCATGGTCTGGGGCTGCATGAGTGCTGCCAGCACTGGGGAGCTGCAGTTCATTGAGGGAACCATGAATGCCAACATGTACTGTGATATACTGAAGCAGAGCATGATCCGCTCCCTTCGGAGACTGGGCTGCAGGGCAGTATTCCAACATGATAACGACCCCAAGCACACCGCCAAGATGACCACTGCCTTGATAAAGAAGCTGAGGGTAAAGGTGATGGATTGGCCAAGCATGTTTCCAGACCTAAACCCTATTGAGTATCTGTTGGGCATCCTCAAATGGAAGGTGGAGGAGCGCAAGGTCTCTAACATCCACCAGCTCTGTGATGTGGTCATGGAAGGGTGGAAGAGGACTCCAGTGGCAACCAGTGAAGCTCTGGTGAACTCCATGCCCAAGAGGGTTAAGGCAGTGCTGGAAAATAATGGTGGCCACACAAAATATTGACACTTTGGCCACCTACAATCTCTGGAACGCGAGGAGGTGGAAGGTAAACTCCTACGGGTTGTCTATGAGTTATCCCAAATCCAGACCTTTGTACGAACCGGTTAGGTAGTGGAAATGGGAGTCGAAGAAATAGTTCCGTCACCAGTAGAACCGCCACACGAACCCCAGCAATAGTACAACCTTATGACGGGACGTCGGGTCAGAGGCTTCCCTCGCCTAGTACGAGACGAAGTCATATAGTGTCATGTACAACCGTAAGTA
>BLSH010035668.1:2719591-2731956 GCA_018402905.1 Glandirana rugosa
ACCACATCTTCACTGGGTATGTCACCATGGGTCACTTCTACACCAACCACCACTGTATGGGTCACTTCTACACCAACTACCATTGTACAGGTTACCTCTACACAAACCACCACTGCATGTGTCACTTCTACACTGACCACCACTATATGGGGGGTCACTTCTACACCAACACTGTATGTGTCACTTCTACACCATCCACCACTGCATGTTTCACTTCTACACCAACCACCACTGTATGTGTCACTTTTACACCAACCACCACTGTATGGGTCACTTCTACACCAACCACCACTGTATGGGTCACTTCTACACCAACCACCACTCTATGGGTCACTTCTACACCAACCACCACTGTATGGGTCACTTCTACACCAACTACCATTGTACAGGTTACCTCTACACAAACCACCACTGCATGTGTCACTTCTACACTGACCACCACTATATGGGGGGTCACTTCTACACCAACACTGTATGTGTCACTTCTACACCAACCACCACTGCATGTTTCACTTCTACACCAACCACCACTGTATGTGTCACTTTTACACCAACCACCAGTGTATGGGTCACTTCTACACCAACCACCACTATATGGGTCACTTCTACACCAACTACCATTGTACAGGTTACTTCTACACCACCCACCACTGCATGTGTCACTTTTACACTACAGTTTTTATTTTGTGCAACCCGGAGGGTTTCATGGAAAAAAAACTGACAGCTCTGGTCGGGAGGTTGCACTAACCTCTATGTGAGGTTAGCGCAGCGATCTCACCTGCTGAGCTGTTGTGTTCCGACAGGGGGACGGCCCCCCTGCCAGAACACTGACCAGCACTCTGGGTCATTGACTGAGAGCGCTGACAAGGAGTCCGTCAATTGCTGGTTTTCCAGCATGCACGTCCGACAGAAGCTGGCTGTTTGGTGGCTTCTGTCGGACGTACATGCTGGAAAACCAGCAATATCGACCAGTATTTTTTGTAACGGAAAATGTCTCCCGACATTCTGCCCGCGTGTACCTAGCTTAACGGTCGCCTTTACAATGACCACCACTGTATGGGTCACTTCTACACTGACCACCACTGTATGGGTCACTTCTACACTGACCACCACTGTATGGGTCACTTCTATACCAACCACCACTGCATGGGTCACTACTACACCAACCATACAGTGGTTCTGGATCCATCCAAGATCTGGATCCATCCAAAGTGACTTATAATCACATGTTCCTTTTTGGAGGGAAGGCAACATCTGACAAAAGGGACATCAAGGTCGTTAAAGAGAAAGAAGCAACAAAAGAAATAAATGATTTGCAATGACACCACTTTATGGGTCACTTCTACACTAACCACTACTGTATTGGTCACTTCTACACCAACCACCACTGTATGGGTCACTTCTACACCAACCACCACTGTATGGGTCACTTCTACACTAACCACTACTGTATGGGTCACTTCTACACCAACCACCACTGTATGGGTCACTTCTACACCAACCACCACTGTATGGGTCACTTCCACACCAACCACCACTGTATGGGTCACTTCTACACCAGCCACCACTGTATGGATCACTTCTACACTAACCACTACTGTATTGGCCACTTCTACACCAACCACCACTGTATGGGTCACTTCCACACTGACCACGGCGGTACGGGTCACTTTTACACCAACCAACACCGTAGGGGTCACTATTACAATGACCATCACTGCATGGGTCACTTCTACACCAACCATCACTGCAAGGGTCACTTCTACACCAACCACCACTGTATGGGTCACTTCCACACTGACCACGACTGTACGGGTCACTTTTACACCAACCAACACTGTAGGGGTCACTATTACAATGACCACCACTGTATGGGTCACTTCTACACTGACTAACACTGTCACTACAATTCTCACTGATCTTGTTCCTATTTCGCCATTACTATTGTTAGTTGATGATTTTAATCATTTTATAATTATTAAGTAAATAATTAATTTAAAAGTCTCCACAACCTACTGATTATGGGAATATACAATAAACTGGAGGTCTAATCATTTCCATAGGGTTTTCTCCGAGGCCTAAATACTATTTCAAGGGTTCCTCTGTGGTAAAGAGGCTGAGAAAGGCGGCTCTACAGGCTTGGCGTGATTGTTCATGTTTAGGTTAGCGCTGGCCAGCAGCACAGATGTCCAAGGGTGGTGGGATTGTGCCATTGTTTCGGTATAGGGAGCTGCGGGGGAGGGGAGAGCTATTAAATGCCAGGTTTCAGTGAGAAGTTTCTGCTGGCACCATTCTATGATAACATTGCAGATAAGTAACATTAAAATGTAATGTAACCTCTTTATCACGTAGCACAATAGTAAAACAATGAGACAACAATGCAGATAATAATAAAGTCCAATAAACAAACAGGGAGACAAAGTTACTTTTGTTGGTCCTGTGTGTTTGCTGAGACATTGAAGTGAATTCTCTAAACTTAGGACAATGCAGACAAGACAAGATCTGGATCCATCCAAAGTGACTTATAATCACGCGTTACTTTTTGGAGGGAAGGCGGCATCCCACAAAAGGGACATCAAGGTCGTTAAAGGGAAAAAAGCAACAAAGGAAATAAGTGACATTCAGGAAAAACATTGCCTATGTGACAAACCTCGCTCACTATACATTGGGAGTAAAGCTGTTGGTTCTTCCAGAGTGCACATTCTCAGTTATCATCGTCACATATAGGCCTCATACACACGGACGTTTTTCGACGCCGGCGTTTTCTGCAGCTCTCCATGTTAGTCAATGGCCCCATAAAAATGTCGGCGTTTTTGAGCTTTAGATGGCGTCGGCGTTAGTGAGCAGAAAGTAGAACCCACGGCCATCGCATTCTGAGGCTGTAACGTTTTGGCATTTTTTGACGCCGCAAAACGCCAACTAACGCCAACTAATATTGTACCGGCGTTTTTTGACGCCAACGTTTTTAGGTTGAAAAATAGCTGATAGGGATGATTTTAAAAAAAAAAACACCTATTGACGCCGACGCTCACTAACGCCGATGCATAACGCCGAAAAACGCTGATTTTTTTTCCTTAACGTCGGGCCCGACGTAAGATACGCCCGTGTGTATGAGGCCTTAGTGTGTTCTTGATTATAGTAATGTTCCCCTAATTTTTTTTTATTTAATTAATGTATCTATTAGATTGTAAGCTCTTATGAGCAGAGCCCTCCTAGCCCTCATTGTATTGTAAATGCACCGTCTCCCTTTACATTGTAAAGCAAGGCACAAACTGTTGTCGCTATATAAATCCTGTATAGTAATATTTATTTATTTTAATTTCGTATTTTTATTTATTAAATTTTTATTGAAAGAATTTTATACAAAACAAACAAAATGGAGCAAAATACAGGATCTTCTGGTCAGGACTGATACCCACAATGCAAAATACTCATCTTACACTCCCGTTTCCAAAAGATATAAGGAAAAAGAGGGGGGAAAAAAAGTAAAAAAAGAGAGAAAAAGCAAAGTGGCTATTTGTAAATCAGGAATTGTGGTGAGCACCCATGCTGAGCATCTGCTGTGATAAAACCAATTAGTCGCGGTTTTACCGCCCACCTACAGACAGAAATGCGCCACTCAGGGCTGTACACAAGCAGCGACCAAAACTAAGCAGCACGTTGCATTCAGCGAGCAGTACTGCCACCAAATGTGACCCATTGAAGTCAATAAGGCTGCACCACCTACCTGCCCTTTAACGGTGTACAATGCACACAGTTGCGGCTTGGTGGGCCTGCATTTTCAAGTGTTAAATCAGGCGGTGAGGAGACAACGTATTCCCTTCTCATCCCCTGTCAAATGCACTCTGAAAAATGATCAACCAAGGGTCTCCTTTTAAAAGAGAGGCAGTAACAGCCACATACAGTATCTCACAAAAGTGAGTACACCCCCACATTTTTGTAAATATTTTATTCTATTTTTTCATGTGACAACACTGAAGAAATGACACTTTGCTACAATGTAAAGTAGTGAGTGTACAGCTTGTATAACAGTGTAAATTTGCTGTCCCCTCAAAATAACTCAACACACAGCCATTAATGTCTAAACCGCTGGCAACAAAAGTGAGTACACCCCTAAGTGAAAATGTCCAAACTGGGCCCAATTAGCCATTTTGCCTCCCGATGTCATGTGACTTGTTAGTGTTACAAGGTCTCAGGTGTGAATGGGGAGCAGGTGTGTTAAATTTGGTGTTATCGCTCTCACTCTCTCATACTGGTCACTGGAAGTTCAACATGGCACCTCATGACAAAGAACTCTCTGAGGATCTGAAAAAAAGAATTGTTCTTCTACATAAAGATGGTCTAGGCTATAAGAAGATTGCCAAGACCCTGAAACTGAGCTGCAGCACGGTGGCCAAGACCATACAGTGGTTTAAGAGGACAGGTTCCATTCAGAAAAGGCTTCGCCATGGTCGACCAAAGAAGTTGAGTGCACGTGCTCAGTGTCATATCCAGAGGTTGTCTTTGGGAAATAGACCTATAAGTGCTGCCAGCATTGCTGCAGAGGTTGAAGGGGTGGGGGGTCAGCCTGTCAGTGCTCAGACCATACGCCACACACTGCATCAAATTGGTCTGCATGACTGTCATCCCAGGAGGAAGCCTCTTCTAAAGATGATGCACAAGAAAGCCTGCAAACAGTTTGCTGAAGACAAGCAGACTAATGGCTCGTACACACGGGACGACGATCGTGCGCACGACCGTGTTGAATCGTACGTTGACGGTCGTATGTAGCCCACTGACATGCACACGACGGTCGTACATACAACTTGCGGCCAGCCGAACGTGATGACGCGAACGAGCGTATAATGAGGAAGTAGCGTCACCTTTTGGGCTCCTTTCTAATTTCATGTTAGTTGAAAGTGGACTTGGCGCATGCGTGTTTAGCACAATACAACTTTGTTGAACACAGCTGCTCTACACACGACTCAACGGTCGTATGCGAGCTTGTTGACACGACCAAGTTTTCTAGTCTGCACATACAACTCCCACGAACGACCGTCGTACGTTCAACTGTTGAAAGCGCCGCCACAGACGATCGATTCTGCATGCAACGGTCGTGAGTACGACGTGTTGAACACGATCGTCGTCCCGTGTGTACGAGGCTTAAGGATGTGGTTTACTGGAACAATTTCCTGTGGTCTGATGAGACCAAGATAAACTTATTTGGTTCAGATGGTGTCAAGCGTGTGTGGCGGCAACCAGGTGAGGAGTACAAAGACAAGTGTGTCCTGCCTACAGTCAAGCATGGTGGTGGGAGTGTCATGGTCTGGGGCTGCACGAGCGCTGCCGACACTGGAGAGCTACAGTTCATTGATGGAACCATGAATGCCAACATGTACTGTGACATACTGAAGCAGAGCATGATCCCCTCCTTTTGGAGACTGGGCCGCAGGGCAGTATTCCAACATGATAACGACCCCAAACACACCTCCAAGACGACCACTGCCTTGCTAAAGAAGCTGAAGGTAAAGGTGATTGACTGGCCAAGCATGTCTCCAGAACTAAACCCTTTTGAACATCTCTGGGGAATCCTCAAACGGAAGGTGAAGGAGCGCAAGGTCTCTAACATCCACCAGCTCTGTGATGTCATCATGGAGGAGGGGAAGAGGACTCCAGTGCCAACCTGTGAAGCTCTGGTGAACTCCATGCCCAAGAGGGTTAAGACAGTGCTGGAAAAGAATGGTGGCCACACAAAATATTGACACTTTGGGCCAAATTTGGACATTTTCACTTAGGGGTGTACTTACTTTTGTTGCCAGCAGTTTAGACATTAATGGCTGTGTGTTGAGTTATTTTGAGGGGACAGTAAATTTACACTGTTATACAAGCTGTACACTCACTACTTTACATTGTAGCAAAGTGTAATTTCTTCAGTGTCGTCACATGAAAAGATAGAATAAAATATTTACAAAAATGTGAGGGGTGTACTTACTTTTGTGAGATACTGTATATTTCGCCACTGCAAAAAAGATCAGATAGAATTGTATTTTATACTTCTGCACATAGTGGTCATATTTCAGAGAGAACGGCAGCAGATTTGCATTTTTGTATATCTATGTGAAATTCCTCATCCTGGAATTAAACAAAACAAAACCAGCAGCTCTGGGTGCTAAACCTTCTCCAAGTGCCAACACATCACACCTTGCTGAACAAATGTATCTGGAGAAGTGGCATATGGGCCGTGATAAGTGGATGGCGGGACACTCAGTGATCTGCTAGATAGACAATCAGAATTACTTTTAGGGCTCATGTCAGCAGGCTGGCTTTTTCCTGTGTTTGGCAAGAACATCAAGTGAATAAGGTCGCTGTTGCAGGAGTGTCAGGGGCTTTACAAGGTTAAAGCAGGCAGTGAAAAGGCAACATATTGCCTCCATACTGCCAGATGCCACACGACCAACCCACTTGTTTTTGCCCGTGCACCATAAATACACTGTGCATTTCTAAGGCCCGCAATGTCCTGGATATTACGAAAGTATTGGGACGCCTGCCTTTACACATACATTTTAATGGCATCCCAGTCTTAGTCCATAGGGTTCAATATTGGGTTGGCCCACCCTTTGCAGCTATAACAGCTTCAACTCTTCTGGGAAGGCTTTCCACAAGGTTTAGGAGTGTCTATGGGAATGTTTGACCATTCTTCCAGAAGAGCATTTGTGAGGTCAGGCACTGATGTTGGACGAGAAGGCCTGGCTCACAGTCTCCACTCTATTTCATTCCAAAGGTGTTCTATAGGGTTGAGGTCAGGACTCTGTACAGGCCAGTCAAGTTCCTCCACCCCAAACTCACTTTATGGACCTTGCAGGGCGTTGGACTCATACGTTAGTATGAGTTTTTTCTTTTTTTTGCAAGCCACATGATTAGAGCCGGAGGTTCCAATTGGCTTGAAAAAGGTTGGGCTCGGGGCACTGAACCCACCCACTTGTGACGATAGCAAAGGAGGGGCCGAGTGCCAGGGACCGTCACCGTGGAGAGGCCGAGTGCCAGGGATCGTCACCGCAGAGGGGCCGAGTGCCAGGGACTGTCACCGTGGAGAGGCCGAGTGCCAGGGACCGTCACCGTGGAGGGGCCGAGTGCCAGGGACCGTCACCGTGGAGGGGCCGAGTGCCAGGGACCGTCACCGTGGGGGGGCTGAGTGCCAGGGACCATCACCGTGGAGGGGCCGAGTGCCAGGGACCGTCACCGTGGAGAGGCTGAGTGCCAGGGACCGTCACCGCGGAGAGGCCGAGTGCCAGGGACTGTCACCGTGGAGAGGCCGAGTGCCAGGGACCATCACCGTGGAGGGGCCGAGTGCCAGGGACCGTCACCATGGAGGGGCCGAGTGCCAGGGACCGTCACCGTGGAGAGGCTGAGTGCCAGGGATCGTCACCGCGGAGGGGCCGAGTGCCAGGGACTGTCACCGTGGAGAGGCCGAGTGCCAGGGACCGTCACCGTGGAGGGGCCGAGTGCCAGGGACCGTCACCGTGGAGGGGCCGAGTGCCAGGGACCGTCACCGTGGAGGGGCTGAGTGCCAGGGACCATCACCGTGGAGGGGCTGAGTGCCAGGGATCATCACCGTTGTCTCCAGTAGAGGCTGAGTGCGAGCAGAACTGGGGGAGGTTTGCCCCCCCCCAAAAAAAAGTTTAGTGCCAGCCGCCACTGCTCAATTCCCCCATACACACACTTGATGTGGATGGGGGAAATCCTGAGCTATTGTGTTCTGACAGTGGGGAGAATGGCAGAATGCAGCGCTGAGAGTGACAAAAAAAAAATGTGACAGGGCGGTTGTACAAAAGTTGATCAGTAGAGCACTTTTTGTTAAGGCTCCCTGCCCACACAGGGATCAAAATTCGGCTGGTCCATGCCCGGTCACATTTCAATCCACGGATGTCTAGCTTTATAGTTCAAATGAAAAAAAAAAAATAAAATAGTATCACACGCAGTTCTCAACTGTTTTATTTAACCACTCGCCGCCAACTCATGTACCTGGCACGTCATTTGACTGGAAGTGGTTGCACCGGAATGATATGCAGCTGCAGGCATCACCCGGTACCGTATTTTAAAACTGGTGGTCGGCTCTCTTGTAATAACTGGAGCAGCCAACCAGCCGCTCGGTTGTTATTACAAGCAGCGAGAGGGGACGGACGTCGCACCCCTTTGCCGCCTTCCGCGGGAGACCCGAGCTACTAGCCGGCACATCCACCGGCTGGCCGGAGACCCGAAGAAAGCCGGAATCGGCTTTGATAGGGTCGCAGCTATGGTAACCCGGAAACGATGACATGATATCACTTCCGGTTTACTGGCATCTTAACGGCGCCATTTTTCAAAAATCTAAAGTACTCAAAAATGACGATCTTGGCGTTTTGTATGCTTTCAAGTGCAAAGGAGGGATTTGGGGTCTAATAGACCCCAGATCCCTCCATGAAGAGTATCGGTCACTGCCTATTACTGTCACAAGGAATGTTTGCATCCCTTGTAACAGCACAAAAAAAAAATAACAAAAATTAAATTAAAAGTCGAAGAATAATAATAGCATTTTTTTTAAAGTGCCCCCACCCTCCCATGCTAGTGCATCGGTCCAGCATGCCCGCAAACCGTGATAATCACACACATTATTATTATACAGGATTTATATAGCGCCAACAGTTTACACAGCGCTTTACAATATAAAAGGGAGACAATACAGTTACAGTACAATAAAATACAAGAGGGCCCTGCTCAGAAAAGCTTACAATCTAATAGGGTGGGGCAGGTGGTACAAAAGGTCGTAACTGTGGGGAATGAGCTGATGGAAATGGTAAAAGATTAGTTAGAGGCGTGATAGGCTTCTGGGAAAAGATGGACTTTCAGGGATCACCTAAAGGCAATCAGAGTAGGAGACAGCTGGACAGATTGAGGTAGAGAGTTCCAGAGGATGGGAGAGGCTCTGGAGAAATCCTGGAGGTGAGCATGGGAGGAGGAGACAAGGGAGGTATCGCTGCAAACATCGGATCAAGGGCAGTAATTGTAGCACTAATCCTCTTCTGTACATCTAAAGTGGTAACCTGTAAAGGCTTTTATAACGTCACCTATGTCATTTGTTGCCCTCCGTGTTCGCACACAGAAGGGAACGCATACGTAGTCGCATGCGCATATGTCAACGGTGTTTGCACCACACATGTGAGTTAATGCTGCGAAAGTTAGAACAAGAGCAATAATTATAGCGCAAGACCCCCTCTGTAATCCTAAACATGCAACCTGTAAAGATGTTTAACCACTAAAGCCCCATACACACGGGACGACGATCGCACGTACGATCGTGTCGAATCGTATGTTGGCTGTTGTATGCAGCATACTGACTGCACTACACGATCGTACGGCCGCGGAAAGAACGTTCAGGTGCATGTAATTAGCATCCGGCCGTTCCTGACTTCTGAGAATGCGTGTTTTGCACAATACAACTTGTTGTACCAACTGCTCTGTACACACCATACAGCGGTCGTATGAGCGCTTGTTGGTACGACCAAGTTTTCTAGTCTGCTCATACAACTCCCTTGTACGACCATCGTATATTCGACTGTTCAAATCGCGCATACAAACTATCGATATCGCATACAACGGTCGTTAGTACGACCTGTTGTGTACGACCGTCGAACCGTGTGTACGAGGCTTTAGAGACCGCCCAGCACATATATATACTGCGGCAGGGCGGCTCTATTGCACGAAACTAAGTACCTGTATGTTGTTTAGTGCACGTGGTACTGTGGGCGCAGGCGCGCGTCCGGCGGACCCCTTCGTCCACCTGCGATCGCTTCACATAGAGTCAGAATGGGGATCAATGCGGAATCAATGCGGATCCCCATTCTGACAGGGGAGACATGGAGATCTTCTGTTCCTAGTAATCCAGAACAGCGATCTCTGTGTTGTCCCGGTCAGTCCATCCCCCACACAGCTAGAACACATTGCCAGGGAACACGGTTAACCCTTTGATCGCCAGCGATGTTAACCCCTTCCCTGCCAGTGTCATTTATACAGTGACAGTGCATATTTTTAGCTCTGATCACTGTATTGGTGTCAGTGGTCCCCTAAAAAAATGTTGCAGTCCCGCTAAAAATCGCAGATCACTGCCATTACCAGTAAAAATAATTAAAAAAAATAAAAGTCCATAAATCTGTCCCCTATTTTGTAGACGCTATCACTTTTGCACAAACAAATCAATATGCGCTTATTGGGATTTTTTTTTACCTAAAATATGTAGAAAGATACATAAATTTATGAAGAAATTTGTTTTGTTATTTTTTTTTTATTGGAGGTGTATTATAGCAGAAAGTAAAAAATGTTGTTTTTTTTTTTCAAAATTGTCGCTATATTTTGGTTCATGGCGCAAAAAAGAAAAGCCGCAGAGGTGATCAAATACCACCAAAAGAAAGCCCTATTTGTGGGGAAAAAAGGACATGAATTTTGTTTGGGTACAACGTTGCACGACCGCGCAATTGTCAGTTAAAGAGACGCAGTGCCGTATCGCAAAAAATGGCCTGGTCAGCAAAGGGGGGGGGTAAACCTTCCGGGGCTAAAGTGGTTCAAGCATCTCCTATGGAGATTTTTAAGTACCGCAGTTTGTCGCCATTCCACGAGCGTGCGCAATTTTAAAGCCTGACGTGTTTGGTATCTGTTTACTCGCCGTGACATCATCTTTTATGTTTTACAAAATAATTGGGTTTGTATTGTGGTTTTTTTTGCATTCATTCATTAAAAAAGTGTATTTTTTTTTTCTCCCCAAAAACTGTTTGAAAAACCGCTGCGCATAAACCGTGCGATATAAAACAATGCAAAACCTACCATTTTATTCTTTAGGGCCTCTGCTTTAACCACTTAGACCCCCTTAACACTGGGGGCGTTTTTCAGGCACTTTAGCACTAAAAATAGCGCCTGAAAAACGCCTCCCAATTCACCCCAGTGTGAAAGTCTGAGTGCTTTCCCCCTCGGGCGGTGCGCTTGCAGGACGGGGAAAAGGTCCTGCAAGCCGCATCTTTGGGGCGGTGCGGGAACAGCGTATACAACGCCCCTGCCATTGCAATGGGGTTAAAAGCGCCCATGTGCAACGCTGTTCAGCTGCTTCGGAAGTGCTGCACGCGGGTGCTTTTAACCCCTTTTTAATCCCTTCTTGGGGGTTAAAAGAGCCCCCACTGCCACCTGAATAGCGCCGCTATAACAGCAGTAAAGTGCCGCTAAAACTAGCGTCACTTCACCGCTACCACCCCTGTGTGAAAGGGCTCTTAAGGACTGGCAGGATTTACCCCCCCCCCCCTTCTAGCCCAGGCCATTTTTTGCGATTCGGCACTGTGACGTTTTAACTGTGAATTGCGCGGTCGCGCGACGTTGCACCCAAACGAAATTTGTGTCCTTTTTTTCCCACAAATAGAGCTTTCTTTTGGTGGCATTTGATCACCTCTGCGTCATTTCTGATCGCCGCTATAAACAAAAAAAGTGACAGTTTTGCAAAAAAAAAACAATATTTTTTACTTTTTTGCTATAATAAATATCCAAAAACAAAATTCTTCATCAGTTTAGGCCAATGTGTATTCTTCTACATATTTTTGGTCCAAAAAAAAAAATAATATATATCGCAATAAACGTATTGATTGATGGGTTTGCGCAAAAGTTATCGCGTCTACAAAATAGGGAATAGATTTATAGCATTTTTTATTATTTTTTCCAGCGATCAGCGAATAAAATATAAATAATTATTGGGGTTCTCAGTAAATTTTTAGCAAAAAATCCGGATTTTTATTCGTAAAGAAAAAGAGACCAGAAAATTGCCCGGTCCTCTAGCGATTAAATATTTAAAGTTTAAAGAAATCCTTAACCCTCCCCCCCTGACATAGGTCACCCCCCCAGCACTGCTCAGACCCCCCGGTAAAGCCCCGGTGAAGCCCCGGCACCCCCGGCCGCCATCATTCATCCGCAGCTCCTTCCCGACACCAACAGGTGGAGCGGAGAACAGAAGAAGCTGAGCGCCGCGAGCAGAAAACACTGGCAGCCAATCAGAGGCGGGGAAGAGAAGGGGGGAGGAGGCGCTCCGCCAATGGGAAGCGTGGAGGGCGTGTCCCGGCGGGCAGTCACTTGCCTGGTAATGTGCTGCTCGCAGTCTGTGGCTGGCAGCGGCTGGAGGGGGAAGCGGAGCGATGCGGTCTGTCGTCTGCAGATAGCAGGGCACTGCACCATCGCCAGCAGGTGGGTCCTTGCCGATCGGCTGATCATTATTGATTATTCATCAATTGCATGCTGCTAGGGGGTGGGGCTTTAATTAATTACATGAAAAAAATAAAAGGTGGGGGGGTGATTAATATAATAGGGGGGTGTAAATACTT
>BLSH010035668.1:2731966-2751332 GCA_018402905.1 Glandirana rugosa
TGGTGCTGAGTGTGCAAGGATCGGCCAACACCCCTTTTTCCTGCAGGCGTTCTGCGTTCCGCAGGCTGACTTTGCTCCATGCACAATTCCACTTTCACTGAACGCCAGGCATAATCATCGACAAAGACTAAGCCCCCCCCAGGGCCCTACTGTCAATCAGAACGCATTTATTGTGGTTTACGCCGCGCCGCGCCTGACACCTATCACCCGCTTAATTTGTGGTGACATCAGCTATTAGTAACCGCGAACGTGTTCGATAAAAAATCGCAGGCAGGTGCGCTTTATTAAGATGTTACTGGCTGGAGGATGGGATAATAATTGCAGGAGACGGGAGGCAGCTGGCACCTCATTTTTTAATAAGCCCCTTTTTTGCGGTTATTTGGATGCTCCTTGAATTTTTTTTTTTTTTTGTAACTGCTTTAAGTTTGGCTTGAATGCTTCTTGGACTCTGTTTACTCCTGTAGCAACTTCCACCTAGAATATTGCATGGCGCACTTTAGCATTCCAACAAGTGGTAGCATCTATATAATCTTAGGGGCTCATTCTTAAGATTGTAAGCTCCAAGGAACAGGGCCCTCTGACTCCTAATGTATTTAAGTGTATTGTATTTGTACAGTCTACCCTCAAGTTGTAAAGCACTGCATAAATAGTTGGCGCTATATAAATCCTGTATAATAATTATAATAGTCACACGTTTTAGCCACTATTTTACTGCCCCCCTCCCCATAACCACCCCACTTAATCCAATACAGTAGCCCGAAGGAGTTCTACACCTGCCGCAAGAAAATTATACTCAGCAGTACTCAGTGGCGGCTGGTGCTTTTTTTTTTTGGGGGGGGGGGGGGTGGTTGCAGCAAACCAACATGGCCCCCTCAGGCTCTATTCATGTACTTCAAAAAAAAAATTGAAATCCATGCGTCTGTTGCTCTGCGTGGAGATTGGGGACCGGGCGCATGGATTATGGGGCCCCTTATGAGCAGCGGCCACTGGTAGTACTGTCCGCCGTGAATGGTGCTGCTCAGCACCGCAATCGCATGCAATACTGGCAGTGGGGTGGCGATCACCATCCAGCCATCTGTCCTCTGAAAAGTGATCCACTGTGTTGCTTATCATAGGGGAGGCATGGGTTGTGGTGCGTTTCCAGTGCACTTTCCCGCTGACACATGCATGTTGCATTGCACTGCATCACATTTTTGTAATGCATTGACATTTTGCAGTTGTTTTTGTTTTTTTTTATTTTTTGCTTTGTAGTACGTTGCATTTATGTGATTGCACATTTGAATGCATTGCACTGTGTTGAAAAAATATATAGTGTCCTGTATTGTTTGCTAGCGCTGGGCATGTGCAACATGCTGGTGTGAAGTCCATTCATAGGGAACCAGTATTTTTTTGTTGCCATGCGTTTGGAATATTTATTTCAGGTACTTGTATAGCGCCGTCAATTTACGCAGCGCTTTACATATACATTGTATATTCACATCAGTCCCTACCCTCAAGGAGCTTACAATCTAAGGTCCCTAACATTCATACACATACTAGGGCCTATTTAGACCGGATCTAATTTACCTACCAGCATGTCTTTGGAGTGTGGGAGGAAACCGGAGTACCCGGAGGAAACCCACGCAGACACAGGGAGAACATGCAAACTCCAGGCAGGTAGAGTCGTGGTTGGGATTCGAACCAGCGACCCTTTTGCTGCAGGGTGAAAGTGCTATCCACTACATCACTGGATATACAAACAAATGTACCCCAGAGCCTCTGGTGTGAATCTACCCTTAGACATTTATTTATTTTTTTAGCCCATTGCATTTACATGTGTTTGCGATGCGTTTCAGCACGTTTACATGCAGGAAATAAATGCAGCTTGCTGTTGTTTTTTTTTTCTGATGAACATGAAAGCACCTCAGTGGTGTAAACTGGGCTCATTGAAATACATTCAATACTCTTGAATGTGCGTTTTAAAAAACAGGTTTGCCTGCATCTGGTCTAAAAGAGCCCTTAGAAAGGACAACCAGCTAAATAGTAGAGATACAGTGAATGGATAAATAGTGCGCCTTCGACCTGTTCTAAAGATGGGATCACATATATAATACCTACATTTTATTATAGGAGTGGCTATGGAAGATGGTAACATTGTAATTGGCGACATCAATTTTGTTTTGCAAAGCCTGGCCATGTGAGGTTTGTTTTATTTTTGCAACAATGTATAAATCCGAAATATAGAATATTGTCCCAATGACCTTGTGTGACTGAAAGCCAATTGCATGCGTAGTGATTGACTTCAGAGTGAATTTTGTTTGCTTATTTGTTTTTAGTGTTTTTTATTATTATTATCATTATTTTTGTTTTCTAATGGTTTGGAGACTTTGGTTGAGATTCTGGTGACCCTCTTTGCAAATTGATGTGATAACATTTCTTGAATGTCATTCTGGTAAAGTACAAGTAAAGGCCAAAGTTTTTTGGGGGTTTTTTTTCCTCCATTTTGGAGGGTTATAACCCCGGTCAGTTTATTTTTTATCATCTTTGTCCCATTGGGGAGATTTAATTGTACTTCCTGGCTTAGGCTAGGTTCACACCCATGTTTTGTGCAGTGCGTTTACAGATTTTGCAGTTTTTGGAAAGGTGCAGGGACTTTTTTACATGAAGCACAGTGCACTTTTTGGCTCCATAAAGCGCAATGGAAAAGCATAAAAAAGCCCAACAGTATAGCCAAAACCCAGAAGTGAGAGGAAATCCCTCCAAAGTGAGGGGATCCCTGGTGTCACCGGAACTAGTGTCCTCATTGGAGAATACCTTTCTTTTCCCCTTTTTTTTTCTTTTCCCCTTTTTTTTCCTTTCCCCTTTTTTTTTCTTTTCCCCTTTTTCTTTTTCCCTTTTTTTTCTTTTCAAAAATTTTGGGATTGTTGTTTTTTCTTTTTTTTACGCTTGGTGATTACTGATAAAACAACTTTAAGCTGAAACCTGGGCATCAAAACGTTAATTTATAATAGAACTATAGGCAAAACCTTGTTAAAACCTGTCTTTTTTTTGCCATCTGTGTGCCATTGGGAAGATTTACCCTTCACTTCCTGTCCCATAGCCAAAACAGGAAGAGAGAGGAAATCTCTGCAAATTAAGGGGATCCCCCAGGTCACCAGAACTAGTGTCCCCTTTGGAAGATTTCCCCTCTATTACTTTTCTGGGGCCAACCCAAAATTTGGGATTTTCTTTTTACTTTCAACGATAACAGTAGACAGGACAAGTAGAGAGGGTGAATCTCCTTAATGGGATAACAGACGGCAATACAGAACCTGACAAGTGTTTTATTCCCTCGCCACTCTATCCAAAACTAGAGAAAAAGTTTTGCCTTTAGTTATACTTTAAGTTGGGGATAATTTAGATCGATATCTCCACTCCCAAAGGCATGCTGGTAGGTTAACTTGGCTCTTGGCCAACTTTAAACTAAGTATGGGTGAATGTATGCGAGATAAGGACCTTGGAGTGGAAGTTCCTTGAAGGCAGAGACTGATGTGAGTGTACAGTATGTAAAGCTTTGCATAAACTGATGGCCCTACATGAATACTCCTAAAATACTCCATAAATCTCCTATTCCTTATCGGTCTGGGGGTCAAGAAAGGCAGTTTTACTTACCTGATCCTCTGCTCCTTCCAGGCTGTGAGGCCGATCCCCCATAGCCTCTTCTCCCCTATGCTTTGGTGGTCATAGGTTCTTTAAAGTCATGAAGCCCCACATGGAGCTCATGTAAAGCTCTGCATAAGTTGATGGCCTTACATAAATACCCATAATCAATCAAATTAAATCTCCCACCTGTTATCCTTCTACAAGGGGTTTAAATGCTTAATTAAGTCCTAGGGTCAAGAAAAGTTGATTTTACTTACCTCATCCTCCGCTCCTTCTAAGCTGTGAGACTGGTCCCCACAGCCTTTTCTCCCCTATGCTTCGGTGGTCATAAAGCCCAACATGGAGCTCATAGCCCTGCATTGGGTGTGGACACAGAGTGACAGCCCTCTGTCGGAGTGTAAGAGAGTTTAGGAGAGTGCTGACTGCCAGGGGAGCAGAGGATCATGCAAGTTATGCCTCGTACGTACGATCGTCTCAAATCGTATGTTTGATAATTTTGCTGTTCAGGGGGCGTCACAACCAAGAAAAGTGTTTAATGGATCTGAGTGATGTTCTATAAAGTACTCTATTTACTGATTGCTCTTTTTTTTCATTTAGGAAACCCTCTGGACCCGATACAGATTGCATTTCGTCAACCTTTTTTAAAACCCTCTTCAAAATGGGGAATGGACTTTCAGAACAGACTCCTATCCTCTCGGGCATATCACCGTTTCAAGCGCTACACATTGCGATCTTGGGTTTGGACTGTGCCGGGAAGACCACCGTATTATACAGGTTACAGTTCAATGAGTTCGTCAACACCGTCCCCACCAAAGGATTTAATGCCGAGAAGATCAAAGTGTCCCTGGGTAACTCCAAAACTGTGACGTTTCACTTTTGGGACGTGGGGGGTCAGGAGAAGCTGAGGCCCCTCTGGAAGTCGTACACCAGGTGCACGGATGGGATAATCTTTGTGGTGGACTCTGTTGACGTCGAACGGATGGAGGAGGCCAAAACGGAACTGTATAAAATCACTAAGATCTCCGAGAACCAAGGAGTCCCCGTCCTGATTGTTGCCAACAAGCAGGATCTCCGGAACTCTTTATCCTTGTCAGAAATCGAAAAGTTGTTAGCGTTAAATGAACTCAGCTCTTCCACACCGTGGCACATTCAGCCCACGTGCGCCATCATTGGCGACGGACTACGGGAAGGGATAGAGAAGCTCTACGAAATGATCGTTAAACGCAAGAAGATGCTCAGGCAGCAGAAGAAAAAAAGATGAACCTTTTTTGAGGTCTTTGCTGAATGACAAATGCGAAGGCCAAGCCTGTCAAAACCTTGGCGTTGCTGGGTATGAGTTGGATGCCTGGGGGCCGCCTGGTGTTAAGTTCCATTCCATCTTTATTTAAAGCTGCGCAGAGCTTATTCCTTGGGAGTTCTGCAATCGAGCAACAAGTTGTAGTGTGTCTGGGTTTTGTAACACCGGGAGATCATGGCGTCTACGTCAACGACTTCACTGCCTAGTCGTTGAGTGGGTAACTAAATGTTCACAGGGTGTTAGAAGCAGGATGGTGCCTTCTGCGAGACGGAAAACTTGTCGCGGGCATATATATGCAGTTTGCTTGGGGAAAACTGGGCATTTGAGGTTGCTTGCCCCACTCTTTACCTCCCTTTCATTTTATCAGACTGAATTTAAAAGAACTGTGACTATATTGGCAACTAAGGATGGCTGTCCGTTCAATACAGATCCTCATTTTAGGTCATCTGGAAACTATACATGCAGTGCATGATGGATTCTTATCTTTTCCTTATGTGTGTGTGTTTTTTTTTTTTAATACATTTTTTTGTTAGTGACATCACTGAAAATGCTGTGCATTATCCAGTATTGTATACCTCCATTATATATGGACTTTTTAGGTTCTAAAACATTTTAATTACATGAAATCTGTTTTAAAACTCTATAGTCTGGTACAAGAGCACAACTTTTGGTAGGGCTTGTTTAGTAACAGGACAATGGACAGTGTATGATAATCCATACCGGGACAGGGTCATCCAGCTACTAGAACTGCACCCCTCCCCCACTGGTAATACATGCCATAGAATGGGTGTACAACACTGCTTCCAGTCTTTGCCCTTTTGCTTAATTGCGCCCGGGGCAACCTCCCTTGCTGCCCACCCCTTGTCCCGGCACTGATTATAATCTATGACAAACCAATCGGAAATGAGGGGGAGTGGTGAGACCGAATTGCAAATGAGTTTTCCTGAGTTACTGTGCACTGCCATTCATGCCACAAAATTTTCAGTGCATATATATATTTTTTGTTTTGCTTTGGGAGCCAAATTAAATTTTTTTTTTTTACAGGTAGTTATCAGGTACAGTACAGCTTCACCTTTTTTTTTTTCATGGCCCACACAGTTGAAGATGGGTTTGGTCTAACTCATGCCCTGACGGAATAATCTTTCTTAGTGAGCTGATCTGTGTTTGTAATGCATTAATGGCCTTTTCACTAAGGGATGATTATGTCCTTCAAGGACTTTGTTAGACAGCTAGAGTATAAAGCTTAGGGTTTCATAGATGACGCTGCTAATCTAGATCTGGTTTTATTATGGGATCTTTTTTTATTTTAGATATTTGAATTGCATAATGAGGAATTCTTCAATACTACTTAAGAGGTTAAAGATTAAACAACTCTAAATTTAGACTGTGCGAGAAGTTATATATTGGTAGCATCCAATAGACGTTTTTGGTTTAAGGCCCATTGACACCATTGCAGTAATGTGTGGTTATAAGCGCTACAATCATTGGGACAACCTGTTGCCTTTCATTCTGAATGGTGAACCAATACACCTTTCCAATTGCTTGCTAAAAATGATGCATGCTCCATACTTTCTAAGCAAAGGGCCAGTTTACTGTCCTTAAGGCTTTAGGTGTTTTGGACAGTGGCTAGTGGTATTTTGGCCAGTGGCCAGAATAGAAAATGCCCCGGCATCAGTGCCCCATCATTGGTTTTAATGGGAGGAATAGTGTCACAGTGTTGGTCTCAATAGGAAGAATAGTGCCCCATAGATTGTGTTAATAAAGGGAGTGGTGCCCCATCATTGGTGTCAGTTGGTGGAATAGTGCCCCAAGGGGCAGATAAAAGAGGGCAAAGGCCTGCATTTGGCCCCTGGGCAGCAGTTTGGAAACCACTGATCCTATTTTATAGTGAATGTGAAAATTAAAAACCTTTTCTTTTAATTTTGGGTAGAGCAAGAAAAGGTTATATCAGGGATCTGAAACTGGTGGCCCTTTTAGCTGTTGTGAAACTACAAGTCCCATGAGCCATTGCAAGGCTGACAGTTACAAGCATGACTCCCACAGACAGAGGAATGATGGGACTTTTGTAGTTTCGCAACAGCTGGAGGGCCACCAGTTTGAGACCCCTGGGTTAGATCCTCATCCTTTTGTTTTATTGCCCTGCTCTGTTGGGGAAATTTTACTCCTCAATTTGTCCTAAATTTTACAGTTTCATGTGAAAAGGAAAATCCTTCTGCGGGGACAAAGATTCTGATGACCACTCTCTATGGGAATTTGCTTCACCTTTAGCAAGATTTCCTCTCATCTCCAAGGCAGGAAGGGAATTTTCCATAGCAGGACAATATAGCACAAATTACCCTCACAGGGGTCCTAACCTTTCCCCATTTTATTCAAAACTAAAGAAGTAAAGTTTTTGGCTGAACATACACTTTAAGCTGCACTAGGCGGTATGAAAAAACAACCATTTTCTCCAGTCAGCATTGCTTTGAAGCCCAACAGATAAATCACATTGGATGATAGAAGATAGCTTTCCTTTCTTTTCCTTCGGATTTTGTTGGATCTTTCTTTGCTCATGGTCCATCGTCTGTGTTATTTTAGGGTGCCTGCAGAGTCTTAGCCTCCATTCACTCTTGAGCATGAGCATAGCCTGGTGATTTTAAAGTATTTTTTTTTTCTGCGTTTTTGTTGCACAAGAGCAGAATCAAACATTTGTACTCATAGACTTTTAAATAGGAGCACATTTTCAGACCCTCCTTTTAAAGTCTTAAAGTAAAATGCACACTTCTGACCCAGAGAAACTCATGTCCTTTTAAAGCTTCACACTACAGGTGACGGGCAACACAATGCTCAGGGCCCATTAAGAATAATGGGATTCTTCATCTTGAGCATTGTCACGCTTTGGGAATTGCATGACAAAATGTTTGTGTGAATGGGAGCTTATGTAAATGTAAGCATTTACTTCTACTGTGAAATGACTCTGTGGATTAATCAGGATTGCACAGGGGGGTGTCCTACAAAGCAAGAGGGAAGGAACAGCAGGGGTGTGATTGAAACCGATGGTCAAGAATAGGTTGGCTCACATTTTGTAAGCTTTTTCTAGAACAAACTTTCTAAAGAAAGGGCAAGTTTACTGTCCATTGGCCAGTGGGAGTAGAAAATATCCCAATGGCAGTGGGAGTAAACCTTGCCCCATTGTTTGAATCCGTGGGAGGCATAGTGCCACATGGTTGGTGTTAGTTGGAGTAATGGTGCCCCAAGGGCCAGAGAAAGCTGGGCAGTTCTGCTAGTGGTCAAACAGTGGTCTCCAAACTTGGACCTGGGGGTTGGATTCAGCTCTTGGCTTGCATTTATCTGGGAATTTGGCCATTATTCCTCCCCCAACTATTGCTGACATAGTTCCTGCCACTGACACAAACAATGGGGCACTATTCCTCCCACTAACATCAATGATGGAGAAGTGTTCCTCCCATTGATGCCAGTGATGGGGCACTAATCCTCCCATTGACACAATGATGAGGCACTAATCCTCCCACGGAAACCAATGATGGAGTACTATTGCGCCTCACGATGGGACACTATTACTCCCCCCTAATACCAAGCATGGAGCTTTGTTTACTACCACTAATGCCAGGACGTTTTCTTCTCCCAATGGCCACAGTGCGGCCCACCTAAAGTTTGAAGCACAGTAAGACCTTTGTTTAGAAAGTTTGGAGACCACTGCTCTCCATGAATATATTACTTCCGTTAGACTTGGCAAGACTTCCTGGAGAATTGTGCAAATCATTTTTTTTGTATGATGGGTCTTATTACGAAACTTGTGAAAAAGTCCTGATGCTGCATGATTTATCTCTTTTTAAAAAGAGTAAACCAATTTAAGGAAGAACAAGTTAAATTCAAACCAAAATGAAATTGTCTACCCCTTTTCCATAAAAAAGAAGTACCTTGATGCCTGTCAGATACTGAGTCCCTTGACCTCTCTGCTGCTTTCCTACTCCATACTTTCATGTGTGAAGATAGCAGAGCGGATGGTTTGGCAGCCGTCCAAGCAGAGCTTCACATGGAGTCTTGGGTAGCTGAACGTCAAATATTTTGTACAGCAAGGCCGTGAAGGCTCTCATTTTATCCAGGCCATGATATATCTAGTAGTAGTTAGTCACATTCAACTGAACTTGTAATTTTGAAGAAGTTTTTGTAGCTGATCCAAGGCACTACTTTAGATTTGAACAGAGAAGTGGCTTGGACAAGCTACGAAATGTCTTCAGGACTACAGAACAAGTCCAGTTGAATGTGACCAACTGCTACTAGGTATTTTGTACAACGAGGAAAAAAAAGGTTGTTTATTGGTTACCTCAGGATCAATATATCCAAAATAGTTCTTGATCTAGACTGCAGACCCGTCATTTTAGAAGTTGGGAGTTTCCCTTTTAAAGGACATAAAACACTGCTTCCAAATTTTTGTATTTTCTACCGAGCAAAGTATTTTTTTTCTAGGATAGGAAGTTGAAAAGTCTGTTGCCCTCACCTGCTGGTTTCTTTTTATTTTAACACACATTTTTGAGTAGCGTGTGGAACCTGTTACCTCTGGCAGGACTTTTGACGTTTACACTTTTGGCGAGCCAGTCAGACTTGGAATTTTTTTCATTTTTTTTTGTCATCTGGTAGCATTGAACTGTCCGACTGCCTTTTATGCTTGTAAAGAGTAAACCCATCACGTCAGACTGTTTGCATGTTACATATTTGCATTCCAGCTGCCACTCTATTATTGGTAGAACTTGCACTTTAATGTTTGAGGATTTTTTTTTTTTTTTTTTTTTTTTTATAACTCTTGGCAGCTGAAAGAAATGGACACTGGACAATAGGAGGGGAATGGATTGGCAGATGGCAGAGCTTCTGTTTGTGTCTTTGTATGTTACCTGTCTTAGTGACTCAAGTCACTGTTCCAGTAAAGTTCATATTTATAAAACTTCAAACACTTTTCTTCGGCTTCAATAAACAAGTCTAAAGATGGTAATGGTGTCTTCTGTTTATTATTGAAAGGATACGAGTGATCTCCTTTTTAATGAGATTATAGACTTTTAATAAACCTTGGCTTCATTAAAGTGGTTGTAAAGTCCGCCAACTACCCCCCCCAAAAAAAAAACCTGCAAAGCAAAGGCATAATGAGCTAGTATGCAGCCCATACTAGCTCATTATGAAACACTTACCTTGGAACAAAGCTGTTGCAGCGGTCTCAGCACACCGATGTGACCAGTGACATGCTTCTTCCGGGTCTGCAGCTCCATCCAATCACAGCACGGGCTCCAACGCTGTGATTGGCGGAGCCGCGCTGACATCACTCCCACGCATGCGCATGGGAGCTGTCATTTACGGCACGTCAACAGAAGAAACGGCACCCTGGGTGTGCCCCCCATCCCCCGGGTGCCGATTCTCCAGTGTGCATGTGCCGATGATGTTGGCATATGCAGATACAGGGAATATCTCCTAAACTGTACAGGTTTAGGAGATATTCCCGGGACCTACAGGTAAGCCTTATTGTAGGCTTACCTGTAATTTAAAGTGCATTTACCAGCTGGGGTATTGTGATCGCTATCCAATCATAGCTATTACATGATATTTATGTAAGCAAACTGAAGGGGGGGGGGGGTATATGTACTATTATTTTAGGGCTTTAAAAAATGAGCGAGGCTGTCAGTACCAGGCTGTCGTACATCAGAAAGGGACAAAGGGAAGTACTTCCCCAGAATAGTTCATGTTAACACTTGCTCTGGTCATGGTGTTTTAAAAAAAAAAAAAGTAATAAAGAAAGTAAATATAAAAAAACATTTTTTTGACATATGATTACCAGTCTGTTATATGATGACGCTGTACTGCACAAAAAAAAAAAGGAAAAGTAAAAAAGAAAATACATTTTTAAAAAGGTCTTCATTTTCCAAAAAAATGACAACTTCAAATAAAACCCACCATGCCTCTTACTCTAAATACCTTGGACTGTCTACATTCCAAAAAGGGGTAATTTGGGGGGTATTTGTACTTTTCTGGCATTTTAGGGCCTCAAGAAAGCTGTCAGTGCATTGATCAATTTTCAAATATATATCTCATAGCTTGTGGACTGTAACTTTTTCACACAGACTAAATAATATACATCAATTTGGGTTCTTTTTACCAAAGAAATGTAGCAGAATACATTGGCCTATATTTATGAAAAAAGATTATTTATTTGCAATTTTTTTTTTTTTATAGCAAAAAATTAAAAACCCAGTGGTGATTAAATACTGCTAAAAAGCTCTATTCGTGTGAAAAAATAACGATTTAATTTGGGTACAGTGTTGCATGGCTGCGCAATTGCAAGCTTCAGTAACGTAGCGCTGAACAACAAAATATGCCCTGGTCATGAAGGGGGTAAAATCTTCCAGAGATCAAGTGGTTAAAGTTTAAACTACTAAACCGTATCTGAGCACCACAAACTGAAAACATTCAATTTGTTTTTAATATCCAGTGCAAACTCCCCCATCCATCCATCTACTTTAATTTTTTTAAAAATCGCTTTGAAAAACCACCCACTTTGCTTTTCTAGCTGCAGCCATCTTGTGTAAGGGCAGATGATTCATGGAACATTTACTTCCTGGAATCCACCTGCCCTTAGCTCAGGATTGCAGACAGGAGGGTGTGCTTAGCTGAGAAAGCCCCTCCACATGAAAGAGGAAAAAAAACCATTCCATGAACACTCCCAGGATCGGTGACATCATTTTCTTAGGCCAGAATTCAGGAAGCAACTGAAGACCTAATTAAAAAAAAAACAGTAAATTTTAATATCCTTGCTTTTTACTTCCGCTAGAATCATAAGAGTTAAAAATGGTTCATATTGATCAAGAAAGTCTTTAGATTTGCTTAATTTAAAGCTAAAACTTTTTTTTTCAACTTGGGTAGAGTAAGAAATGGTGAAAACCCCATCTGGGTGCCATTGGAGAAAATCCCCTTTACGTCTTGTGCTATAAAGACCACTGGAAGGAATTTCCCCAATGTGAGTGAATTTCTCTGTTGTCCCCACTGGAAGATTTTCCCTTTGTTTCTATTTTGGCAACTCAAAATTTTGGGTTCTCCCTCACTTTCACTCCTGGTGAATGGTGATGATGGTTACCAGGACAAAGCAGGAGAATGTATCTTCCTGATGGGGACACAGAGAAAATAAGAATGCAGGGGTACTGACCCCTCACCCACCACCTGAGCCTTTTTGGCTTTAGATACATTTTGAAGCCCATGTATCCCCATGCTAGGAGTTTCCAATCATGTAAATTGGGATGCAGAGGTCGCATGGACACAGCCGCTGCTTCAAATTGGACAGCTGTGTGGGTGTGCGGCCCCCAGTGCTTTGGGGGCCACACAGCTGCACGGCAGTTTAATTGGGGTCACCTGATGTGTCCTAATTAACACAAATGCTAGGGGATGAACTGAACTCCTGTGCAACCCCATCTTGGCAAGAACACGCACGCACATACACTTAAGTACATCCATATGAAACGGCCCAATGTTGATAAGTTTTGTGGGTTTACATACATACAGTATATTACCAAAAGTATTGGGACACCTGCCTTTACATGAACTTTAAAGTAACCTACAGATAAGCCTATGATAAGGCTTACCTGTCGGTGCACTGCATATCTCCCAAACCTGCACGGTTTAGGAGATATGCAGTGTTCTGGATGTGCCGACGTCATTTCGGCACATGCGCAGTGAAGAAATGGCCTCCGTGCCGTTTCTTCACTGTGATCGTGCCGTTACTGGCGGCTCCCACGCACGTGCGCGTCGTCACGTGACTCCAGCTAGTCACAGAGCCAGAGTCGTGGCCCCGGAAGAGGGGCAGAAGATGGACGCTGCCAGCACAGGGGACAGCGCTGGACATTGCAGGTAAGTGGCACATAATGGGCTACTATGTGATGCATAGTAGCCCATTATGATTCTACTTTACAGGGGAATGTAGAGGAAGTAAACCCAATCTGGGTTTACTTCCTCTTTAATGGCATCCCAGTCTTAGTCTGTAGGGCAGTGGTTCTCAACTCCGGTCCTCGGGACCCACCAACAGGCCAGATTTTAAGTATTACCTTGGGGAGATGCAGACTAGAATACTGCAATCACTGAGCAGCAAATTATATCACTTGTGATGTATTTCAGCTATCCTGCAAACCTGGCCTGTTGAGGGGTCCCGAGGACCGGAGTTGAGAACCACTGCTGTAGGGTAATGAATTGGCCCACCCTTTGCAGCTATAACAGTTTCAACTCTTCTGGGAAGGCTGTCCACTAGGTTTGTCTCCGCTCTAATTCATCCTAAAGGTGTTCTATCGAGCTGAAGTCAGGACTCTGTGCAGGCCAGTCAAGTTCCTCCACCCCAAACTCGCTCATCCATGTCTTTATGGACCTTGCTTTGTGCACTGATCCAAATCATTTGGTGGAGGGAGGATTATGGTGTGGAGGGTGTTTTCAGGGGTTGGGCTTGGCCCCTTAGTTCCAGTGAAGGGAGCTCTTAAGGCGTCAGCATACCAAGACATTTTGGACAATTTCATGCTCCCAACTTTGTGGGAACAGTTTGGGGGTGGCCCTTCCTGTTCCAACATGACTGCGCACCATTGCACAGTCCCCACACAGCCACATTTGTTGAAGAATGTGACAGCTAGTGGAGGGAGAGGGGAGAAGATCCCCCGCTAGCTGTCAGATCAGGGGGAGTCCGTGTATCTATTACACCCTCCCTGAATATGGGTGTAATTTGTTACAAAAGGTGAACTTATCCTTTAAGTAAAGCTCCCCTAATGTATGGGCGGTCTGCACAATGCCTAGTGTCACGGCCAATCAGAGCATATCATAGCAATCATGTGACTGGGAAACAGGAGTCCCGACTCCCAATCATTAGTACGAGACTCGGGCCTCTCGGCGAGCGCCTGATTTCTGTGCTGGGAGTGTGCAGCCCAAATTAACTACTAAAGTAAAGGAAAAATGTAGTTCGGTTTTAAATAAAGCTAGGCAAGTCAAGCAAATTCACCACCGTAATATCACATTTTATTTCCTTTCTCTTGCTGTCCCTGGAGGGCTGCATGGAAATCCTCCAAGGTCTGCCAAGTTCAGATTTCATTTTGGACAAAAGTAATTTGTGACCTCGTTACTCTCAGCATGTGTGGTTCGAAAAAAAGCATTTTGTCATTCATTAAAGTACACCTGTCATTAGAAGAGCACAGGGGTTGCCATTGCTGAATTACTTGTGTAGCCGGTTGCCTGGCTCCAGTACTTTTCTCATAGATCTGAAACAAAGCTGTCCCTTTGAGTGACAGGAGAGTGTCAGAGTTCCTTATCTCTGTGCTTGTTCTGGGTCAGTGCCTTGGAAAGCTGTGAAACCAAACCCTCTGTGAAAACCAGCAACCTACTATATTCTCCTATGGCAGGTGTGCCTTATAATATGCATGCTTCCTATGCTACCTGGTGGTCTGTAAGAGATGTGCACAGGGCTTCTTTTTTCATTAAATAGGTGCAGGAACTCAATTACAATCCCAAAAACCCCCATCCCCCACCTACACACTCACCCTCCAAATCTCATTAAATAGTAGGTGCGGTCACATTTCACTAGGTGTGTGTAGTACATTACATAGTCAGTGCAGAGTGTATAGTTCAGGGGGGCTTACACACAAAGTGCAGAGTTCAGGTGTGCGCTGCATACAGAGTGCAGAGCTTGGGGGTGCGCTACATACAGAGTGCAGAATTCAGGGGAGCGCTATATACAGGGTGCAGAATTCAGGTGTGTGCTTCATACAGAGTGCAGAGTGTAGGGGTGTGTTGCATACAGAGTGCAGAGTTTAGGGGTGTGCTACATATAGAGTGCAGAATTCAGGTGTGTGCTGCATACAGAGTGCAGAGTTTAGGGGTGTGCTACATAGAGTGCAGAGTTTAGGGGTGCGCTACATAGTGCAGAATTCGGGAGTGTGCTGCATACAGAGTGCAGAGTTTAGGGGTGTGCTACATAGAGTGCAGAGTTTAGGGGTGCGCTACATAGTGCAGAATTCAGGAGTGTGCTGCATACAGAGTGCAGAGTTTAGGGGTGTGCTACATCCATAGTGCAGAATTCAGGAGTGTGCTGCATACAGAGTGCAGAATTCAGGAGTGTGCTACATACATAGTGCAAAATTCATGGGTGCACTGCATACAGAGTGCAGAATTCAGGGGTGCATTACATACAGAGTGCAGAATTCAGGGGTGCGCTACATACAGAGTGCAGAATTCAGGGGTGTGCTACATACAGAGTGGAGAATTCAGGGGTGCGCTGCATACAGTGGGCAGAATTCAGGGGTGCGCTACATACAGAGTGGAGAATTCAGGGGTGCGCTGCATACAGTGGGCAGAATTCAGGGGTGCGCTACATACAGAGTGCAGAATTCAGGGGTGCGCTGCATACAGTGGGCAGAATTCAGGGGTGTGATACTATTATAAGGAAATACATTTTTTATAAAAATGTCTGTACTTCTTACCCCTCCCTCTGACTCTTTTATACCTTAACTTATACTTTCAGACACTTTATCAACCACTTGCCCTCCGGAAGATTTACTCCCCTTCATGACCAGGCCATTTTTTGCAATACGACACTGCGTTATTTTAACTGACAATTGCATGGTCACGCAGAGCTGCAACCATATAAAATTGATGTCCTTTTTTCCCACAAATAGACCTTTCTTTTGCTGGTATTTGATCACCACTGCAGTTTTTATTTTTGCGCTATAAACCAAAAAAGTCAACTCCATTAAAAAAAAAAATCTAATTTCTTCATCAATTTAAGTCAATAAGCTCTCCGCTGACATCTGCCGCTCCATAAGGCTGCATGGAGCATCCGTTCAGGTCCGGCGGTTCCCGCGTCGCAGGTCTCTGAGCTGCAGTTCACACTGCCATATGCAAACTCTGGGGAGTGTCAATACAATGTTAATGACACCCCCAAATCAGTACGCATATCGCACTGCGAACTACAAACTCGCACAGGAATCAGATCGCATGGTGTGAACCACCATGCGATCCGATTCTGACCCTGTGAAAAAAAAGGGTCCTGTGCGAGTTTGCTCCGATTGCGATGCAAATTCAGCCATACAATCTCTATGGCTGATTTTGCATCGCACAGAGATGGCATATGGTTCACACTGCAGTGCGGTGCGAAATCATATGCGATCTCTGAGATCAGAGCAGTGTGAACCCAGCCTAACAGTATACAATTTGGCCCAAAGTTATGAACAAAAATTACTTAATTGCAAAATGTTATCATAAAAGCTAAAAAAGGTGTTTTTTTTTTTCAAAATTTTCACTTTTTTTCACTTATCTCGCAAAAAATAAAAAACCCAGAGGTGATTAACCACTTCAGATCCGCGCTATTTCCAAAATACGGCTCCAGCGCGGATCTGAAATGCCGGGAGGACGTCCATGGACGTCCTCCACTGCGCATGCTCCAGCGCGCCCCCTGGCGGCAGCGGCGGCGCGCGCACGCTGCGCAAGCGTGCCCGTGGGTCGGGCGGACTCGATGTCCGCCCGAGACCCGCCGATCACATTTAGGAGCCTCAGAACGGGGAACTGCCGTTGTAAACACGGCGGTTCCCCGTTCTGTGACAGGGGACATGCAGATCTACTGATTCCTGTCACTGGGATCGGTTAGATCTGTTATGTCCCTGCCAGCCCTGCCCCCCCCACAGTTAGAACACAGCCAGGGAACATATTTAACCCCTTCACTGCCCCCTGCAGGTTAACCCCTTCACTACCAATGACATTTACACAGTAATCAGTGGACATTTAAATTTCTGATCGCTGTATAAATGTCATTGGTCCCAAAAATGTGTAAAAAATGTCCGACATGTCCGCCCCAATATCGCAGTCCCAATAAAAATCGCAGATCGCCGCCATTACTAGTAAAAAAAAAAATAATAATAAAAACGCCAGAAATCAATTCCCAGTTTGTAGACGCGATAACTTTTGCGCAAACCAATCAATATACGCCGATTGCGATTTTTTTTTTACCAAAAATATGTAGAAGAATATAAATCGGCCAAAACTGATGAATAATTTTTTTAATGGATTTGTATGTTAGCAAAAAGTAAAAAATATTGTTCTTTTTTGCAAAATTGTCGCTCATTTTTTGTTTATAGCGGCGATCAGAAATGACGCAGAGGGGATCAAATACCACCAAAAGAAAGCTCTATTTGTGGGAAAAAAAGGACGCAAATTTTATTTGGGTACAACGTCGCACAACCGCGCAATTGTCATTCAAAATGCGACAGCGCTGAAAGCCAAAAATTGGTCTGGGCAGGAGGGGGGTTTAAGTGCCCGGTAAGGAAGGGGTTAAATACCACCGAAAGAAAGCTTTATTTGTGTGAAAATTTTGTTCGGGTACAGGGTCGCATGACTGAGTAATTGCCATTCAAAATGTGAGAGCGCTGAAAGCTGAAAATTGGTCTGGACAGGAAGGGGGTATAAGTTTCCTGTATTGAAGTGGTTAAAAGCAATCAACAGTGGATCACTTTTCATAGGGCGTTTGACAGGCGGCGAAGAGGTGTTATGTCACCTCTTTACTTCCTGTTTTGAACCCTGAAAACCTGCATTACTGCACCGCAACCGGGTACTGACCATGATGAGGGGGGCAAATTTTGCAAAACATTGTGTACGTGGCATGCATACATAAAACCCCATCTGCTGCCTTTGCAGTTTAAGGGGGGGGGGGGGGGTGGACAGTAAATACGCGCCTCAACCATGTGATTTTCCTGCCTCCCTAACTGCAAGTGCAAACAAAAACGAAATAAATAACTCCGGCGCTGTGGCTGGCACCTGCTGCATTGCTTCTGTGAAGAATCCGACCCTGCAAATTCCATCACAAATATAATTAGTGCAGAATATAGACAGACAGATGTAGTGGAGGAAGAGCACCTGTCACTGCAAATGGATACAGCAGACATTCCGGGAGGTCAACCTGCAAGACTACAAGATAACAATTTGTTAGGAAGAGTCTATTTCACCAGATTCAGTGGCAGCCAGTGCTTAATATATTGGGGGGGTGGGCGGCAAACTAACACCAATCCCCAACCCCTCCCCACCGGAGATGGCCGGGAATGCGGCGATCGCACCCCCGACCCCCAGAGACATACATGAATGCGGCGATCACACCCCAACCCCCCCCTCGGAGCAGTACGTGAATGCGGCAATGGCACCCCCTAACCCCCCCTCGGACACATACATGAATGCGGCGATTGCACCCCCCGACCCCCCCGGAGACATATGTGAATGCACTGTTCGCACCCCCCCCTCGGAGACATACGTGAATGTGGCAATTGCACCCCCCCCCGGAAGACACACGTGGATGTGGCGATTGCACCCCCCCACCCTGGAGACTTACATGAATGCGGCGCTCAAACCCCCCCCCCCAACACCCAAGTGAGATGGATGGGACAGCGGCAATCGAGTCCCCCAACACCGCCACCCGCGATGGATGGGATGGCAGTGATCAGGGCATTACCTTCGGAGTCGGGGAATGAAGAGCTGGGCCGTTGATTCTCCTCCCGGGCGAACAGGAAGTGTGTCCTAAGACTCCATGGCCAATTGGGTCTCAGGACCCGCTTCCTGATTGGCTGGGAGGAGAATCAGGAAGACAATAGTGAATATTAAATCGCTATTGTCACACAACTGGGTGGGTTCAGGGCACAGTGCTCTGTGCCCAGAGTCCACCCTTTTTTGAAGCCAATTAGAGCCTCAGGCTCTAATCATGTGCTTAAAAAAAAAAAGATACCCATTGGAATCCATGCGTCCGGCGCCCTGCATGTAGATTAGGGGCCAAGCGCATGGTTTGGGGGGGGGGGGCAGTGCTCCTGCACCCGTGATGGATGGGCCGCCAGTGCTGACGAGTGATCCAGACAAAAAGGCTCCATGCACGCTGACCATTTAGATCTCTTAGAATGCATAGGCGCACCGTCACGTCCCACTGCTGATGAACTCTATGAGGGGAGTACTATGCCGGGTGCTGTGCTGTTTCCCAGAAGCTATCCTGCTGGCCCCTCCCACCAGTCATGATCTGCCTGCATTGCATAGAGAAGCACAGAGACCACCTGGTGATGACGCCACTGGGACTAAAATAAGGGATGTAATGATTTATGTTGAAAAGACAAAAGTAATGTAGGGAATAAAATCAGGGTCACCGCAGTAGTGGTCCACCAGAGACACGAAGAGATACGTTACGTCCGTCTAGTACTGACCACCCTCCCCGGTCGTCCTATCGAAGACCCTTTGTCGTGTCGTGGGCCGTATCATGAGGGGAGTATCTCAAGTAGTCGTCACCCTGCACTGCCACGCGGATACGTAAGATTCTCTAGATTTACCAGTCGCACGTACCTCGGAAAAACAGACCTAGTGAGCAGTCGTGACCGCCGGGTAGGTAGTGCCCACGTCCTCGTGACGGGGGGGGGGGGTTTGGTA
>BLSH010035668.1:2751342-2768089 GCA_018402905.1 Glandirana rugosa
CTTATCACGGGGTAGTAACCATAGTCACCCTCCTTAATGATGGGGCACTATTCCTCCCACTAATACCAATGATGGGCCACTATTCCTCCCACTGATACCAATGATGGGGCACTATTCCTCCCACTGATATCAATGATGGGGCACTATTTCTCCCACTGATACCAATGATGAGGCGCTATTCCTCCCACTGATACCAATGATGGGGCACTATTCCTTCCACTGATACCAATGATGGGACACTATTCCTCCCACTGATACCAATGATGGGGCACTATTCCTCCCATTGATATCAATGATGGGGCACTATTCCTCCCACTGATATCAATGATGGGGCACTATTCCTCCCACTAATACCAATGATGGGCCACTATTCCTCCCACTGATACCAATGATGGGGCACTATTCCTCCCACTGATATCAATGATGGGGCACTATTTCTCCCACTGATACCAATGATGAGGCGCTATTCCTCCCACTGATACCAATGATGGGGCACTATTCCTTCCACTGATACCAATGATGGGACACTATTCCTCCCACTGATACCAATGATGGGGCACTATTCCTCCCACTGATATCAATGATGGGGCACTATTCCTCCCACTAATACCAATGATGGGCCACTATTCCTCCCACTGATACCAATGATGGGGCACTATTCCTCCCACTGATATCAATGATTGGGCACTATTCCTCCCACTGACATCAACGATGCAATGCTGCACCCAAACAAAATTTATATCATTTTTTTCACACAAATAGAGCTTTCTGTTGGTGGTATTTGATCGCCACTGTGTTTTTAATTTTTTGTTATATAAGAAAAAAATAAGACTGACTTTTGAAAAAAATAAATATTTTTTACTTTCTGCTATAAAACAAAAATCTAATTTCTTCTTAAATTTAGGCAAAAACGTATTCTGCTACATGTCTTTGGTAAAAAAAAAAAAAAAAAATCCCAATAAGTGTATACTGATTGGTTTGCATGACAGCTATAGTGTCTATAAACTATGGGATATACAGATATACTGGAATGTGATGCAGCGATCAGTGACTTATAGTGGAACTGTGATAGTGTGGCGGGAAGTCTGACACTAACTTACGCGGGTGGGAACTGACTAACTGTCACTGACATCGCCAGTGATACTAATACAGTGATTAGTGCTAATAATATGCACTGTCACTGTTGTAATGACACTGGCTGGGAAGGGGTTAACATCTAGGGCGATCAAGGGGTTAAAAGTGCCCCTAACAATGTGTACTGTGTGCTGATTTTGCTAAGCAACGTGTCGGTTTTTACTCGCAGCACTTTTGTTGCTGACAAAAGTGCTCAGTGTTGTTTGCTTACACAGGGCTCTCTTCAGTCATATGCTCAGCCGATCTACGGGTTCCGGCCATAAATCATTGGGCGAGACCCGCTGATCGGCTTGAGCTGCAGCAAATGGCAGCAGAGTCGGGGGCTACCCGAAAGTGGTGCATCACATACATGTACGTGATCCAGCCCAATGGGGGGTGCTCTGCCGCAGTAAATCTGCAAGTGGTTAATAGCAATAATGGAATGTAAATCTCAATGTTACTAGAGTGCTTATTGCACGTAATGTGCACCTACAATACATCACTTCCATTTCCGCGCTGGTACCTAGCTATGTATGTGGGAGGTTGTATTCAATTGTACGAGAATTTTTGTACCTATAGTAGCATTTTCGTTTTCTATAGAGACTAGAAAGCAAAAAAAAACTGCATGATCGTTCGTCCGATTTTCTGATAGTGTGCAGTAGGCTTAACTCCCTGGTGCCGGTCGCATGCAATTATAGGGCCTCTTGGCGTCTGATCCTTGGCGCCGAGTGGCCACATTTTTGCGTGAATTAAGGTTAATAGAGCTGTGCCAAGAGTGCTCCCGGCACAGTTACCGATGCCTACCTGAAAACTCCCAATCGCTACTTGCAATCGCGATCGGGAGTTTTTTCAGATTATGTGACCGCCGTGACAGCCAATCATGAGGGTCACATGATCTTAAACCATGCCTCCCTGCATCCTAAACCTCTTAAAGGGCCAGGAGGCGCCGGCGCAAAAAGGTTAAGGGTAGTTACACTGCTCCTCCATAGATACAGTGTAAGAATGAGTGTAGCCACCCAAAGACAGGAAGTGATAATGGCAGAATTATCAGGTGAAGATAAAGAAAGAAAAAGCCTAAAAAAAGAAAAATGGATGTGGCCACCGCATCTAAGAACCAATAGACTGCAAAAATATTAAATGCTTGTTCTTGTGTGTAGATACATTTTAAAGATTGGTAAGCTGCAATATGTTACACTTTTGTTTGTTGGTTTAGATCCACTTTAAGATGAGTGAACATTACTAGATAAAAGATCAGAGTGGAGTAATGAGATGTTTTATAGACTGACAGTGACCGGGCATGTTGGATTTCTCAGTGACGAGAACAACTTCCAGTAAAGTGCTTTGTCTTTCATTTGTGGTTATTACATCGGCTGATTGTGGTTGTGGCTCCATCCGAGACATTACAGGTAAATTGTTGCAGCAATCAGGGATCTTCCTTCTAATCGCCACTTAATATCTGCCCTCGGGCTTCCTGTCTATGAACTCACGGTATGGCAACACAGGCATTGCAACTATGAATACAGGAAGGTATGCAATGCATTGCGGTCACAGAGAATAAAGATTATTTGTACTGTAATAGTATTGGCATTGCTGAAGCACTCTGTATCATAAACAGATGTCATGTTTACATTGTAAATTAAAATACATATTTTCACCTTTTTTTCATCTTTTGTTGAATCACAATGCTGCTGATTCCCCACAAACTATTTGCTGACACTTCCTGCCTTCCTGCACTTTAGCCATTGGCCCTGATAACTTCTTTCCAAAGGGTCTTGGTCACCGCTTACCTGAGGGTCCTTGTCACTGCTCACCAGTGGGTCTTGGTCACTGCTCACCAGTAGGCCTTGGCCACGGCTTACCAGTGGGTCTTGGTCACTGCTCACCAGTGGGCCTTGGCCACGGCTTACCAGAGGGTCTTGATCACAGTTTACTGGAGGATCCTGATCACTGCTCATCAAAAGGCCTCTTTCACTGCTTACCAGAGGGTCTCAGTTACTGCTTAATGGAAGGTCACCATCACTGATCACTAGAGGGTCTTGGTCACTGCTTAATGAAGGATCCAAGTCACTGCTTACCAGAGGGTCTCAGTCACTGCTTACTGGAAGGTCACCATCACTGATCACTAGAGGGTCTGGGTCACTGCTTACTGGAGGATCCCGGTCACTGCTTACCAGAGGGTCTCAGTCACTACTTACCGGGTGTTTTTGACCATTGTTTACCAGAGGGTCTTGATCACTGCTTACTGGAGGGTCACCATCACTAATTACTAGAGGGTCTTGGTCACTGCTTACTGGAGGGCCCTGATCAATGTTTTCCAGAGTGTCTTGGTCACTGCTTACCAGTGGGTCTTGGTCACTGCTTACCAGAGGGTTGCTATCACTGCTTACTAAAGGATTCTGGAAGCTGCTTATTAGAAGGCCTCATTCACTGTTTACCAGAGGGTCTCAGTCACTGCTTACTGGAAGGTCACCATCACTGATCACTAGAGGGTCTTGGTCACTGCTTACTGGAGGATCCTGGTCACTGTCTACCAGAGGGTCTCAGTCATTGCTTGCTGGAGGTTTTCGACCACTGTTTATTAGAGGGTCTTGATCGCTGCTTACTGGAGAATCACCATCACTGATTGCTAAAGGGTCTTGGTCACTGCCTACTGGAGGGTCCTGGTCACTGTTTTCCAGAGGGTCGTGGTCACTGCTCACCAGTGGGTCTTGGCCACTGCTTACCAGAGGACTTTAATCACTGTTTACTGGAAGGTCCTTGTCACTGGTTACCAGAGGGTATTTGCCGCTGTTTACTGGGGGTCTTGGTCCCTGCTTATCAGAGAGTCCCAGCCACTGCTTACTGGAGGGTATCAGTCACTATTTACCAGAAGGTCTTGGTCATTGCTTACCAGAGGGTCCTATCACTAGCCAGCAGTAATGATGGTCTATTTCAGCCATTTTTAACCAGAGTTCCATGAAACTCAAGGGTTCCATCAGAGGTTGCTAGGGGTTCCTTGAGCTGTGGCTGATTGGCCTTCCATCTGATGACTACTGGATATATTCAGGTCAGCTCCATGCTATTCTACCAATGGTCTTTTTTAGCTGTATGTAAAGGTGGCACTTTAACCCTGACTGTAAGGAGGGCATTCTTCCCACTAACCACCAATGTAGGAGGCATGCTTCCTATTGAATTGATTTCAGCATGGTTCCTTGAGATATGAAAATTATTCTAAGAGTTCTCCTGGGGTACAAAGGTTGAGAAAGGCTGGCCTGTTGAGAAAAAAATTGATGATTTATCAGTTTTCAATCCCTCTGAATATTGTATCATCCTATATATCTACAGGGGGGGGCATTTATACGGATACACCTTAATAAAATGGGAATGGTTGGTGATATTAACTTCCTGTTTGTGGCACATTAGTATATGTGAGGGGGGAAACTTTTCAAGATGGGTGGTGACCATGGCGGCCATTTTGAAGTCAGCCATTTTGAATCCAACTTTTGTTTTTTCAATAGGAAGAGGGTCATGTGACACATCAAACTTATTGGGAATTTCACAAGAAAAACAATGGTGTGCTTGGTTTTAACGTAACTTTATTCTTTCATGAGTTATTTACAAGTTTCTGACCACTTATAAAATGTGTTCAATGTGCTGCCCATTGTGTTGGATTGTCAATGCAACCCTCTTCTCCCACTCTTCACACACTGATAGCAACACCGCAGGAGAAATGCTAGCACAGGCTTCCAGTATCCGTATTTTCAGGTGCTGCACATCTCGTATCTTCACAGCATATGTTCTTTTTATGGTTTTTATGGTCAGTAAAAACCAATACCGGGTGAGCTGCTCCTTCCAGGAGGTACCGCCATTCCTCCAAAGCCGACTTGATGGCCAGCAATTCCCTATCACCGACATCATAGTTCCAGCAAGATGGTGCACCACCACATTATGGGTGTCAGGTCCGAGCATTCCTAGATGAACAGTTTCCTGGAAAGTGGATTGGTCATCGTGGGCCAGTTGAATGGCCCCCAAGGTCTCCCGATCTGACCCCCTTTGACTTTTATCTTTGGGGGCATCTGAAGGCAATTGTCTATGCTGTGAAGATACGAGATGTGCAGCACCTGAAACTATGGATACTGGAAGCCTGTGCTAGCATTTCTCCTGCGGTGTTGCTCTCAGTGTGTGAAGAGTGGGAGAAGAGGGTTGCATTGACAATTCAACACAATGGGCAGCACACTGAACACATTTTATAAGTGGTCAGAAACTTGTAAATAACTCATGAAAGAATAAAGTTACGTTAAAACCAAGCACACCATTGTTTTTCTTGTGAAATTCCCAATAAGTTTGATGTGTCACATGATCCTCTTCCTATTGAAAAAAACAAAAGTTGGATTCAAAATGGCCGACTTCAAAATCGCCGCCATGGTCATCATCACCCATCTTGAAAAGTTTCCCCCCTCACATATACTAATGTGCCACAAACAGGAAGTTAATATCACCAACCATTCCCATTTTATTAAGGTGTATCCATATATATGGCCCACCCTGTATAATATTTAATGCCAACAGAACAACATAACTTTGGAAGCTATGCAATCAGGATTCAAGCCCGGTTCACACTGCCGTCAACATCCAAGCATGACTTAGGCAAGACTTGCATAAGACTTCTTTAACAGAATACAAGGCAAGTTGTGGTGAATTCTGACCAAAAGTAGTGCAGGAACCTTTTTCTAAGTAGGAGCGACTCCTATTAGAATGGTTCCATTGCACTTAATGGGCCGTGACTTGTCATGGGACATGTGCCCTCAAAATTGGAGACGCATGTTGCACCAGTGTGAACAGATTCTCTATGGACTGGTCAAACCTGAACATTTTTATTCATTATTAAAAAAACAATGAAATTCACCTGTTGACTGATGACTAGTCGGTAGTGAATGTCGGGGATGAATAAAGGACTCTGACGATATACAGTATATGTTTGTAGGTGAGTTCCTGCACTATGTTTATCGATTTAGTCTCTCATAGAGAAATGCAGAGATATACAAATATAGAGATACATCAATAACTGCATTAACCCCCGGGTTATCCATTGGGATATAGATGGGAACCAACTACATAGAAATAGGTGGGGGATCTATAATGTCTTTTGATTTTTTTATATTGTTATATACAGTAGATTTGACCCTGGCTAGGCACCTGATATTTGGTTGCAATATAGGGTTCTCCTCTCTCTCGCTTTGGCTGAGTGTATCTCCTCTCCTCTCCCCCATCTATGGTGGACTAAGCACTCCATTGCTTCTACTGTAACCGTGACAAGTAAGTGTAGGCGTAAGCATCAGATTTTTCTATTTCTCTCATAGTGTGTTGAATGCTCAATATGTAAAATATTTGTAATGAGACACAATTGTATATGATTATTTGTAAGTGAATCTTTACAAACAGATGCTAATAACAGTATATCTCCCAGTACCAATAGGATCCCCTGAGGAAGCCTTTGGCGAAACGCGTAGTGTTTCATTGGTGTCAACACAGTGACTCTGGAGTTGGCCCTCCATTCTCATGTGCAAGATTTCTCCATATGTCTCACCGAATCTATGTTTGACTTATGGGCCAACCCATACAGGTGTTCCTGTGTAGCTTTGTGGTTTATACACATGGGAGAGATATGCTGATACAGCATGTATATGTTTCATATTGCTTTTAATATGTAATTTTATATTTGTTATAATAAAATGTGCATTTTTATACATATACATTTGAGCATCTTTTTTTCAACCTGGGTTATAGTGGCACCTTGAAAGTCCAGTCATTTCTTCTCCTTTTTCTTGGGGCTGAATAAAGGACTAGGTTGCTGCATGGTGGGAATTTTGCAAATATCCAGCAAGCAAAGAGAATTTCACCCTCCGCTCATTGGAATCGCCACTGGAGCGTATTTTGTCATTTTTGCTCCTCGCCGATCCAGAGCCTCTACATCGCTTTGTATAAATACGCACAAAGCCGCACAATTCACCCTTCTACCATAACACTTGAATGGAAAAAGTGTATACATTACAAAGTTACTTTGTTATCTCCTCCACCTCCACCCTCCCTATGCATAGTAATTATACTGTAGGTAACGTGTCACCTCTTTGCTAATTGGCTTTAGCTTCCCATCTCCTGTTTATAGGGTATTCTATGTTTACCTAACAGCTGTTGAAATGTAGAAAACTGCTAAGAGACTAATTTAATTTGACTTCAACAAGGGCGAAACACGCACACCTTGTTGTGACTGATGCACTCATTAATGAGACATAAAGTGATTTTCACAAATGTTCATCGCTGCAGTATGGGAACTGACGGCTAATTATTAATATATTAAGAAAGTGTGATTTTCTTACTCTAGGAATAGAGCTTCGGCTTAGCACTGAGCTGTATTAGATGAGCACAGGATTTAGATGGATTATATATATATATATACTGCTGAACCAGAGCTGAGCAAAGAGAGCTCCATAGCAAAACTATTCGGGGTCCCCACCTCTCTAACCTCTAAGCCAATTTATCTATAGATCAGCATTGTATTTAGGGTTTGTGCTGCCCTAGGCCTGGCTAAACTCGTGCACCCCCTAATTTAAAAATTAGCCACCCCTTCCTGTCAAGGCCACACCCCTTCCTATTTAGGACCCACCTTGAAATTTTCCAGTAGGGGCACTAGTTCTTAGGACTTTGGGGGGGCAATGGATTCCCTTAATTTGTAGAGATTTCTTCACACTTCCTGTTTGGCTATGGCACAACAACTCATTGGTTGGGGTCCACCGCCTGAGCCCCTCGGGAGGCCCGGGTCCCCTACATATGTATGGGCTGCCCCCCGATGGTGGCCCTGCCATGGGGGTGCCAGACCAATTTGCCTTCCAGCCCAGTCCGCCCCATAAGACTGGCGCTACACTAAGAGCACAAGCTGGCAGGGACTCTTTTTGTGCTGCCCCCCTGCAAAGTGCCGCCCTAGGCCTGGGCCTTGTTGGCCTAGGCCAAGATACAGCGTTGCTATAGATACAGAATACATTGATTACATAGCAATAATATAGAGTTATGCAAACTAACTACAGTCAGGTCCATAAATATTGGGACATCAACACAATTCTAATCTTTTTGGCTCTATACACCACCACAATGGATTTGAAATGAAAAGAACAAGAGGTGCTTTAACTGCAGACTTTCAGCTTTAATTTGAGGGTATTTACATCCAAATCAGGCGAACGGTGTAGGAATTACAACAGTTTGTATATTTGCCTCCCACATTTGACGGTGGCAAAGTGGTTCGTTATCGCAAACCGCCGTCACCTGACGGCAGCCGCGATAACAAGTATTGTGATTCACTGTGTTCTGGGGGGGCCAGGAAGCGTGTAGGGCAGACTCGATCTCCGCCGGCTACCTGCGATGGTCCCCCGCAGTGAGAGAACGGAGGTCCGTGTAAGTAAACACGGATCTCTGTTCTGACAGAGGGGGAAGGGATGTGATCATAGGCTTCCTGTGGAAGCCGTGATCACTCCCCTCCCCCTGCCAGCCCAGCCCCCATACAGTTAGAACACACTGAGGGAACACCGTTAATCCCTTAGAGCGCCACCTCCAGGTTAACCCCTTCACTGCCAATGGCATTTACACAGCAATCAGTGCATTTTTATAGCACTGCTCGCTGTATAAATGCCAATGGCCCCAAAAAAGTGTCAAAATGGTCCAACATGTCTGCCCCAATATCGCAGTACCACTAAAAATCGCAGATCGCCACCATTACTAGTAAAATATAAAAAAAAAAAAAATAAAAAACCCCATAAATGAATTCTCATCATTTGTAAATGTGGCAACTTTTGCACAAACCAATCAATAAATGCCAATTGTGATTTTTTTACATGTCCGCCGCACTATCGCACTACCACTAAAAATCGTAGATCGCCACCATTACTAGTAAAATATAAAAAAAAAAAATAAAAAACCCCATAAATGAATTCTCATCATTTGTAAACGTGGCAACTTTTGCACAAACCAATCAATAAATGCCAATTGTGATTTTTTTTTTTTTTACCAAAAATATGAGGAAGAATATAAATCGGCAAAAACCGATGAAAAAATGTAAAATTTTTATTTTTGGATTTGTATTTTAGCAAAAAGTAAGAAAAATAGTTTTTTTTGCAAAATTGTCGCTCTTTTTTTTTATAGATCAGATATGATCAGAAGGGACGCAGAGGGGATCAAATACCACCAAAAGAAAGCTCTTTTTGTGGGAAAAAAAGCATGCAAATTTAGTTTGTGTACAACGTTGCACAACCGCGCAATTACCAGTTAAAGCGACGCAGCGCCAAATCGCAAAAAGTGCTTTGGTCCTAAAGGGGGAAATCCTTCCGGGGCTGAAGTGGTTAAAAAAAAAAGGAACCTTTAGTATCACTTTAATTTGGTTCTTTTATATCTGCCGGACATCCACTAAAACGCAGCAGGTTTGCCGCACTACATTGAGGATCCAGCCTCCAGCGGATTGTAGCGTCCACGCCGTATAGACGGGTAAAATCCATTGTGCAATCTGAGACTCATGAGATCCTCCAGCCGCCTCTTCTGTGTTTACATCAAATATTTGGCACCTTCTCCCACATGGCTATTAAATAGCAAATTACCGAACGTGACGTCCAAACTTCATATGCAAAATATCTTTAGGCGATGAAAGGTTACGGCGTTGCATAAACATGTTGATGAATTGTGAGCGGAAGCCCCGGAGAGACCCAGTGTGGAATGTGCGGTATGGGTGACACCGATCCTCACCAGTCCTATATCTGTACAGTGTGTATACAGGGAACAGCTGGTCAGTGGAATACTTAGAGTGGCATGTCGGGGCTTCTGTGGAATGCTACACAATCCTTGGACGGAGCTCCACACCTGCGTAAGAAAAACATAGGAACTGAGAATCCCCTCCCACCCAAAAATATGAGGTGACTCTGCCGAAGAATTAGTCCATCAGTTACAGATGACTTTTATTTTGCTTAGAGCCAGGAAAATAATGATTTGATGAACTGAAGGGTCTATAATTTTATATGATAGAGACAGAATATCAACCAAAAATCCAGAAAAAAACACGATACAAATGTTATAAATGGAGTTGCAGTTCAGTGAGTAAAATAAGTATTTGATCTCCAAGCAAAACACGACTTAGTAGTTGGTGGAGAAACCCTTGTTGGCAAGCACAGAAGTCAGACGTTTCTTGTAGTTGGTGACCAGGACTGCAAACATCTCAGGAGGGATTTTGGTCCACTCTTCTTTACAGATCTTCTTTAAATCCTTAAGGTTTCTTGGCTGTCGCTTGGCAACTCAAAGTTTCAGCTCCCTCTATACATTTTCTATAGGATTAAGGTCTGGAGGCTGGCTAGGCCACTCCATGACCTTAATATGCTTCTTCTTGAGCCACTCCTTTGTTGGCTTGGAGGTATGTTTTGGGTCATTGCCATGCTGGAAGACCCATCCGCGACCCATCTTCAGTGTACTGGCTGAGGGAAGAAGGTTCTCATCAAAGATTTTACAATACTATGGACATTTTTCAATAATAACCAGCGCCTACCTTAAAGCGGAGGTCCGGGCTAAAAAAAAAAATTAAAAGTCAGCAGCTACACATACAGTAGCTGCTGACTTTTAATATTAGGACACTTACCTGTCCTGGACTCCAGCGATGTCGGCACCCGCCGCCGATCTTCGGATCGGGGGACGGGTGCAGCCGCCTCCATCGCGGGTAAGGGAACCCGGACGTGTAAGCAGTACAGCTTCACGCCGGGCACCTTACCGCGCATGCGCGAGCTCTGCCACGCTCTGCTACTGGCCAGGCGGCCAGTAGCAGAGCGAGCAGGGAGGAGGGAGCCGGGCTTCTGACGTCAGCGGCCGCGTCCGCCGGCCAGAGCTCCCGGAAGTGTGGAAAAGGACACCTGTCTAAAGACAGGTGTCCTCTTCCCCCTCCCCCCCGAAAGGTGCCAAATGTGACACCTGAGGGGGGGAGGAATCCAACCAGCGGAAGTTCCACTTTAGGGTGGAACTCCGCTTTAATAAATATTACTACAATAATATAAATAAATATAATTTTTGTGAAACCTCGTGAAAAATAAAAAATAAAAATAAAATATAAAAGATGGGGGCTGCTGTACTCAGGTACTAGACCTGCTTGCACAATGAAAAATAATAATATCAGCGCCAACCCCAAACATATAATTCAATCAAACAATAAGTGAATATCACAGTCCACTTTGGGAAAAAACGGTGCTCCACATAAAGTGCTCTTCAGTGCTCAACAGAAACATACAAGTGCATAGGTGGTGACGTGACTGGTGACCCCCTATAGTACCGGCACTCACCAGATGGTATGGACCCACTGCTTTTCAGTCAGTGGGTCAAACATGCTGAAGGGGGCTTGAATCCCGGTCCAAACGAGACCACAATGGATAATCCGAATCCCAAGGCACTCAAAAGAAATAAAGATATTCCATAGTGCAAACTGCTAAAATGCGTTTTTATTGCGCAAATGATAAAACCTACTTACAGAATAAAACTGTCAAACGAACATCAAGGAAATAGGATGCAATCCCGACCATGGGTTCATATGGCGTGCGTTCCAACCCGGCAAGCCGCGCTGATGGAAGTCTGAAAAGCAGTGGGTCCATACCATCTGGTGAGTGCGGGCACTATAGGGGGTCACGTCACCACCTATGCACTTGTATGTTTCTGTTGAGCACTGAAGAGCACTTTATGTGGAGCACCGTTTTTGCCCAAAGTGGACTGTGATATTCACTTATTGTTTGATTGAATTATATGTTTGGGGTTGGAGCTGATATTATTATTTTTCACTATGGACATTTTGCAAGTCTCCCTTAAAATATTTAGGAATTGGTTCCTGACGACCCAGCTCCTGTCTCCCCCAATCAGCCTCTGTGGTTTAACCCTACACTCCCTCAGTTTCAAAACCTCCCGGATGCCCAACATTGGGCATCCAGAGGGGTAGAATACATACACCAGCTATATGAGCAAGGTCATTTCAAGACATTCTTAGAAATCCAACAAGAGTTTGGGCTCTCGCGGAGATGGTCCTTCCACTACCTCCAGGGCCGGATTAAGAGCATCATGGGCCTGGTGCTGAGGATTTAGGTGGACCTAAATTATGAAAATAAATAAAATGAAAATGGAAGCAATTTTTTTTTAAAACGAAATATGCTGCCGCAATTTACATATCAAACATGTGCACACTGTATACAGAGCAGGGCTTGGCAGTATTAGTGACTCACACCATTGGGCTGGGCCTATCTTAAGGAAGGGGCCTGGAGCTGCAGCTCCAATAGCCCCTATGTTAATCCAGCCCTGGCTACCTCCTGCTGAAACACGCAGCCAGCGCACAGTTGGGCCTCAGGAGGGTCACCCTTCAGAACTCCACACTAGAAAAAGCGCTCCTACAACCAGAACACACTGGGCTAATCTCATACTATGGGGTTTTGGAACAACATGATAACACTCGGATTCAATCCTTGAGATCCCAATGGTCACTAGATGTGCCGGATCTCACAGATGAGAATACATATTTTGTCACCGCTATCTCAGCATGGGATGGGATGATACAGCTACGTATTTCTCATAGGGTGTATTACACTCCACTGCGGCTTTTTCGGATGCGAAGGAGAGACAACTCTATTTGCCACATGTGTGGCAAGGCAATTGGCACTCTCCTGCATATGCTTTGGAGCTGCGAAAAAATTTGACCATTTTGGCCGCATGTCACCCACTTTATAGCTACTAACTTTGAACTTCCGAATGTCTGTAGCCCCAAGTGGTGCGTTTTGGCAGTGTTTGAAGACATTGACATAAATTCATGCCAAAAGCAATTCTTACGTTTTTTATTATTCTATGCTAGGAAGACAGTGGTGCTGCAGTGGACAGGTACTATCCCGGTCACTATTAACCTTTGGAAAAATCTAGTTAATCGGGTCCTACCAGTCTATAAACGTAAATATGAGGCTAGAGGGTGTCCCAGGAAATACGAGAAAATATGGGGGCAGTGGAGAGAAACATGTGTGGATCTAGCTACGGCCTAACACCTCCACTTCAGGGTATGGTGTCAACAGGGACGGAGTCTGCAGATTATTGTATTGCCGTCAAGGAATGGTAGACCTGGTACAAGAATGACCAAACATCTTCTCTTTATAATATTGAATACCTGTTGTGTAAGAGAATGCTGTTAAGGAAAGGGAAAAGCAGAATAAAATGATTTATAAATGTCCCCCTTTTTTTTTTTTTTCTTTTTTTTCTGTTTTTTCTGGTTCGTTTTCTTATTTTTCTTTGAGCGAACTTCTGGAAGTTCGGGTTCTGCTGGTTCAGCCGAACTTCGGGACAAAGTCTGGGTTCGGGTCCGGACAGAACCCGAACTTTGTCCCAGACCCCGAACCCCATAGAAATCAATGGGGACCCGAACTTTTAGGCACAAAAATGGCTGTAAAAAAGTCCTGGAAAGTCCTAGAGGTCTGCAAAGGGAAGGAAAATTGGGCTAAGGGTGGGACAAGTGCCCTACAAAGAAATGGGGACAGGGAAATAACTGAAAGCATTTTAAAAAAAAAATCAAAAATGGAGGTGGATGTGGACCATCTTCAAACTGTGTCTGAAAAGTATTAATTAACGGTAGAATCCATATCACTGTTCTAAAATCATCTTCAAACTGTGTGAAAAAAGTATAAATAAGCTAGGAGAACCCATATCACTGTTCTACAATCATCTGGAAAATGTGTGTTAAACTTTAACTAAAACCGGGAGAACCCCTACTACTGTTCTACAGTCATCTGGAAACTGTGTGTTAAACTTTAACTAAAACCGGGAGAACCCATACTACTGTTCTACAATCATCTGGAAACTGTGTGTTAAACTTTAACTAAAATCGGGCAAACCCATATCACTGTTCTAAAATCATCTAAAAACTGTGTGTGAAACTATAGCAGAGTGAACCCATATCACTGTTCTAAAATCATCTAAAAACTGTGTGTGAAACTATAGCAGAGCAAACCCATATCACTGTTCTAAAATCATCTAAAAACTGTGTGTGAAACTATAGCAGAGCGAACCCATATCACTGTTCTTCTCTCTGCTATAGTTTCACACACAGTTTTTAGATGATTTTAGAACAGGGATATGGCTTCTCCCAGTTTTAGTTTAAGTTTAACACACAGTTTACAGATGATTGTAGAACAGTGATATGGGTTCTCCCGGTTTTAGTTAAAGTTTAAAACACAGTTTCCAGATGATTGTAGAACAGTAGTATGGGTTCTCCCGGTTTTAGTTAAAGCTTAACACACAGTTTCCAGATGATTGTAGAACAGTGATATGGGTTCTCCCGACTTATTTATACTTTTTTTCACACAGTTTGAAGATGATTTTAGAACACTAATATGGCTTTCCTGTGGTTGATATAGGGGTTTTCACACACACTTTGATGATGATTTTAGAACACTAATCTTTCCCTTAAAGCAACAGCTAGAACCTTTCCCTGTACAACTCTGTCTCTCAAAGCACCAGCACTAGTATCTCTCCCTCCCTCAAAGCACCAGTACTAGTATCTCTCCCTAGTCCAGTCAGATCGTTCTGTGCAGCAGGATGAGATGTGAAATCTGTCTCTCAAAGCACCAGCACTAGTATCTCTCCCTCCCTCAAAGCACCAGCACTAGTATCTCTCCCTCCCTCAAAGCAGCAGTACTAGTATCTCTCCCTAGTCCTCAGTAATGCAGGATGAGATGTTCTACAATCTGTCCCTAACAGAGCCAGCAGCATCCTCTCCCTAAACTATCCTGAGAGCATATGACATGCAGCACGGTGACTCCAGCCCCACATAGAGGCTGGGTCACATGGTGCCCTGGCCAATCACAGCCATGCCATTAGTAGGCATGGCTATGATGGCTTCTAGGGAAAACCAGTGAAACACTTGTTGATTGGCTGCCCTTGACAGCTTCTCAACACGTGGAGTAAAATACCAGAACCCCGGACCCGAACCCGGACTTTTTTTGAAAAGTTCGGGTCCGGGTCCCAGACACCCAAAAGTTCGGTACGGACCCGAACTTTACAGTTTGGGTTCGCTCAACACTATTCGGGACTTAACAATAATTATATTGGGTAAAGTGATGTGACAACTGCTGTTTGTATCAACAATCTTGGCATTGATAAGTCAATTGTATTGCACTTTTGATTCTTTTCCACTATTGCTGTATTGTATTTTGCAAAACTTTTAATAAACCAAAGTTAAAAAAAAAAAAAGATTTTACAATACATGGCCCCGTCCATTGGCCCCTCAATGTGGCAAAGTCGGCCTGTACCTTTAGCAGATGCCCCAAACCATAATGTTTCCACCTCTGTGCTTGACTGTAGGGATGGTGTTCTTAGGGTCATAGTCAGCATTTTTCTTCCTCCAAACACGGCGAGTCGAGTTAATGCCAAAGAGCTCAATTTTGGTCTCATCTGACCACAGCACTTCCTCCCAATCCTTCTCTGAATCATTTAGATGTTCATTGGCAAACATCAGAAGGGCTGTACTTGTGCCTTCTTGAGGAGGGGGACCTTGTGGGTGCTGCAGGATTACAATCCATGGTGGTGTACTGTGTTACCAATGGTTTGTTTGGTGACTGTGGCCCAACTGCCTTGAGATCATTCACAAGCTCCTCCCATGTAGTTCTGGGCTGATCCCTCGCTTTTCTCATGATCATCCTCACCCCATGAGGCGAAATCTTGTATGGGGCTCCAGACTGAGGGCGATTGATGGTAATTTTGTATTTCTTCCATTTCAGAATAATCGCTCCAACAGTTGTCTCCTTCTCACCAAGCTTCTTGATGATGGTCTTGTAGCCCATTCCAGCCTTGTGCACGTCTACAATTTTGTCCCTGACGTCCTTTGACAGCTCTTTGGTCTTGCCCATGATGGTGAGGTTTGAATGGAAAGAAGAGATTGTGTGGACAGGAGTCTCTTATACACATTACGAGTCAGGAGCACCTTCCTAAATTGACAGGACTAATTTGTGTACTACATGAGCACCTACTGTAGCCATTCTGTGGGAGGCAGAATTATTGTTGGTTGGTAGGGGGTCAAATACTTATTTTACTCACTGAACTGCAACTCAATTTATAACCTTTGTATCGTGTGTTTTTTTCTGGAGTTTTGGTTGATATTCAAATAACTGAATTTGATTTGATTTCTCCTTATACACTGTGTGCAGAATTATTAGGCAAATGAGTATTTTGACCACATCATCCTCTTTATGCATGTTGTCTTACTCCAAGCTGTATAGGCTCGAAAGCCTACTACAATTAACCATCATCCGAAAGCTCGGATATGTCGAACCTCATTCTGTTGTACGTATTTCTCCTACTACACCAGTTTTATGAGTAAACGGATTATTAAGACGTGTGTCACATATTCCTCTTTAGTTTAGTTTAAGTCAATAAACTTATAGTTGGTTTTGAGGTCTTTTTTTGTGTGCTATGTTTCCAATATTTAACTCAACGTCAAGTCACTCATTTTATTCATAAACTGGGGGATGGTTGGTTGTTATTAAGACGGAGGGTGTCTTACCGATGTCATCCACGAGTACATCATGTGTTTAATCAGGACAGTTAAATCCTTCCACGAGGACTGAGC
>BLSH010035668.1:2787961-2797976 GCA_018402905.1 Glandirana rugosa
TTTTTGCTGTCAATTTCAAATTTCTTACTTTTCGCTTTTCTTGCCATATTTTTTTTTGCAAATATCTTGAAAAGAGTGGAAATCTCTGTAGAATATGTAAGAATGAAGGAATAAAATAAATATCTGAATGATGGCAGGCGGTAGTTAAATGGAGTTGAGTCAAGCTGAAATCTTCAGCATGGGAAAGAGAAATATAAAGGCCACCAATCTGGGTGTTTGTAAATTTGCTATCTCTTGTGGTTCCACTACCTCCATTCTTCGTCTTCTTTGAACGGCAAGGCGCTGCCTGCACAGGATGTAGCTGTTAGTAGACGATAATGTCGAGTGAAGGGCTGGACTATGAAAAGCCGCAGGGTTGCTGGGCTGAGAGTGCTGAGTTCTCACGAAATAAGTCCTTCTTAAAAATTCGAGAAGAGCAACTAGGGCATATAATCCGAGCCGATGACCCCCCCCCCATACCATGGTTTTACTTGCATTTCCATTACCAGCATCCCCAGTCACTTTATATTTCATGCCAAATGTATTGTGTAGTTTGGGTCAATGCTGCTTTGTTGTGATAGCTGGGGAGAACTGCTGCAAGGCACAAATGTTAACCATTAGGCCACTGTGCTGCCCATTGAGAAGGTATCTACTTCTTGTAAAGACAACCATTCACTGCAGGCTGTTTCTATGAACAATCGGCCTGTCAGATCACTGCCCTCCGGGAGCTGGCATCAGCACTGGTGTGCAGGTAAGGTTTATATTTATCATTTCTATCTCTTCTCTATGGGTGGGTAGATGAGTGGGCGGCACAGTGGTGTAGTGGATAGCACTTTCGCCTAGCAGCAAAAGGGTCGCAGGTTTGAATCCCGACCACGACACTACCTGCCTGGAGTTTGCATGTTCTCCCTGTGCCTGCGTGGGTTTACTCCGGGTACTCCGGTTTCCTCCCACACTCCAAAGACATGCTGGTAGGTTAATTAGATCCTGTCTAAATTGCCCCTAGTATGTGTATGTATGTATGTATGCATGCGAGTTAGGGACCTTAGATTGTAAGCTCCTTGAGGGTAGGGACTGATGTGAATGTACAATGTATATGTAAAGCGCTGCGTAAATTGACGGCGCTATATAAGTACCTAAAATAAATAAATAAATAAAAATAAATGAGTGAGCAAAGGGGCAAAAGTAGCCAGGGCCGATGCCACCCTAGGCAGCCATTTTTGCAGCCCCCTCCCAAGTCAAAGATGGGATCTTTGGGAAGTGATAGGGCTGCGTGTGTCTGCTCAGGGAGCCCCTGATAATGTCACGTGATGTGATGCAACGCGTAGGGCGGAGACAGGGGATGCCAATGTGCACAAACCAGAAAGTAGCTGAGTATTAAAGAGAAACAGCAGTACACTATATTGCCAAAAGTATTGGGAGGCCTGCTTTTACACGCACATGAACTTCAATGGCATCCCAGTCTTAGTCCACAGGGTTCAATATTGGGTTGGCCCACCCTTTGCAGCTATAACAGCTTCAACTCTTCTGGGAAGGCTGTCCACAAGGTTTAGGAGTGTCTATGGGAATGTTTGACCATTCTTCCAGAAGCGCATTTGTGAGGTCAGGCACTGATGTTGGATGAGAAGGCCTGGCTCACAGTCTCCACTCTAATTCATCCCAAAGGTGTTCTATAGGGTTGAGGTCAGGACTCTGTGCAAGCCAGTCAAGTTCCTCCACCCCAAACTCACTAATCCATGTCTTTATGAACCTTTCTTTTTTTTTTTTTTTAACAGAAAAGTTTATTAACCAGTTCCCTACTGAGTCATTGTAAAATGACGTCGGCAGGAGCCCTTCGTCGATCCAACGTTATATGACTTCGGCCGCTTCTCGCTGCTACTGCGGGCCCCTGAGGGCCCACAGCGTGGCTATCGCGAATCGATCGTGTCCCCGGGCCGTATCCCCCCTCGATCGGGGTAAAGAACCAACAGATTTGGCTCTCTGCCACGTGACCGGCTGTGTCCAATCACAGCCGGTCACTACTGACCTCCATGTGCATGCCGCTCGTGCACGCCCCCGGGGTGCGCGCATCGCCGCGATTGGGGCTGAGGCTTGTCCCTCGGACAAAGCCCAGCTCCGATCAGTGTAAAGAGCCAATAGAATTGGCTCTTTACCATGTGGCCGGCTGTGTCAATCACAGCCGGTCATGTGATGTAAACAAACCGCGGTAACAAGCTGTTACCGGGTTCTCCCTGTCACACACCGATCTTGTGTGAGAGGGAGATTGCGGTAACAGCTTGTTACCGCCTACTGTGTACACCAAGCACACTGATCACCCCCCCAATAAAAAGTACCTGTCACCACCCCATCAAAGTACCTGTCACAGCCCATCAGAGTACCTGTCACCTGTTCATCAAAGTACCTGTCACCTGTCCATCAAAGTACCCGAGTACCTGTCACCAACCCATCTGAGTAGGGCATATAATCCGAGCCGATGACCCCCCCATACCATGGTTTTACTTGCATTTCCATTACCAGCATCCCCAGTCACTTTATATTTCATGCCAAATGTATTGTGTAGTTTGGGTCCATGCTGCTTTGTTGTGATAGCTGGGGAGAACTGCTGCAAGGCAGAAATGTTAACCATTACCCAAGTACCCAAGTACCTGTCACCAACCCATCTGACTACCCGAGTACCTGACACCAACCCATCAAAGTACCCGAGTACCTGTCACCATCCCACCTGAGTACCCGAGTACCTGTCACCAACCCATCTGAGTACTCGAGTACCTGTCACCAACCCATCTAAGTACCCGAGTACCTGTCACCAACCCATCTGAGTACCCGAGTATCTGTCACCATCCCATCTGAGTACCCGAGTACTTGTCACCAGCCCATCAGAGTACCCGAGTACCTGTCACCAGGCCATCTGAGTACCTGTCACCAGCCCATCAGAGTACCCAAGTACCTGTCACCCGCCCATCTGAGCACTCAAGTACCTGTCACCAACCCATCAGAGTACCCCAGTACCTGTCACCCGCCCATCAGAGTAACCAAGTACCTGTCACCAGACCATCAGAGTACCTGAGTACCTGTCACCAACCCATCAAAGTACCCAAGTACCTGTCACCAACACATCAAAGTACCTAAGTACCTGTCACCAGCCCATCAGAGTACCTGTCACCTGCCCATCAAAGTACCCGGGTACCTGTCACCAACCTATCAGAGTACCCGAGTACCTGTCACCAACCCATCAAAGTACCCGAGTACCTGTCACCAGGCCATCAGAGTACCCGAGTACCTGTCACCTGTCCATCAAAGTACCCGAGTACCTGTCACCTGTCCATCAAAGTACCCGAGTACCTGCCACTAACCCATCTGAGTACCCAAGTACCTGTCCCCAACCCATCTGAGTACCCGAGTACCTGTCACCAACCCATCAAAGTACCCGAGTACCTGTCACCATCCCATCTGAGTAACCGAGCACCTATCATCAACCCATCTGAGTACTCGAGTACCTGTCACCAACCCATCTAAGTACCCGAGTACCTGTCACCAACCCATCTGAGTACCCGAGTATCTGTCACCATCCCATCTGAGTACCCGAGTACTTGTCACCAGCCCATCAGAGTACCCGAGTACCTGTCACCAGCCCATCTGAGTACCTGTCACCAGCCCATCAGAGTACCCAAGTACCTGTCACCCGCCCATCTGAGCACTCAAGTACCTGTCACCAACCCATCAGAGTACCCCAGTACCTGTCACCCGCCCATCAGAGTAACCAAGTACCTGTCACCACACCATCAGAGTACCTGAGTACCTGTCACCAACCCATCAAAGTACCCAAGTACCTGTCACCAACCCATCAAAGTACCCAAGTACCTGTCACCAGCCCATCAGAGTACCTGTCACCTTCCCATCAAAGTACCCGGGTACCTGTCACCAACCTATCAGAGTACCCGAGTACCTGTCACCAACCCATCAAAGTACCCGAGTACCTGTCACCAGGCCATCAGAGTACCCGAGTACTTGTCATCAGCCCATCAGAGTATCCAAGTACCTGTCACCGGCCCACGAAAGTACCCGAATACCTGTCACCTGCCCATTAGAGTACCTGAGTACCTGTCACCAGACCATCACTGTACCCGAGTACTTGTCACCTGCCCATCTGAGTACCCGAGTACCTGTCACCAGCCCATCAGAGTACCCAAGTACCTGTCTCTTGCCTATCTAAGTACCCGCGTACCTGTCACCAGCCCATCAGAGTCAGCAGTGTATTTAGGTTTTGTGCTGCCCTAGGCCTGACTAAACTTGTGCACCCCCTAATTTAAAAATGAGCCACCCCTTCCTGTCAAGGCCACACCCCTTCCTATTTAGGACCCACCCTGAAATTTTCCAGTGGGGACACTAGTTCTTAGGACTTGGGGGGGCAATGGATTCCCTTAATTTGCAGAGATTTCCTCACACCTCCTGTTTGGCTATGGGGTAGCACAACAACTCATTGGTTGGGATCCACCGCCTGTCCCCCCTGATGGCGGCCCTGCCCAGCTGCTTTATGGGGGTGCCAGACCGATTTGCCTCCAGGCCCAGTCCGCCCCATAAGACTGGTGCTACACTAAGAGCGCAAGCTGACGGGGACTCTTTTTTGTGCTGCCCCCCTGCAAAGTGCCGCCCTAGGCCTGGGCCTTGTCAGCCTAGGCCAAGATACAGCGTTGATCAGAGTACCCAAGTACCTGTCACCTGCCCTTCAGATTACCCAAGTACCTGTCACCAACCCATCTGAGTAACCGATTACCTATATGCAGCCCATCAGAGTACCCAAGTACCATTTACCAGTCCATCAGATTACCCGAGTACCTGTCTCCAGCCCATCAAAGTACCCGAGTACCTATCTGCAGCCCATCAGAATACCTGAGTACCTCTTTGCAGCCCATCAGAGTACCCGAGTACCTATCTGCAGCCCATGCCTCATAGAATATACCTCTGGTGTTTGGTTTCCAAAATGGGGTAATTTTGTGGGTAATTCCACTGTCCTGTGCTCCACGGCCTTCAAAAGTGTGATAGGTATCAATGAAATTTTATGTGTAATGTATGCTCCTAGAACGCCTGACGTTACTCCCTGCATATTCGGGCTCCGTATGTGGCCAGGGTGTGAAAAAGTCTCACACATGTGGTATTGCCATACACGGGACGAGTAGCAGAATATATTTTGAGGGTTAATTTTTGCTATATACATGCTATGTGTTAGAAATACATTATAAATTGACCACTTTGTGTAAAAATAAAAGCATTTTCATTTTTTTTCCAGGCATTGCGAAGACTTGTGGAAAAAATTGAACCGTACAAAAGACTCATAATGCCTCATAGAATATATGTTGGGGTATTTTCTTTCCAAAATGGGGTCATTTTGTGGGTAATTCCATTGTCCTCGTGCTCCAGGGCCTTCAAAAGTGTAATAGGTCGTTAGGAAATTAGATGTGAAAATTCTGCTCCTAGAATGCATGACGGTGCTCCCTGCATGTTGGACCTCTCTATGTGGCCAGGCTGTGAAAAAGTCTCACACATGTGGTATCGCCATACTCGGGGCGAGTAGCAGAATGTATTTTGGGGTGTAATTGGAAGTGTGCATATGCTGTGTGTGAGAAATAACTTGTTGTTTTGACAAATGTGTGCAAAAAAAAAAACAAATAATAATAATAATAATTTCTTAATTTTCCCAAGAATTGTGGGAAAAAATTACAACTTCAAAAAACTTACCATGCCTCATACTAAATACTGTGGAATGTCTACTTTTCAAAAAGGGATCATTTGGGGGTTATTTGTAATTTCCTGACATATCAGGGCCTCGAGAAATGAGAGAGGCCATCAGTGCATCAGGTATGATCAATAACTTTCACACAGACCAAATAATATATACTTAGTTGGGTTATTTTTACCAAAGATAGGTTGCAGTATAGGTTTTGGCCCAAATTTATGAACAAAAATTACTTATTTGCAAAATGTTATCATTGAAACTAAAAAAAAGTGGGGTTTTTTTTCAAAATTTTCACATTTTTTTTCACTTATGTCGCAAAAAATAAAAAAACCCAGAGGTTCTTACAAAAGAAATCTTTATATGTGTGAAAAAATGATAAAAATTTTGTTTGGGTACAGTGTAGCATGAGAGAGTAATTGTCATTCAAAGTATGAGAGCGCTGAAATCTGAAAATTGTCCTGTGCAGGAAGGGGGTATAAACGTCCTGTACTGAAGTGGTTAAACAATTCAGCATTACAAAACATGTTTCAATAAAATACTTCCAAAAATACAATGCACGATACTAGGACAAAAAGGCCTGTAACAACAAGGGGCAAAGTCCTCTGTACAAATTATGGGATCTTGAAACACCAATGCAAGTCTTTATAGCAGAATACAATCCCAATCCTTAGCTAATACATCATTGCATGATAGGAATATAACCCAGTAGATACATTATGGTAGATTAATAGACTGGAGAGTAGAAGGGGAAGGGGATAACTGCAGGGGAAAAGGAAGGTAAGTCGGGGGGGGGGGGGATCCTCTCCATCGCATGAGCATTGAGTCTCGGGGGTGGGACTTGATCACAAGCATCTATCCAGGCAGACCAGACCTTATCATATTTTGCCAGGCATTGCCTGCTTTTGTATGTGAGTTTGTATAGGGGGAGGACAGAGTTAATCGAGTGCCTCCATGAGTCATGTAGGTGGCTCTGCTGATTTCCATCTTAGTAATATTTTACTTCTAGCATAGAACAGAGAAAAAGTAATACACAGCTTGACATATCTATCCCCTTCCACCTCCTCTAGGTGACTTAATAGTAAAACCAATGGATCCATCGGCATTCGTGCGCTACTCAGGTCACTCCGAAATGCGGCCACAGCACCCCAGTAGGGCTGAAGCCTAGGACAGGACCAGACCATGTGCCAGAATGTACCCACCCCACCCCCACACCTAGATCACATTGAGTCAGGCAAAGGATATATACGGGCTAATCTTTGTGGGGGGGTAGTAGGCCCTGTGAAGGAATTTGAGTTGTATGAATCTGTCTTTGGCTGCAATCATAGAGGGGATGGACGTGGAGACACACTCCTCCCACCCCTCCTCTCCTAGATCTGGAATGTCCGCACTCCAACTATCCCAAGTTCTAGTCAGCTTGGCCAAGTGGGAAACGGTAAGATACAGGTGTAGAGAGGTTTTCCCATCATACTGGAGGTAAGAAGACGCTCAATGGAGTCCGATTCAAGAACGAATGGTTCCGGAAACTGAGCCCTAAAGGCATGTCTCAGCCAGTATCTAAACTCAAAGGATCCAGGAAGAGAGTACTGCCGCCTCAACGTCCTGAAGGACATGAGCTTGCCATCGGATACTATGTGTTTCAAAGTGGTGATCCCCTTTCTTTCCCATATGGCAGGGTCTGGAATGTTATTCAGGTGAGGCAACATGGGGTTGCCCCAAAGAGGCATGTGTGGGGAAACTAGTGCAGGTTTCTTATAGATTGCCCAAGCATCACTCCACCAATAGTAGTCTTCATGGGGATCGTGAGGGAGGGGCCTGCCAGAACACCAAGTTACTCAAAGTCATGTAGGAGCCCAGAATAGCTGCCTCCAACGCAACCAACGGGTTCTGCTTCGGCTGGAAGAACCACCAGCGCACAGTAACAAGAACCGCTGCCCAATAGTAAAGTTGAAAGTTCGGAAGTTAGGGATGTGCACTGGGGTATTAAAAAAGTAAAAAAGTAGAAAAAGTATACGTACTTAGGCAAGAAAATAATTTTCAACAAGTTCACCCTGCCCACAGGGAATGCCAGGCCATGCATTTAGTCGTCAGCTGTGACATGAGGAGGCCCAAGTTTTTTCTACATAGTCCCCTATCTTGTTACTCACCCTAATACCCAAATAGGTAAACTTGCCCACCCAATGGAGTGCAGTGTGTGTGTGTCAACACACGGGACCGAGGGATGTAGAGGGAATAGCACTGATTTGTCCCAGTTGACACGAACTCCTGAAAACCGACTAAATTGATCAAACAAGTTGAGTGCAGCATGGAGGGAAGATGAAGCGCCAGACAGATGTATTAGGGCATCATCTGTGTACAGGGACAGTTTCTCTTCCAGTGGGCCCACCACCATGCCCCCAACTCACTTCTCAGCTCTAAGTTGTATTACGAGAAACTCCAACACGAGCGCAAATAGTCCGGGGGACAGCGGGCAGCCCTGACACATCTCCCTGCCCAGGGAGAATGATTCCGAGAGACATTAGCGCGTACCCTAGCTTGCGGATGGGCGTATAGCATTTTCCGCCATGACACAAATCGAGGACCAATTTAGAGAGCACCTGCCATAGATAGCCCCAGTCAACGGCGTTGAAAGCCTTTTCCACGTCGAGTGAGGCCACCGCTCCCATCGTGTCCGGGTCTGCGCTAGCAGTGTGGGTGAAGAGCCTCCTAATATTAATGTCCGGGCCCCTCACCGGGGCCCTGGTCTGGATGCATCAGTGCTGTTATGACCGTATTTAGTCTAATAGCGAGAATCTTGGCCAATATCTTGGTGTCAACATTTAAAAGGGAGATAGGGCGATAGGAGGAGCACTGGGAAGGATCCTTTCCCGGCTTGGGGATCACCACTATAATCGCTTCCCCCATAGAAGCAGGAAAAGACTCTGACTTAGCCAACTCACTATTCAAAGTGTGTAGTCTGGTAGCAAGATCCTCAGAGTAATGTTTATAGAACTCGACTGGAATGCCATCAGGACCAGGGGTCTTACCAGATTGCATCGTTTTAAGTGTTTTAAGGATTTCCTCAATTGTTGATCTCCTCAGGTGTGTAGAGGGGCTCCCCAGAAGGACCCAAGATGTGAGGGACACTAATACCTCCCGACTGCTCCTTTGCTAGCCAAGCCAACAATCTTCCTGAGAGTTCTCTCTGCCCAAAAATGCGTTGTGATTGAGCTAGTAAACTCTTGTTGGTAAGAGAGGTATGTATTTGAAGCACCTCCTTAGTCAAGGATTGTAGTCGAGTATAATCCCGGGAGTCACGAGATCGGACATGAAGAACCTCTTGGGTGTCTGCCTCCCTCTCTGCCCTGATTAAGTCTGCTCTCCTGCCTTTGCGAATATTATCAATAATGGTCTGGTACTGTCCTCTGGTGTGTGCCTTGAAGGCCCCCCACAACGTTGAAGCCGCAGCTGAACCCGGATTGACCACCCAAAACCCCCTCATCTCCAACTGAAATTTAGCATCCACCTCCTCATCTTAGACCCAGAATCTGGAGAGAATCCATAGTTTGTCAGTGGGCCGAACAGAGAGATCCAGGCTCAGAAACAGTGGTGCATGGTCCGAGATGCCCCGAGGCAATATTTTTATGTCCATGACTCTGGGGAGAACAGACTTCTGAATTGGGCTGTTCTCACAAAGGTATCCCCCACCAAAACCAATAGTGAAAATAATATAATATAATATAAATATATATATATATATTTAAGATATAAAGCTGAGGCCCCAATGTGGAACAATAGGCTCTGAGGAAGAGGCTACGGCCTGGAAACGCATCAGCCATTTTTAATAAGGAATCCATCTGGAAACACCACTGACTGTGGAACCGTATACCTGTACACATGCCTGTGATTTTACCTCGTTTGTGAGTATAATTGATGATGATTTTACAATAAACTCTGTTCTTATAAAGGTAATGCGCTAGGCCAGTGCGCTCCTGTGTGCTTCTATTTCTCTACAGTGTTTGGGACTTCCCCAGTCCGGCTAGAGGCAGCACGACGGCACATTACCCAGAGTTGGCACAAGCAAACACTTTGTACATTTACTGTGAAATCTTCCCCTCCTTTGAGCGCAGGAACATTTTTTGAGCATACATTTGGGCACCCTTGTCATTTTGTTGATTTGAATACCTGTAACTACTTAGCACTGATTAATTGGAACACACAATTGGTTTGGTGAGCTCATTAAGCCTTGAACTTCACAAGGTTAATTAGTCACGATTCATCAATGTCCATAAGTTTAGTTGTTTTACTGTTCCCACGGGTTTACAT
>BLSH010035668.1:2839684-2889287 GCA_018402905.1 Glandirana rugosa
GGACATATGACGATGGACCGTGGGACATATGGGATGGACCGTGGGACATATGACGATGGACCCCGAGTTATATGGGATGAACCGTGGGACATATGATGATGGACCGTGGGACAGGTAGGGTATACAGGGTGCCAGGTAGCAGTATACAGGGTGCCAGGTAGGGTATACAGGGTGCCAGATAGCAGTATACAGGGCCCCAGGTAGGGTATACAGTCACCAGCCTCAACAGCCAACCCCCCCCCCAACTTACCCCATCTAATAGGCAGACTCAGGCTGGCACTGGCAGTATTGCAGAGATTGGCATACGGAAATGCGGGCTGAGAGATGCAGAGGAAGCGCTAGCGGAGAGCATGCTGGCAGTCTGTACGGAAGTCCCAGGGAGTGCTGTGGCTGCGTAAGTAATCACACAGGCAGCACGTCCACCGTAGTCCCACCCCCGCCAACAGCAGCCAATGACAGAGAGTCATTGGCTCTGATGGCTCAGGAGGCAGCCAATCAGCCTATGTGTGTGTGCGCTTGTTCAGCGCACACAGATAGACTTTAATGGCTGATCAATTGGCTCACTACTTCCTGTCAGCTGGAGCCGAGGGAAAAAGAAAAGTCAATGTACCGGCGCCACCTGCAGGGGGGCCAGGCTGACCTTTTTTTTCCTTTTTCTCTCAGCGGCGGGGAGGCGGCGCCCAAGCGCCCCATATGCACCAGCTGCCACTGATTATCAATCTGAGTGCAGGCAGGGAGATGGGAAAAATCTTCCTCTTACCGGCTCTGCCATAAGACAAGACTTACGCATTTCGCTTTTACTGTTCTGGCAGGGAGATCAATGTGCTGGGGCCAAAAACAGTATATGTAGACACACACACATGAACGCGTGTGTTTGAGCTTTAGAGTGCACACCCACATGCCATAGGCTGCGCACATCTATGTATGCCTCGCTCTCACATTTCCCTGCTGAAGCTGCCAGTTTTGGCCCCAGGCTTCCAGTAAGAGCCCATGAAGCATGGGGGGAGGGCTTGGCGCTGACAGGATGGGGTGTGTGTGTGATTAACAATTCACTCTTAGGACATACATAGTATATCCAAAGGTCTGAACTAGTTACCTAGTTTCTCCATGTCTGTACTGTGCCAGCAGATCTCATTATCAGTTGTAAACTAGATTTAAACACTTTCTGTCCTAATAAAGGGTTAAACATCTTAAGGCTTTGATTCTGCATTATATGTTAGTAAGGGGAAACTGAATTTGTCTCCATTTTATCCCTTTGAAAATGTTCAGATACGGTTGCAGTCCTATGTATAAATCTGCTGCAGAGAAACAACTAGAAATACAAGAAATCATTTTTTTATTTAAAAAAAAAAGTTAATTTTTTTACTGTATCTGTGTGAACGGGAACACATAAACAGATAGTGGGCGGGATGGGGAAGGGGTCTCAAGTTTGATTGCGAAAGTGGAAATACACTTTAACATAAAATAACAAAGTTAAATGAATGAATTCAGTTTAGTAAATTGATGCCTGTGTCCAACATTTTAGTTCCTCTCTATGTTTCATTTGCACATTTAGCCGTCTAAATAGAGCTTTCCTTTAATTGTATTTCCCATTAATTGAAGACAACTCCCTTTTTTTCTCAATGTTGCACAGCCAGTGCTTGGACCGACTCCAACTCTTTGCTGAATTCATTCTGTCTCTTCAGCACATTCTAAAATTATAGCTACAGAGAACAGTGTTATGATGACCCTATAACACGTATGACCCAGATAGAAAAACGTTTTATATTCTCCAGCTCATCGATGTAAAAGTGGCTTCACAATATCCCGGCCCCCTTCTGGATCTAAAATGGGGAAAAGAGAGAATAGTTCAGTAAAGTTGCATGCATTGTGTATGGTACTGCTAGGATTTGAAAGGTACATTATGACAATAAATTGAAAATAAAGCATTGGGATACATACTGGGAGCATAGTCTACCCGCTGTGTAGTTCAGGCTTTTATGTAGTACATTAGTCCACCCACTTCCCTTTGGCATTACAATAGATCTAAACCCATGATCCTTTTCACACTAATGCATGGTAAAAGATATACCATGTGTTAGCACCAGTGGTGGCTGGTGTTTTTTTTTGGGGGGGGGGGGCAAAAAACCACCCCACCGGGCGGCACTAACCATAACACCCCCACCCAATCGTTGTCTGCCGGTCGGTCCGGCACTTACCCCATCTAAGTGGCAGGTGACGAGCTGCAGCTCCGGTGTCCTCTTCATCTCCTCTCCCCTCCTGTGGCTCCGGTGTCCTCCAGCATGGCGGACAGTGGCGGGCTACGGCTCCTCTCTGTCTCCTCTTTACTCCTGCAGCTCCAAAGTCCTCCTACACGGCAGATGGTGGCAGCTGCAGCTGCTCTCCGTCTCCTCTTTTCTCCTCTTCTCCTGAGGCTCCGGTGTCCTCCAGCATGGCGGGGTGGTGGGCAGCAGCTCCAGTGTCCTCTCCATCTCCTCTCTCCTCATCCTAGGCACTAGGCTTTCCATAGAATCGATCACCTGACGTTTTGGCCAATCGGGAAACGGGTCTCAATCGCTATTGGCACACAACTAGGTGGGATCACTGTGCCGTGAGCCCACCCTTTTTTGAAGCCTATTAGTCTAAGGTACCTGTGGTAGGTAGAGTCCAAATTGGAACTTGTGCACTGAGGATTCAGGTGAAAACGTAGTCGGGCAGGTCAGGTCGGCAACAGATCAGGCAAAGTGGTACAACATCGTTATCCAGAGAGCGGTCAGGCGGGCAGAGGTCATACATGAGCTGGCGATGAAGTACCGAATCAGCAGGCTGGAGAGTAGTCAAGTATTCAGGCAGACGTTCATACATGGGAATCGGAATTACAGAGCTATCAAGCACCCAGGGAGCAAGTCCAACAAACAGGCATTGAGTAAAAAGTGCTGCTATTTATGGGCTGCTTGATTGTACATTGTCTGCAGCTGGCAGCAGGTGGAGCTAGTGAGTCCAATGCAGAGCATCAGGCTGGGGAAAACATTGCGAGAACTAGCGCTCCCCCATGGCACAACAGGTAAGGCTGCAGCTGTTGGACCAGGAACCTCCCGGTTCAATGACACCCAGGTACATGACAAGGCCCCCTCCCCAGTGAACCCCTCTGGGGGGCCTAGCAGGGCTTAGTGGGAAAGGAAGCACAGAAGTGTCGATTAAGAGCGGGGGCATGCAAATCTTTATCTGGAACCCAGGAACGGTCTGTGACGGGGTATCCCTTCCAATGGACCAGATACTGTAGGCCACGGCCCCGCTTTCTAGAGTCTAGAATTTTAGAGACTTCAAACTCAAGCTGTCTATCAACAAGAGCAGGAGGCGGTTGCTGTTGAGTTCTGGAGTAACGATTGAAAATTGCCATTTTGAGGAGAGAAACATGAAACACGGGATGTATTTGGAGAGAGGAGGGAAATTACCAGATAAGAGACTGGCCCGGCTTGAGCAATTATTCTGTAGGGCCTTATAAATAGAGGACCCAATTTGGTAGAGGGTTGTTTCAGTCTCATGTATTTGGTAGACAGCCAAACTCTATCCCCCACCACATATGGAGGCCTTTGGCATCTTCGTCTGTTGGAGAAAAGCACATATTGGCCTGCTGCCTTTCATAGCAATAGGCAAATCCTTTTCCAGTGTAGCAGAATATTTTTTACCCACTGATCCACTGCTGGTACACCGGAAGAGGTTTGAAGTAGGGGAAACGTCTGAGGGTGATAGCCTAGGGCTGTGTAGTATGGCATGGTATGAAGAGCACTGTGCCAATGGGAATTAATGGTGAATTCAGCCAAAGGCAAATACCCAGACTAATTGGAGTGTAATGAGTTGATGTAATGTCGAAGATAGGTTTCTAGGGTCTGGTTCATGCACTCAGTTTGACAGTCTGTTTGCGGGTGATGTGAGGTAGAGAGTGAGAGCGTTACTCCTAGTTTCTTGCAAAACGCTCTCCAAAATCAGGAAACAAATTGGGATCTGCGGTCTGGGATGATATTGGTAGGTATGCCATGGTGTCTTACAATTTAGGAAAGGAAGAGGGTAGACAGTGCTTCCGCTGTAGGTAATCCAGGGAGCGGTACAAAGTGAGACATTTTGGAGAAGTGATCCACTATGACCCATATAGCATTCATGCCATCGGATTTGGGTAAGTCTGTAATGAAATCCATAGTCAAATGGGTCGAAGGCTGGCGGGGTGCAGGAAGTGGTTGTAACAGCCCAGTAGGCAATGTGCGAGGTACTTTTTTTGCAGCACAAGTTGGGCAGGCAGCCACATAGTCGATAACATCCTTCTTCATGTGAGGCCACCAGACTTGACGTTTCAATATCTTAAGTGTGATGGTGACACCAGGGTGACTGAATAACACACCATTGTGTGCCCAGAGGAGTACAGTTTTTCTGAGGCTAGGGGCTACGAACAGGTGACCTGGTGGTTACGTTAAGCCTTGAGGAGCACAATTCTCTGTTTCTGTTGGGCGACACTTTTGTGAGGTGGGATTATATATTGCTCTGTAGGTCGATCTTCTCCAGAAGTAGCAAATTGTTTGAAAAGAGCATCGGCCTTCTTGTTCTTATGCCCAGGGATATAAGAACAAAATTAAAATGGGAGAAAACCCCATCGGACTTTAAGTGAATTCAACTGTTTAGCAGTTTGAACATACAGCAGTTTTTTATGGCCAGTCAGGATATAAAAGGGTTTAGGAGCCCCTTCCAGAAGATGACACCATTCAGACAATGGAAATTTGATGGCCAGTTGTTCACGATTCCCAACATCATAATTAATTTCTGTTGGTGAAAACTTTCTAGAGAAAAACGCCACTGGATGGATTCTACCAGACTTAGGTTGTCTTTGGGGCAGCATGGCACCTGCTCCTACTTCAGAGGCATCAACTTTAACAATGTACTGGAGATCGTGGTTGCAGAAGAATTGGAGCCTTGCTGAACATGTCTTTTAACTGCTGGAAAGCTGTGTTTGCTTTGGAGGACCACACTTTGCAATGTGTACCTTTCCTAGTCATATCACTAAGGGGGTGCTGGGAAAATCTTTGATGAAGCACCTGTAGTAGTTTGTGAACCCTAGAAAGCTTTGGAGCCCTCTTAAAGTGGTTGGTTGAGGCCATTGCAAGACAGCAGAAACTTTTTGTGCGTCCATTTGGAAGCCAACAGCACTGATGATGTATGCAAGGAAAGGTACGCGTTCTTGATGAAAGCTGCATTTCTCAATCTGCATTTCTCAACCCTGTCCTCAAGTACACCCAACAGGCCATGTTTTGAGAATTTCTCTTAGATAAAATAACTGTCCAAAATACCAAGCCATTGACTCTGATTTAAAGCACCGGTGCAAGATAAAGGAAAACTTGCAAACGTGGCCTATTGGGAGTACTTGAGGACCGAGGTTGAGAACTACTTCTCTAGAAGAGTCTTGGAATAGATTAAGATGTTGTCTAAGTAGACAATCACAAACCTGTTACTGAAATCATGAAAAAATGTCATTCATGAAACGTTGGAAGGCAGCAGGGGCGTTACAGAGTCCAAAGGGCATAACCAGATACTCGTAATGTCCATTGCGCGTGTTGAATGCAGTCTTCTACTCGTCTCTCTCTCTCTAATTCGAATCCGATTATAAGCCCCTCCGAGGTCCAGCCTAGTGAAGATAAGGATTCATTTGAGCACATCAAATAATTCTAGAATGAGAGGCAAAGGATAGAAGTATTTTACGGTGATCTGATTTAAGCCTCGATAATCTATGCATGGTCGAAGACCCCCATCTTTCTTTTCAACAAAGAAAAAAACCTGCCCCTACTGGAGAAGAAGAGGGTCGGATAAAACCTCTCTCCAAGTTATCCTTGATGTATTCTTCCATTCTTCCATGGACGTTTGTTCAGGCCGTGTCAAACAAAAACCAAAGAATTTCCAAGCTTAACTTACCGACCAGCTTGTGACCAACCAAATTAACCTGGCTAATAGTATGCGTTAAAAACAGGGGTTTGGTTACACACATTTGCAAATGCATGCGTAAGCTGCAGGCCAGCGGCAAAGCACCCTGTATACTGCAGAACCTCTCTCTGTATAAGAGTCTCCACAATGGAAGCACATGCATTTAATGGATAGATGTAGGGCAGGTAACTGGAGGAGCCCAACCCTCCTTAAAGGTACATGAACACACTGGAGCACATTGCACAATGGCGGCTAAGGTGTCAGTGTTTTGCCTCACCAATATATCAACAATACATACAAATGTCACTTGCCCCCACCTATAACTGGCCTTTACAGCAAGAAGCACTGGAAGGGCAGAGTCCAAGGCAGTGCATCAAGCTGGGAGAACATTGCAAGAACTCTAGAGCTCCCCTGTGGCACAACAGGTAAGGCTGCTGCTGTGGGACCAGGAACCTCCCGGTTCAATGACAACCAGGTACATGACAATTAGAGCCTCTGGTTCTAAGCACGTGCTTCAAAAAACACCCCTCCCCCCACTGGAATCCATGATTTGGTGCCCTGTATGTAGATCAGGGGGCTGGACGCACGGAATGGGGGGCGGCACCCATGCGCCCCTAATGGACGCGCCGCCACTGGTTATCACAATGAACAGCACTCTGTGTGGTGCCATTCAGTTACAATGGCCCCCAAGGCACACTGTAGAAGCTACTGACTCCCACTGTGGTGCACCACAGTGTGCTGTTAGAAAATCATGGGGCCCCATACAGCCCACCTGACGGGACCCCCTCAACCTCACCTTATCTGCCTACACCTCAATTTTGGAAAAAAAGTCCCTCCTCTGCTGCTCCAACCTCCTTGGCCCCTCTGATAACCGATTGGGGCTCAGGGACGTGTAATTTATGCCCTGGTAAGCAAGTAGGAGTGGGTGTGTGGTCTAGTAAATACCATTTATTCATTTAGGCAGAAATTGACAATAAAGCTGCCCGGGCCCTCCTGTTTAGCTGATGGGGCCTGAGCCCAGTACAACAGGACCAGTTATACTGCCTTATCCGTGGCCCTGGTGCTATGTGAACAAAAGGGTGCAGGTCCAATTCTTATTACATGGCAGTGCTTTGTCAGCCCATTATAAATGAATGGGAAGCCTTAAAGGTGTTGCAAGGGCAGAATGTGCATTCCATGCATTAAGATTAAAAAAAATTTCAAAATTGACGCTCTTTTTTTTGTTTACGGCGCAAAAAATAAAAACCACAGAGGTGATCAAATACCACCAAAAGAAAGCTCTATTTGTGGGTGAAAAAGGACACCAATTTTATTTGGGTACAACGTTGCACGCCCGCGTAATTGTCAGTTAAATTCATGCAGTGCCACTTCGCAAAAAATGGCTTGCTCATTAAGGGGCATCTTCCGGGGCTGGACCGCCGACCGCAGTCTGACAGCGACAGAGAAGCTCGTTATCGCAAACCGCTGTCATATGACGGCGGCTGCGATAACTAGTGCTGTGAGCGCTCACTTTGTCTGGGGGGGCCAAGGAGCGGGTAGGGCGGACTTGATCGCCGCCGGCTACCTGCGATGTCCCCCCCCGCAGTGAAAGAACGGAGGTCCGTGTAAGTAAACACGAATCTCCGTTCTGTTGAAGGGGGAAGGGCGATGATCACAGGCCTCCTGTATAAGGAAGCCATGATCATCCCCTTTCCCCAGCCAGGGCAGCCCACACACAGTTAGAACACGCCCAGGGAACACAGTTAACCCTTAGAGCGCCCCCTGCAGGTTAACCCCTTCACTGCCAATGGCATTTACACAGTAATCAGTGCATTTTTATAGCATTGATTGCTGTATAAATGCCAATGATCCCAAAAAAAGTGTCAAAATGGTCTAACATGTCCACTGCAATATCGCAGTACCGCTAAAAATCGCAGATCACCGTCATTACTAGTAAAAAAAAAATAAAAAAAAATAAAAACCCCAGAAATGAATTCTCATCATCTGTAAACGCTGCACCTTTTGCGCAAACCAATTAATAAACACCGATTGCGATTTTTTTTTTTACCAAAAATATGAGGAAGAATATAAATCGGCCAAAACCAATGGAAAAAAAAGTTTTTTTATATTCTTTTTGGATTTGTATTATAGCAAAAAGTAAGAAATTATGTTTTTTTTGCAAAATTGTCGCTCTTCTTTTGTTTATAGCGGCGATCAGAAATGACGCAGAGGGGATCAAATACCACCAAAAGAAAGCTCTATTTGTGGGAAAAAAAGGACGCAAATTTTGTTTGGGTACAACATCGCACGACCGCGCAATTGTCAGTTAAAGCAACGCAGTGCCGAATCGCAAAAAGTGCTCTGGTCCTAAAGTGTGAAATCCTTCCGGGGCTGAAATGGTTAAAAGACCACATATTTCTTCCAACCACCGCCATGCTGCCCATAGATAAAATGCTGACATGACATGAACATGCTGGCACGCAGAGACATGACTGGCGATTATGTAGAAGTGAATTAGCGAACGTACTGTGAACAGGGCTTATCTTCTCTGGCAGAGCCTGTTCTGGGCACGGCCCTCAGTAATTAGCACATAAAACCCGTCAGGTTATGTGTAATCGGGTTAAAGTTGCAACATCGATTGTGAATGAAATCCGGAACAATCAGTAACCCATTGAGTTTTATAGGCAGTAAAATATTTTATACGTCTGTCAGGGAGACTTTGGATGCCCTACGGGAGATGAGAGAGAGTGAGGAGCCTCTGCTTTCTAGGAGGAAACGTCACATCCTTACCCAGGAATTCCACCGCCTCTTCTCATCTCCTGCTACTTTATGGCATTCTTTTGTCTCATTAATAAGGAAACTGCAACTTTAAATCCGACCTCCAACCCTTCACCAGCTAGACATGTGCGGTTTATTCCGTTCTGAATGAATATTTGGACAAATTTTTCATTATTCGGAGATTCGGATATATCCGAATCTCCGAATAACAGTATAAACAAAGTTTAGTGAATGTTCCGAATAACGAAACAAAATTTGTCCGAATTTCCGAAATTCGAATTGAAATTCGAATCCAATTCTACATCGCATTCCATTCGAATTTGAACTGTAAACATACATCTGAAATCAAAGACTTTGTGTGTTATTAGAGTACCATTTCGAAATAATGTTGTTTTTGTTAACCACCTCAGCCCCGGAAGGATTTCCCCCTTTAGATCCAGAGCACTTTTTGCGATTCGGCACTGCGTCGTTTTAACTGACAATTACACGGTTGTGCGACCCAAACGAAATCAACGTCCTTTTTTCCCACAAATACAGCTTTCTTTTGGTGGTATTTGATCACCTCTGCGTTTTTTTGTTTTGCGCTATAAACAAAAAAAGAGCAAAATTTTGCAAAAAAAATAAATAAAAACAATATTTCTTACTTTTTGCTAGACTACAAATCCAAAAAAAATATATATATATATAAAAAAAGAAATGTATTTTTATCAGTTTTGGCCGATATATATACTTCCTCATATTTTTGGTAAAAGAAAATCTCAATCTGCGTATATTTGTGCAAAAGTTGCCGTGTTTACGAACGATGAGAATTAATTTATGGGGTTTTTATTTATTTATTTATTTTTTTCCTAGTAATGGCTGCGATTTGCGATTTTTACCGGGGCTGCGACATTGCGGCGGGCATGTTGGACAATTTTGACACTTTTTTGGGACCATTGGCTTTTATACAGCGATCAATGCTATGAAAATGCACTGATTACTGTGTAAATGTCACTGGCAGGGAAGGGGTTAACACTAGGGGGCGATCAAAGGGTTAAATGTGTTCCCTGGGATGTGTTACTAACTGTGTGGGGACTGGGGTGAGCGGGGGAGGAGAGATCGCTGCTCCCATATACAGGAAGCGTTCGATCACATTCCTTCCCCCTCTGTCAGAATGGAGATCTGTGTGTTTACATACACGGACCTCCGGTCTCTCACTGCGGGGGAGCGATCACGGGTAGCCAGGGGACATCGAGTCCGCCCTACCCGCTCCTTGGCCCCCCCGAAACACAGTGAGCGCACGAGGGCGCCTCCGGCGGGGCATGCTCACGATCCGCGATCTCGCAGCCGCTGTCAGGTGATGGCGGTTTGCGATATCGAGCCAAGTTGCCGCTGTCAATCCACGGCGGGCGGTCGGCAAGTGGTTAAGCTAAATGTGATTTTGAGTGTTATTGTAATCATTTGATGAAGATTTTCTTTTGTTTGTTCACTTTGCTGCATTCAAATAAAAAAAATATAACATTTTAGTTTCGACCGATTCGAAAATGTAATGATTTGAACGCTTCGAATCGAAAAAAATTGGTGAGTTCGAAGAAAATTCGAAAAATTCCAAATACAAAAATCGAATACAAATTCCAAATGCAGAACCGAATTTAACTAAGCGAAATAACTAGATTAACGAATCAAAATGAAACAAAACTATTTTGTTTTCTCATGCACATGTCTAGTACCGGCTCCGCTCCTTGAAAAACACCAATGATGGAGCATAAATTCTTCCTCTGACACCAACGATGGGGCACTATTTCTCCTACTCAGTGGTGGCTGAAAACAAGACATCCCGCCCCCCCCCTCAGTCGGTCGGTCAGTCGCTCATTCAAATACCCCCACCCCCGTCACTCACTCGCCCCCCCCACCAGCCCCGCACTTACCCCATCTAGGTCGCGGGCAGCTTCGGCTCCTTCCTGCGTCTCCTCCTTGGTGGCTTTACCCTGCGTCTCCGGCTTCACGGCAGCTTCCTCCTCGACGACTTCCCTCGGCAGCCAATATGATTGCTTCTCCTCTCGGCCAATCAGGTCTTAAGACTTGCTTCCTGGTTGGACAGGAGGAGAATCAGGAAGGCAATAGTGAATATTAATTTGCTATTGTCACAGAACTGGGTGGGTTCAGGGCACAGTGCTCTGCGCCCCAACTCCACCCTTTTTTTAAGCCAATTAGAGCCTCAGGCTCTAATCAAGTGCTTAAAGTGGTTTTCAAGTCATGAAAACCACTTTAAACTACAGGTAAGGCTATATTCAGGTTTACCTGTAGATCCCGGGAATATTTCCTAAACTTGCACCGTTTAGGAGATAATCCCTGTATTTGCATGTGCCAACGTCATCGGCACATGCGCAGTGAAGAAACGGCCCGACCGGTCCATTTCTTCACTAAGTGTGCCGTAAATGACGGCTCCCGTGCGCATCCTGCCAATCACAGCGCTGGAGTCCGCGCTGTAATTGGTCGAAGCCCGGGATCCCGGAAGACAATGGACACAACATGACGCCGGTCACAGTGGTGCTCGGGGACCGCTGCTACAGCGTCGATCTAAGGTAAGCATTTCATAATGAGCTAGTATGCGATGCATACTAGCTCATTATGCCTTTCTCTTGCAGGGGGTTTTTTTTTTTTTTAAATACACTTGACAACCACTTTAAAAAAAAATAAAAATGGGAATCCATGCGTCCGGGGCCCTGCATGTAGATTCGGGGCCAGACGCATGGATTAGGGGGGCGGCGCCCCTGTGCCCCGTATGGATGGACCGCCACTGCTCCTACTAATACCAGTGGTTGGGAACTATTCCTCTTGCACCTAAACACAGGGGTGCTATGTACTTTTTTCACACCGACTGACCACCAAGCCTGGGCATTATCTACTTTCACTGTCCACAGTCCGGGTCCCCTAAATCTGAAGGACAGTAAACTGGCCCTTTGTTTTCAAAGTTTGGAGACCCCCTGGCCTACACAGTGTTGCTCCTGCTTCTTCTTGCTGGAGGCTGCCATTTTGCTGAAGCTCAGAGCCCCTGAGCATCAGTAAATCTTTAGGCTGTCAGCAGATCAGCCTGTACAAATTTGGCACAGTCCAACTGAGCATGTGCAGAGCAGGGTGAGACTAATGGATTTTAAACAGTATAGGCAATTATTTTTAATGTTTTACCTGCAAAAGGGGCAGCCTGAAGTCATCTAGCAGGTCTTCCTTTTCTGACGAGTTCTACTTTAACAATCAAGGAGGTAAAGTGAATCTATAGGTGAATGTTTTTTCCTTTTAGTTTTATAAGAAATAGGGAAGAGTTAGAACCCCTGTCAGGCTCTATTGCTGTCTGGTGTCTGCTGGAGAGGATCATTCTCTCAATTCACCATGGTGACCATTTTCCCCAAACCAAAAAATGAATTGAAATGTAAAGTTTTGTTGTGACCAGAAGAGGAGGTGATGGAATCCTTTAAATGGGGACACCTGTTCTGTTAACTGCCTAAGAGCCCAGGGGACAGCCTGATGTGAAGTGATCTAGCAGGACTCAATTCTCTATGCAAAGTTCCACTTTAGCCACTTCAGCTCCAGAAGGATTTCCCACATTAGGACCAGAGCACTTTTTGCGATTTTGCACTGTGTCGCTTTAACTGACAATTGCGCGGTCGTGCAACGTTGTACCCAAACGAAATTTGCATCCTTTTTTCCCCACAAATAAAGCTTTCTTTTGGTGGTATTTGATCCCCTCTGCGTCATTTCTGATCGCCGCTATAAACAAAAAAAAGAGCGACAATATTGCAAAAAAAAAAAAAAAAACAATCTTACTTTTTGCTAAAATACAAATCCAAAAAAATATATAAAAAACAAATTTATTCATCAGTTTTGGCCGATTTATATTCTTCCTCATATTTTTGGTAAAAAAAATTGCAATCGGCGTTTATTGATTGGTTTGCGCAAAAGTTGCCACGTTTACAAACCATGAGAATTAATTTCTGGCGTTTTCACAATTTTTTTTTTTCACTAGTAATGGCGGCGATCTGCCATTTTTATCGGGACTGCAATATTGGGGCGGATATGTCGGACATTTTTGACACTTTTTTGGGACCAATGACATTTATACAGCGATCATAAATGTAAATATCCACTGATTACTGTATAAATGTCATTGGCAGTGAAGGGGTTAATCTGGGGGGGGCACAGTGAAGGAGTTAACTGTGTTCCCTGGGTGTGTTCTAACTGTGTGGGGGCGGGGCTGGCAGGGGCATAAGAGATCTAACTGATCCCAGTGACAAGGATCAGTAGATCTTTTAAATGCCCACTGACAGAGCGGGGAACCGCGGTGTTTACATCGGTGGTTCCCCATTCTTTCGCTCTGCCAGGGCATCGCGGCTCGCCGGCGGAGATCGGGTCCTCTCGAACCATGGGTACACTCCTGCAGAGTGCGGCGGGCACGAGAGAGAGCATTTATAAGCGGCGATTTGCGGAATAGAGCCACACAGCAGCAGTAAATGTATGCAACGCGGTCGGGAACCGGTTAAGTATAACTGAATCCATACAGGATAATGTAATGCACAGTGAAGGGGTCAGAATTAAAGCGGTATTAAACCCCATACTGAAAATGTAATATATTGCAGCTTACCAATCATTAGGCTGCATTTGTTTTCTTTTTTTTAGCCTTTTTTCCCTTTGTTTTAACCTCATGATCTGGCCAGTAACACACCTCCTGTATTAGAGCGCCCCCACTCTGGATGAAGGAGCACAGTTGCGAGTGCTGCGCCTGGCGTGTTGCGCCTCTAATCACATGCCTTCTTCAGGGAATTCTTATTATCCATGAGTATTTGTTTTACAGTGCTGTGTATTGAGATCCCTTATCGGATTGATATTACACTGAGCACAGGTTGGATACTATATGGACATATATTTTTGCACATTGAGTTTGTTTGATAGCACTGGGGTGGTGACATCAACTATTTTACTTTATTTGCATGCTGTGGTTTATTGAAAACAATTATTCATAAGTATTTGTATTGTGTTCTACAGTAATGGCATGTTGACACTATAGTGATATTAAAAGTTATTAAAATTAACGTGCCACAGTAATTAATATATTATTATGCAGCTGCTGCTGTAGCCTATGTGCAAAAAAGCAGTGTAGGGATACTTAAAAGATTGGAAACAGGAAAAGGAATCCTGTTAATAACAGCGCTTGCTCAATATAAATAATCACCCTGTAAAATATACTCTAGGTAACCTTATAATAATATTCATGCATTTATATGAGTTTTATATTTGTCAATGATGTGTTAACCATATACTTTGTGTGCAAATCAAGTGCAAAATAATTGTGCATATATCATTGAAAAATGATACAAGAATATTGATATAGAAAATATAAAAAATTAAAAAATTGATGTGACAAATAACAGTCTCTTGATATAAAGTGCTAGTGCAATCCAGTGCAAAAAATGGTGACTCTCATGAGCACTTTATGAGCACGAAAAAGGATTAATTTAAAGTTGGATGAATGAATATAAGAAAATTATCAAGGAGTCATCATTTTTTGCACTGGATTGCACTAGCACTTTATATCAAGAGACTGTTATTTGTCACATCATTTTTTTAATTTTTTATATTTTCTATATCAATATTCTTGTATCATTTTTCAATGATATATGCACAATTATTTTGCACTTGATTTGCACACAAAGTATATGGTTAACACATCATTGACAAATATAAAACTCATATAAATGCATGAATATTATTATAAGGTTACCTAGAATATATTTTACAGGGTGAATATTTATATTGAGCAAGCGCTGTTATTAACAGGATTCCTTTTCCTGTTTCCAATTTACTATAGTGATATTGCACTTCATGGTCTATATAGCATTGAATTTATTTTAATTTTTTTGTATTTTATTATTTTTGTTTTTCTATATTTAGAAATATTAAGAAAAGATGTTGTGTGGGTTAACACAGGGTTTTTAACGGTTTGGCACTTCTTTATTGTGGCGGCTGGAGTACTGACAGGGGCGTACGTACAGGGGTTGCCATTCCTCCAGGGGGCCTGTGTGCCCCCCTGTATGCCTGATTAGGGGTTTGGCAGGGGCAGCATGTAACGGAACCAATCCCTCCATGTAGCCTCTGAATACCCGCTTCCCCTCCTCTCCCTCCTGCAAACATTCAATGGCTTCAGGAGGGAAATGGAGGGCATTGGTTGGAGGGCATTGGTTTTACATGTCGCCCCACCGCCTCCCTATCGCTGTCTTGCTGCCCCAAGCTGATGTTTTCTTCCCTGCCGCCCCCAAAGTGCTGCTGGGTTTCCCTGTCCCACCTCCTGCTGGCTGCTGCGGGGATCTGTCAGGAGGGAGAGCGGGGAAGGAGCCGGTAAATGTGTCATTTAATGAATAGAGTCAGTGATCGGTACCAATCACTGACTCTGTTTTTTTTTTTTTTTTTAATTCATCCATAGTTGGGGCATAGTAAACTAAAGTTACTATGCCTGTTTATGAATGAACAGGAAGCTCTGTACAAAGTTATTCCCATTCATTCATTCCGTACAGCTAAGGCTGCGGAGAAAGGGACAGATTAATCTGTCCTCAGTCCCTTTCTCTCTCTCAAAAGTGAGACATTGGGGGTCTGTTAAGGCCCCTAATATTTCACCAAAGCCCCCTCCCTCCAATGGGGGTCCCAAAAAATATGTATAAAGTAATAAAAAATAAAATTGTAAAAATAAAAAACTACTGACACCAGTGGCGGAACTACCAGGGTTGCAACGGTCGCACTTGCGACTGGGCTCTGGCATTTCGCCACTGTGGGGGACCGTAATAAAGGAAAGGATCAGAGGGAAGGGTCATATATATATATACACAGTATATGCAGTATGTATACACTATATTACCAAAAGTATTGGGACACATGCCTTTACACGCACATGAATTTTAATGGCATCCCAGTCTTAGTCCATTGGGTTCAATATTGAGTTGGCCCACCCTTTGCAGCTATAACAGCTTCAGCTCTTCTGGGAAGGCTTTCCACAAGGTTTAGGAGTGTCTATGGGAATGTTTGACCATTCTTCCAGAAGCGCGTTTGTGAGATCAGGATCTGATGTTGGACGAGAAGGCCTGGCTCACAGTCTCTGCTTGAATTTATCCTAAAGGTGTTCTATCGGGTTGAGGTCAGGACTCTGTGCAGGACAGTCAAGTTCCTCCACCCCAAACTCGTTCATCCATGTCTTTATGGACCTTGCTTTGTGCACATATGGACATATATTTTTGCACATCAACGTTGTGGGATCGACGTTTAGCCGCGCTTTTGGGCGTTTGAATGTTTTTACAGCTAAAAAACGTCTCTCAGAACCCAGTGGTCTTGGGGTTTTTTTTACAGCGTAAAATCGTCACTGCTAAAAACAATTGATAACAGCCTATGTGTGCATGAACACATAGGATAACATGAACACATAGGATAACATAAACACATAGGATAACATGGACACATAGGATAACATGAACACATAGGATAACATGAACACATAGGATAACATGGACACATAGGATAACATGAACACATAGGATAACATGGACACATAGGATAACATGAACACATAGGATAACATGGACACATAGGATAAGATGGACACATAGGATAAGATGGACACATAGGATAAGATGGACACATAGGATAACATGGACACATAGGATAACATGGAGACTTAGGATAACATGGACACATAGGATAACATGGACACATAGGATAACATGAACACATAGCACAACATGAACACATAGGATAACATGGACACATAGGATAACATGGACACATAGGATAACATGGAGACATAGGATAACATGGAGACATAGGATAACATGGAGACTTAGGATAACATGGACACATAGGACAACATGGACACATAGGATAACATGGAGACATAGATAACATGAACACATAGGATAACATGAACACATAGGATAACATGGAGACATAGGATAACATGATGGAGGGTTTATTGACTGTAGAAAAAAACGTCTGCAGCTATAAACAGCCGCTGTAAAACAGTCAAAAAACGTCCTGTGTGCATGAGGCGTTATACTTGTTTCTTTTTCACCTTGTTTTTTAGCTCATGTGCAGTGCAAATTCCTAAATAAACTCAAAGCTAAACTTTCTCTTTCTGTTCCACTGACTCAGTACTTTGCCTGAAGCCAGGAAATGAGGACAATACAAGCGCCGCACCCTACGTGGACAAACAGCAGCTTATCCTGGAACAATAAGGTGGCCCACGTTGCTTTCAGAGTTCACATCTTGTGCTAATATCAGAGTGTCGAGTGTAACAGATCAAAGACAAACCAACTTTCTACACTGCTATTATGTAATGGACAAAAGTGGATTCTTATGGGCTAATGGGTTTCAGGTAACGGATGTCACCTGTATTCCTTTACGTGACGCTGGTGACATCTCCTGATGTCGGTGGTAACTGTGTGTTCTATGGTTTGTTTACAAGTTATTAGATCTTTGTTCCCATTGTGTAACCTGGGAGAGCCGGTGACATCAAAGTCTTTTAGGCTGTCACTGTGTACAGAGTGTTGGCATACAGGTGGTAACGTTCTAAAAGAGTAAAATTGGAACCTCATATCCATACCAAGACATGAGGCCTATAACTAAAGGGTACCCTAAGTACAAGTGATACATGACAATCTCTCCCACTGCTTCAAAGGAACAGTCTAGGGGTGTAATTTTTTTCTTTTTGGGGTTTTTAGGGAAACTTTGAACTTGGATGGGGTGAAGGGAGCATGGGATGTTGTCAAAAGTATTGGGGCACTTGCCTTTACATGCACATAAAATTTAATGGCATCCCAGTCTTAGTCTATAGGGTTCAATATTGAGTTGGCCCACCCTTTGCAGCTATAACAGCTTCAACTCTTCTGGGAAGGCTGTCCACAAGGTTTAGGAGTGTCTATGGGAATGTTTGACCATTCTTCCAGAAGCGCATTTGTGAGGTTAGGCATTAATCTTGGATGAGAAGGTCTGGCTTGCAGTCTCCACTCTAATTCATCTCAAAGGTGTTCTATCAGGTTGAGGTCAGGACTCTGTGCAAGCCAGTCAAGTTCCTCCATCCAAAACTCGCTCATTCTTGCTTCTATGGACTTTGCTTTGTGCACTGGTCCAAATCATTTAGTGGAAGGGGGGTGATGGTGTGGGGGTTGTTTTTCCCGGGTTGGGATTGGTTCCAGTGAAGGGAACTCTTAAGGCGTCAGCATACCAAGACATTTTGAATAATTTCATGCTCCCAACTTTGTGGGAACAGTTTGGGGATGGCCCCTTCCTGTTTCAACATGACTGTGCACCAGTGCACAAAGCAAGGTCCATAAAGACATGGATGAGCGAGTTTGGGGTGGAGTAACTTGACTGTCCTGCTCAGGGTCCTCACCTCAACCCAATAGAACACCTTTGGGGTGAATTAGAGCCGAGACTGCGAGCCAGGCCTTCTCGTCCAACATCAGTGCCTGACCTCACAAATGTGCTTCTTCTTAAGAATGGTCAAACATTCCCATAGACACTCCTAAACCTTGCGGACAGCCTTCCCAGAAAAGCTGAAGCTGTTATAGTTGCAAAGGGTGGGCCAGCTCAATAGGGAACCTTACGGACTAAGACTGGGATGCCATTAAATTTCATGTACGTGTAAAGGTAGGCGCCCCAATACTTTTGGTAATAGAGTGTATATGGACTTGTGTCTTTTTGTGTCTTCCACTGATGGGCACTGATAGGCAGCACTGATGGGCACTGATAGGTGGCACCAATGGGCACTGGTAGATGGCACTGATAGGTGGCACCAATGGGCACTGGTAGATGGCACTTATGGGCACTGATAGGAAGCACTGATAGGTGACACTGATGGGCACTGATAGGCAGCACTGATGGGCACTGATAGGCAACACTGATAGGTTACACTGATGAGGAGACACTGATGAGAACTGATTGGCAACACTGGTGGGCACTGAGTGGAAGTACCAGTGGGTACAGATTGGCAGAACTGGTGGGAACTGTTGGGACTGCACTGATAATCAGGACACTGTCGTGGTTGAGTTCCTGCACCTACTTTCTGAGAAAAAAGCCTTGGCGGTAGATGTAACATTCCTCAATCTACACAACATAAAGATCACATATTCCTTATTAGAAAAAAATGTCAAAGACTTTGTTCCAGTTCCAAAAACGAGTGACAGCTCTGTTCTTATATCTCGTAATGAGAACTTTAGAAGGACAAAACTCACATCTTCAACTTTAAAACACCTGAACATTTAAAGAAGGCCATTAAGAAGTCCGCGTGAACATGTGTTTTGAAGCTGAAGATGTTTAAAGCCTCTATAACATTTGCATCTGCAATGAGAGATTTCTGAATTCCCGTACATGCTTGGAATATAATAGCATGGGAGGATTTTTATAGCATTTCCATTGCCGGCACAGAAATAACCCAACAATCACATTTCTATTCTACTCAGACAACAGTTTTACTAATGTGAAAATTACAATATTTGCCTGTCAGAGCTACATTTTTTTCCAGTTCATAAAACTTAGAAAAAATACAAAATCAAAGTAAAATCAAATAGCAAAAAGTATACAGACTGATGAAAAAAAAATATTTATGAATAAATAATTGGTCCACTAGGTGCAAAATTATTTACTTTAAAGAGTAACCCCACTTTTGTTAAGAAAACAACATTTCCCTCTGGTTGCTCTATGGACATTGCAGGGATTGTAACAAACTTTGTTGCAGATTCCTATCTTTTGGTATTCTGAAGAAATAGCTATTTGCTTGTCTGTGTCCATGTGCAAAATGAATGGAGTGGAAGTGATTTTATAATTATCAATCAACTGCTGCACTTGCAGGGTTCTAATGAGGAAAATGTCAGAGTCTGCATCTCTTTAGCCGTGATTTTCCTTTGGGAGTATCTCACCAAAATTAAATTTTTCTTGCAGGGGATGTTTAAAATCTGACTTGTACACTATATTGTCAAAAGTATTGGGACACCTGCCTTTACACACACATGAACTTTAATGGCATCCCAGTCTTAGTCCGTAGGGTTCAATATTGAGTTGGCCCACCCTTTGCAGCTATAACAGCTTCAGCTCTTCTGGGAAGGCTGTCCACAAGGTTTAGGAGTGTCTATGGGAATGTTTGACCATTCTTTCAGAAGCCCATTTGTGAGGTCAGGCACTGATGTTGGACGAGAAGGCCTGGCTTGCAGTCTCCATTCTAATTCATCCCAAAGGTGTTCTATGGGGTTGAAGTCAGGATTCTGTGAAGGCCAGTCAAGTTCCTCCATCCCAAACTCGCTCATCCATGTCTTTATGGACCTTGCTTAGTGCACTGGTCCAAATCATTTGGTGGAGGGGGGGATCAGCGGTGGCTCATCCATACGGGCACAGGGGTGCCACCCCCCCTAATCCATGTGTACGGCCCTTAATCTGCATGCAAAGCGCCGGGCGCATGGATTCCAATGTTTTTTTTTCTTTTAGAAGCACATGATTAGAGTCAGAGGCTCCAATTGGCTTCAAAAAAGAGTGGGCTTGGGGCGCAGAGCACTGCGCCCTGAACCCACCCAGCTATTGTCTTCCTGATTATTTTCCCAGCCAATCCCAGCTCAGGAACTGGGTCCTGAGACCTGATTGGCTGATTGGCTGAGAGGAGAAGTGATCCTATTGGCTGCAGAGGAGGAAGAGGGAGGAGATGCAGGGGAAGCTGCGCCGCCGTGAAGCCGAGGAAGGACGAGACGCAGGGTGAAGCCACTGCCCGGAAAAAGCCGCCGCCTGGAGGAAGCCCGCAACCTAGATGGGGTAAGTATAGGGCTGGCGACCGACCGATCGACCCCAAAAAATATACCACCAGCCACCACTGGGGAGGGGGATTATGGTGCAGGGTTGTTTTTCAGGGGTTGGGCTTGACCCCTTAGTTCCAGTGAAGGGAACTCTTAAGGCGTCAGCATACCAAGACATTTTGGACAATTTCATGTTCCCAACTTTGTGGGAACAGATTAGGGGTGGCCCCTTCCTGTTCCAACATGACTGCCCACCAGTGCACAAAACAAGGTCCATAAAGACATGGATGAGCAAGTTTGAGGTGGAGGAACTTGACTGGCCTTGCTTTGTGCACTGGTGCGCAGTCATGTTGGAACAGGAAAGAACAATCCCCAAATTGTTCCCACAAAGTTGGGAGCATTAAATTGTCCAAAATGTCTTGGTATACTGACGCCTTAAGAGTTCCCTTCACTGGAACGAAGAGGCCAAGCCCAACCCCTGAAAAAAACAACCCCACATCATAATCCCCCCCTCCACCAAATGATTTGGACCAGTGCACAAAGCAAGGTCCATAAAGATATTGATGAGCAAGTTTGGGGCCCTGACCTCAACCCTGTAGAACAGTGGTTCTCAACTTCATTCCTCAAGTACCCCCAACAGGCCATTTTTTCAGGTTTTCCTTTACTTTGCACAGCTGCTTTAAATCCAATAGTAATGACATGGTATTGATAAGGGCTATTTTATCTAAAGGAGGTTCCCAAAACATGGCCCGTTGGGGATACGTGAGGGCCGAGGTTGAGAACCACTACGATAGAACACCTTTAGGATGAATTAGAGCCAGGCCTTCTCATCCAATATCAGCGCCTGACCTCATAAATGTGCTTTTGGAAGAATGGTCAAACATTCCCATAGACACTCCTAAACCTTGTGGACAGCCTTCCAAAAAGAGTTGAAGCTGTTATAGCTGCAAAGGGGGGGCCAACTCAATATTGAACCCTACAGACTAAGACTGGGATGCCATTAAAGTTCATGTGCATGTAAGGCAGGTGTCCTAATACTTTTGACAATATAGTGTATATTTCAATGAAAGTGTTGGTGCCTGGAGTGCAGCTTTAAGGTCCCCTCTTGCCAGAACATAACGAAAGTGTTTATTGCTGCCTCCAGCTTTGTCTCCAGTCGGTGTGTATAAGTGTTTATATCCCACAAGAGACTCTGGGGCCATTTATTATAACGCACACAAGTATAAGCCATGGGTGGGTTTACGTAAGGCTGCCTTGACAAAGGGAAGGGATGAGTTTGGCTGTTCTTTGTGACCATACTTGGTAGTGATGGAGCCTGCAAAGTGTGCGTATTCCTCTCCTTCCCCAGCTGCGTTTACACTTGTCTAATCCTGAGCAGAGCCCGTGTCCTGGCCCCTGTCCAGCCTGTTCTTACACCAGACAATGGCCACTAGAAAAGCCTGCATTGGGTTCTGCAGCTCCTTCCTGTTTGAGCCAAGTTACTAAGGTCACATTCAGGGCCTCACCTTCTTGCAGCTTGCAAGCTCCGTGTGTAACCATTCATTAGCAGATGGAGGCATTGAAAAGAACAAACTGCCTCTGGACCCGTCGGGGAATCAATCTTACTCAGGCCTGGAAACAATAGTGACAAAGGCGGATTGACATGTAAAGCGCAGGCACATAATGAAATGTATCTAGTAGGGTGAGCCAAGTAGCAGCCGGCTAAATGTATGGTCTGGGGAGGGACCCATTCAGAGAAAGTTCAAGACGTGCATGCAAAGCTGTGTGCATTGCTGTCGTAGCACCAGAGTGCGGTAGAGCCCTGGGGGCCATCCTAAAATGTATTAAACTAAATTCAGATTTTCAAAGTCAGAATTCAGTCATTTATTGTGAAATTTATATTCATTTATAGTTGGCCCATATACATGTGGGCAGGTGCAGTCTGTTTTCTTCACTGCAGGTGGCGCTCGACTACAGTGGCAGTGCAGGAGGGGAGGAAATCTGGAGGAGCATGGTTCCTATATGGTTTCCTGGGACAGTGATCCAGTTGGATGCTGACAACCCATGTGACTCTGGCGGCCATCTTGGGTCAGCCATAGCCTATTTAAAGGGGTTGTAAAGGCAGAAGGTTTTTTTTATCTTCATGCATTCTATGCATGGAAATAAAAAACCTTCTGTGTGCAGCAGTCTCCCTAATATTTACCTGAGCCCCATCTCTATCCAGCGATGTCCACGAGTCCCTCGGCCATCCCTCCTGATTGGCTGAGACACAGCAGCTGTGCCATTGGCTCCCACTGCTGTCAATCAAAGTCAGTTAGCCAATCAGGAGAAAGAGGGGCGGGGCCGAACCACAGCTCTGTGTCTGAATGGACACACGGAGCTGCAGCTCGGCTCGGGTGCCCCCATAGCAAGCTGCTTGCTGTGGGGGCACTCGACAGGAGGGAGGGACCCAAGAAGATGAGGATCTGGGCTGCCCTGTGCAAATCCACTGCACAGAGCAAGTAAGTATAACGTGTTGGTTATTTAAAGAAAAAGACGAGACTTTACAATCACTTTAAGACTCTGGCTCCTGGGTTTGGCACGCATTTTGCATGTGGACAATGTAGATGGGGGTGGCGAGTTAGGATGCGGAGGTAGGAATTAGGTAGAGAGGCCTAGTAACCCCTAGATATACTTGGGAGAAAGATCTGCGGATTATCTGCATTTAGATGTGTGAAGCCTCCACCTCTCATGATGCCTCTCGCCTCCCCTTTGGGGAATAATTATGATACACATGGTTGTCATGATAAGGTTTTAGGATACACCTTTTATATATGTCTGTAAGAGTACTATGCTGTGTTGTGTATGAGATCTAAATGTTTTCTTTATTTTTGTTTGCTTATTTTTTGTGCTCTACTGTACTTGAACTGTTTTCCAAAATTAATAAAAAGAGTTTATATAACACTACAGATGGCACTCGACCGCAGTGGCAGTGCAGGAGAGGAGGAAGTCGGAAGGAGCATGGTTCCTCTATGGTTGCCTGGGTCACTGGGACAGTGACCTGGTCGGAGGCTGACAACCCATGTGACTCTGACAGCCATCTTGGGTCAGCCTGAGTTTAGTCAATACCCTGTCTGCTGGGTTTGGCGTGCATTTTGTGCGTGGGCAGTGTAGGGACATGTTTCCCATCTGTCAGAGACAGTAATAGTGGTAGGCATAGGTTCCTGCCAAGTAGGGAAAGTCTAGGGACACACCACTCTTCCTGGAAACCTTCCCATTAGGGGCCAGACGGCCAGGCCGCATTCCGCTCCTCAAGACAGATACTGTCAGTTCGGCTGAGACCTGCCCCACTACAATGTGACATCTTTGAGTTTTCCCAGTTGGGCTTCCTTCCTTCATTTCTGTTATTAACTGTTTACTTTATCTCAATACAAGTTTTGCAGTTACCCCTGGACTGTGTGTTACCACACTATGCTGCACCCACCCACATACATACATGAGTACCTTTTCAAGATACTAAGCCAGAGGCTTCCATAATACACATAGGAGCATGAGGATAGTGGACGGGGCCACCTCGTCCGTGCGCACATGGGGATACCTTTTATCATGCATGCACTCATCAATGCCCGGAACCACATTCATGTAAAAGTCAACATTAAAGCGGAACCTCAGCTTAGAGATGAGCCGTACACTGTATGTAGCTGTATGACCTCTCTGTCTCTCTGTAAACATGTCATCCCGTGTCACTACACACCTCTGCTCCATGAATTTTGCATTTAGGAGGGACAATGCTGAGCCTATGCCCACTTCACCAGTCTAGTGTACCTCCATCTCACCCCCAATGACAGAATGGGGTCCCACGGCCTAGCATAGACTTCATATGTGCACATAATAACTCTGGAGTCTCTGTACCATGGGTTTAGTTACAGTTATTGCTCAGGGCAACTGACCTATATGGAGGAAGCCAGAACACTGATCCCCTCACTACTGGAGGACCTGTAACCTGCCCTGGGTACTGCTACTGATTAGCTGCTTAACCTGTTCCCACCAGTTCATGGTTACTTGTGGCAACTACTCTCCTTCATCTTTCCTGCCAAGTTAACTCTTGGTAGTGGCTTTCCTCTTCTAACCCATGTGTGCTTTACAGGCCCTGTTCTTCTAGGCTAGGCTTTAAAGCAGCTCAAGAAGTGTACTTAAGTTTCTGCAGCAATACAGACTGCAGTCCAACTTTTCCTAACTATGTAATGGACTTCTGGCTGCCCAGGCATACCTGTCCATAAGCGGTGAAAGTCCTGAAGAGGTAGGTTCTCATGTGGGCAACTTGCGGTTAGGTGCAGCTTACATCTTCTCTAGTTAAACTTCTCTCTTTTCCATGCCTTTTATGTGCACCACGGGGTGGAGGGCAGAACCCAGAGCAAAAACCCAGAAAAACACTTAACCCTTACACACCTGGACAGCCCAGAATCTGTATCTAAAAACTCCCCTTCGTGGGTACCTGCCTACAAGGATGTATTCACATGTCTCACTTGTGAGTTCACTTATCCCAAAAACAAGGGGATCATTCCCCACTTCAGGGCAGTGGGCAGAGCCATGCAAATCAGTTCTTTATGCCACATACGGATCCAGAACTGCTGGTACAAAAACAACCTAATATTATAGAGCCATTTATTCCGAACTGCCAACAACCGTTCCAGGCTTTTTGGCCATCATTAGTGCAGTGTATGGAAACAATGGTCCTTCCTTTGTATGACATCTAGCTTAAGAGATGATGGTACACCCTCTGTGGGGGATAATTCACAATTATCCATGTATATTCTATTGTTCAATGACACGTAGCTGTTCTTCTGTTAAACCATCTTTTTCCAGATGATGTCAGTCCTAGATCTAGGAAGCTTTGGTGTGACTATTTGGGAGAGGTTCAAGTTAGGACTTTTGATAAAAGGCAGACAGTCCCGAGACAAGGCACCACCCAGATGTCCCTTTGTCTTGGCTATCCTCCTGGTGAAAACACTGAATGCAGAAGATTATATGACATCATGGAACAGGGAATGATACACCATAACAGAGAGCACTTATACTGAGTTTTACAGTTTATGGGACTTAGAAGTAGTGAAAGATGTGACAGGTAAGGAATACGACAGTCACAACTGAAGATTAACCCTTGAAAAGTATAGTGGAAATACTGCCAAACTGATCAGAACTACTCACTCTGCCAATCCCTCCATTGGCTGCCACTCATCCAATGAAATAAATTCAAAATACTAACAAAAACTTGCAAAGCCATCCACAACTTGGCCCCCCACTACATTACTAACCTAGTCTCACAATACCAACCTAATCGTTCTCTCCCAAGACCTCCTGATCTCTAGTTGCCTCGTCATCTCCTCCCATGCTCGCCTCCAGGACTTCTTCTGAGTCTCTCCCATCCTTTGGAATTCTCTACCCCAATCTGTCCGACTATCTGCTACTCCAGGGGTCAGCAACCTTTTTCCACTTCAGGGCCGGATTCAATGAATGAATGCATAGAGGGCCGCATTCACTTGCTAATAAATGAAGATAACATTACACAGCCCCCCCGCACCTCTGGCCCTCTTTACATTACATAGCCCCTGCACCTCTGGCCTTTACATTACACAGCCCCCACACCTCTGCCCCCCTTTACATTACACAGCCCCTATACCTCTGGACTCCTTTACATTACACAGCCCCTATACCTCTGGACTCCTTTACATTACACAGCCCCTATACCTCTGGACTCCTTTACATTACACAGCCCCTATACCTCTGGACTCCTTTACATTACACAGCCCCGCACCTCTGGACCCCTTTACATTACACAGCCAGAGCCCTGCACCTCTGGACCCCTTTAAATTACACAGCCCTCCCTGCATATTACACAGCCCCCCACCCAGCCTGACCCCCTGCATATTACACAGCCCCCCTGCATATTACACCCCCCCCCACTGACACCAATGAAGGGGCAGAATTCCTCCCAATGACACCAAGAATGGGGCCCAATGACACCAACAATGGGCAGTATTTCTCCTACTCACACCAATGGGGCATTTTTTATTGCCACTGAAGTCAGGACGTTTTCTACTCCCATTGCCCACAGTTTGGCCTCCCTTGCAACCGAAGGACAGTAAACTGGCCCTTTGTTTAGAAAGTTTGGAAACCCTTGTCCTAGACTATAGAGATACTCAGAGATGTTCCAGTCTCTGATAAGCTCTATAATCAGCTGCCAGGCTTCCTGGTTGCACAGGAGAGCCCAGAGAGGCATCGGCAGTCCGTGGGCGAGAAGACCCCATGATCCCTCCCGCTGTTTGTAAAAGTGTTCCTGTGGCTAATCAGCCGCTCAGATCACTTTAAAGATGCAGGGAATCACTGGCTGAAAATTTTAATACTGGGGTTATGTCGCCGGTATAAGCACTTGAACACAATCATGTGTATATATATATATATATATATATTTGTGTGATTGTGTGGCAAGTGGTTAAAGGTGGCACAATCTGTTGGTGCTGTAAAAATCTTGTATAATAATAATTACCTTTCCATTATATTCGTTGTCTCGAACTAAAAGGTATTTTTCTTGCAACCATAGCAATAATACCTTATGTACGGAGAACCCATGAGTTTTTCACCCTCCTGCAGACAACACAACACTGATACTGCCAAGGTGGTAATAAGGCACATGGACGTTTTTGGACTTTTTTACAGCAGCTGTTTTTAGTTGCCGGCATTTTTTTCTAAAGTCAATAAACTCCCCATCATGTTATCCTATGTATTCATGCACACATAGGCTGTTATCAACTGTTTTTGGCTGTGGCGTTTTTGAGCTGTAAAAAAACGCTCAAACGCGCAAAAACATGGCTTAACGTTGTATACACAGCGTTAAGCCTCGTCAGGCATTTCTCTGTCTCTATTCAAAATCAATGGTTCCCTATGGGAGCCCCTTGATTTTAATAGAAGTCGCACCAGAAGTCGGATCATTGTGATCCAACTTGCGTTGCGACTTGTGTGCTGAGGATCTTGAAGGGGAACCCCTGCAAAAATTTAAAAAAAAATGTGTAGGGTTTCCCCTCCCCAAGAGGTACTGGTATGGATTTTAAGGGGAACCCCCACTGAAAAAACGGCATAGGGTCCCCCCCAGGATCCATACCAGATCCTTATCCGAGCACACAGCCTGGCAGGCCATGAAAGGGGGTGGGGACGAGTGAGCCCCCCCCCCCGGACCATACCAGGCCCCCTGCCCTCAACAGTGCTTATGGGCAACCTTGTCCCCATGTTGACCCCAAAGCACCTTGTCCCCATGTTGATGAGGACAAGGGCCTCTTCCCGACAACCCTTGCTGGTGGTTGTCGGGGTCTGCGGGCAGGGGCATATAGGAATCTGGAAGCCCCCTTTAACAAGGGCCCCCCAGACCCCGGCCCCCCACCCTATGTGAATGAATATGGGGTACATCATACCCCTACCCATTCACCTGAAAAAAAGTGTAAAAAAACACACTACAGTGGTTTTTAAAATATTTTATTAAATCAGCTCTGGGGTCTTCTCCCCTCTCCTGCGTCTTCTTTCTTCTGCTCTTTTGCGGGGTCTTCTTTCTTCTGCTCTTTTGCCCCGGTCTTCTCCGCTGTCTCCTCCCTCTGTTTTTCTTCCCATGTTGACATGATGCAATCTCCCGGACGAATGGACTATCCGTGATCTTCATTGGCATGGGTGGGTCCAACTGCTGACGTCCCAGGAACGCGGCTTAAAGCGAGCGTGGAAAAACGCGCATTGACGCTAATGCAAAATGCTGATAAAATTGCGTTTTTAACGTAGATTTTTTTCCTGGTATCGGTACTAGCTTACAGCTCCTTTTTCATAACGTCCAGTGTTCATGAGGCCTAAGTGCCCATTCACACAGGGGCGACTTGAGCTCTGACTTGAGTCGCCTCAAGTTGCTCCAAGTCGCTTGACATCTGAAATCCCATTGAAGTGAATGGGAGCCGTCTTAATGTACACTACTGAAGTCCCTCCGACTTCAGAAAAGGTTCCTGTACTACTCCAAGGAGACTTCTATCCGACTTAGGCCCATAGAATTCAATAGAAGTCGCCTCCAAGTGGGATCCCCCATCTTAATGCAAGCGACTTTACAGTAAAAAAGAAAATAATTTATCCAGGACAACCCCATCCCTCCCTTCTCTAATTGGCCACAGGCAAAGTCGCCTTGCATGAAGTCGTGTTGTAAGTCACGCTGAAATTCGCCTAGCAAAGTCCGCCAAAGTCGGATCACCCCTGTGTGAACGTAGACTTAGGGAAGACCCCCTCCCCTCAAATTACATTAACCACTTGGAAGATTTACCCCCTTCCTGACCAGGCTATTTTTTGTGATAAGGCACTGCCGTTATTTTAACTGACAATTGCACGGTCATGCGACGCTGTACCCAAATAAAATTGATGTCCCTTTTTTTTAGAGCTTTTGGTGGTATTTGATCACCTCTGCAGTGTTTTTTTTATAAACAAAAAAAGACAGACAATTTGGGGAAAAAAATATTTTTTACTTTCTGATATAAAACAAATCCAGTAAAAAAATGTAAAAAAATCTAATTTCTTCATCAATGTAGGCTAATATGTATTCTGCTACATATTTTTGGTGAAAAATAATACCAATAAGCTTATATTGATCAGTTTACGCAAAGGTTATAGTGTCTACAAACTATGGTATATATTTATGGAATTTTTATTTATTTATTTTATACTAGTAATAGCGGCAATCAGCGACTTATAGTGGGACTGTAATATTGCGGTGGACAATTGGACACTAACTGACACTTTGGGAACCAGTGACACTAATACAGTGATCAGTGGGAAAAAAATTGTTTTTATACTACTCTAATGGCAGTGATTAGCGACTTGTGGGATTAGCGACTGAGTGCGGCGGGCATTGTGACACTAACTGACACTGGGGGGAACTGACTAACTGACACTGACATCACCAGTGACACTAATACAGTGGTCAGTGATAATAATTTACACTGTCACTGTACTAATGACACTGGCTGGGAAGGGGTTAAACATCTAGGGGGGATCAAAGGGTTAAATGTGGGCCTAGCTAGTGTTTGTGTGTACTGTATGCACTGCTTTTACTAGAGGAAGTGATGGATTTTATTCACTGATTTTCAGGGACACAGAATACATCCCTTTCCCCGGTCAGAACTGAGATATGCCTTGTTCTCTATGTGTTGCCGACAATCCCCATTAATAAGCTCCTGGGAGCGGACGAAACACGTTGGAGGTGTGGCCTGTTCAGAGTCCAGGCTGAGGTTGCCACTCTATCCACCTCCATAGGATTCCTTGGATGTGTGGCATCAGGGATCACCCCTTTCCTCTATTGCCGACAAGGTCATCGAGTGCGTGGCACCCGCAAATCGGCTTCTGCTGTAAATTAGCAGCCCGCTGGCAGCGCATATGTGCCCCCTGCAGGTGAAAGTGTATATATAAATGTTATTCTTCATAGGAGAGTCACCCTTAAACCATAAAAACTGATATGAGGTGGACGTTAAGAGGTTAATATCTACAGAACAGTAGCAGGTAAGAATCTACAATGCAGTTTTCTATAATCATTGCAATGTAAGAAGTTCACTTGGAAGAAGGAGGCTGCACAGTTTGCTTTTACTTATAGATAAACCTTGTATTTGGTTTGAGGATTACAGGCAGCTCTTCTCGCAGCGCTGCCTCCTGTCATCCGCAGTGTGTCTGTGCTGCAGTCTCTGTGGATTTGGTCTGCCGGTGACGTCAGCACAGATCTCCCATGTGTGTCACCTGCCAGGCCGCCGCTGCGCTCTCCGCAGCTGAGAAAGCAGAATGGATCGCTTGCTATGTATCCATTGCTGTACAAACACTGCTAAGTAGCTGACACTGATTGCACTTGTCACCGGGAGGTCCCATTTCCCAATACAGGATCTCACTTCTATGTCCTCAGCAACAAGAAAACCTTCTGCTGACACATACTGCAGTACGAGGCTAAACATCGATTAAAAGCTCATTTATGTCAAAGACACTTTTATAAGAGCCGTGGAAAAAATATGCAAATTTCTCTGGATTGTATCGGAGCAGAAAGTCATCAAATAATGGCGGTATAGCGGAGGAGGGGCACTTTTGTAATCATGAGCATGAGAGTTTTTGCCAACTTTTCAGCAAAATGTCAAGAGAAATTTGCCTTTTTGGCAAAATATAGAAGTTAGACTCAGGGCCAGATTAACGTAGGGGCTATTGGAGTTGCAGCTCCAGGCCCCTACCTTATAAAGGCTCAGCCACCTAAAAATCTCCCCCTGGCACCGCAGCGCCACCACTGGCCACCGCTGCCCAGTGTCCACTGCTGTGAAAATTATTGGTTGCTTGGACCGCCTAGCATCCTAGAAACCAATCAAGTGCAAGCACAGGCCCCGGTAAAGGAGGAGGATGTAACTTCCTCAGCACCAGGCTCATGATGCTCTTAATCCAGGCCTGGTCAGACCGCCCCATAGCAGATTTTACTACAGGGCATCTGTTTTGTGCAGAATTACATATATATACATGTAGTGGCGGCTGGTGCTGCGTATTTGGGGGGGGGGGCGGTGGCAGACAAGGTACTCATCAGCACCCCACCCCAATGCAGTTGCTTGGTCCGTTGTACACTCATCCGTCTCCCACCAGCCCCGCACTTACCCCATTTAGCAGCTTTGGCTCCTTCCTGCATCTCCTCCATGGTGGCAGCTTCCTCCTAATTCCCTCATTCTGCGCCTCTGGTTTCACGGCGGTGTCCTTGGTGGCTTCCCACCTCCTTTCATCAGCGGCCAATATGATCGCTTCTCTTCTCAGCCAATTGGGGCTTAAGTCCCGCTTCCTGATTGGCTAGGAGGAGAATCAGGAAGACAATAGCGAATATTAATTCGCTATTGTCACACAACTGGGTGGGTTCAGGGCGCAGTGCTCTGCGCCCCGAGCCTACCCTTTTTTGAAGCCAATTAGAGCCTCAGGCTCTGATCATGTGCTTCAATAAAAGCCCATTGAAATCCATGTGTCTGGTACCCTGCATGGAGATTAGGGGCCGGGCACACGGATTGGGGGGGGAAACTATATCCAGCGTTCGGACACCTATCGGTCCGATCCATGTGCTCAAAGGTAGTCCCCAACAGGAACATTCTCTAATAGCTTTGAACAGCAGCCCTGATAAAGGGGGAGATTTTGTTCCCCCGAAACGTGTTGGCCTCATTTTATTGTTGTTACTCCAAATAAAAGTTTCAAAACCTGCATCTACTGGACACTGGGTGCTCTTTTTCTTTCACTTCTACTCAAGCATACGTGGAGTTGACCACAAGGCTGTACCCAAGGCAGCTGCCCAGACCCTAACAGGGCCCACTGTTAGCAGGGTATTGAAATCGTGCTTGGAAGCTTCTTGTTTGCAGCAATAGCTTTGCTTTTCTGGAGTAATAGCAGAAAATGTCTTTACATCATGAGAAACAGGAACAAGGATACAAACAAGTACACACTTAGATACAGAAGGTACATCCTGTTATATCATATAATGCATGTACTATACTTTATAATACTACAGTGCCACCTGCTGCATAGATAGGTGTAATGCATACAGTATATACAGTCAGTTTATAAGCAACTTTGCTGTTGTACTTTTCCAGCACTCACCACCACCTTTTTTTCTCTAACCGGGCATGAACCTCTGGAAACAAACCCTTCCTACCTGCCCACACTTTTTCATACTTAAAGCGGAGGTCTGCCTAGAAGTAAAAAAATGAAAAGTCAGCAGCTACACATACATAATAGGACACTTACCTGTCCTGGAGTCCCGATGTTCGGATCGGGGGTCGGGTGCAGCCGTGTCCATTGTGGGTAAGGGAACCCACCAGTGGAGCATTGCAGCTTCACGCTGGGTGCCCTACTGTGCATGCACAAGGCTCCGCTGCGCTCTGCTATTGGCCTGGCGGCCAGTAGCAGAGCAAGGAGGGAGGATGGAGCCAGGCTTCTGACATCAGCGGCTGCCGGCCCGAGCTCCTGGATATGTGTAAAAGGACACCTGGGGGGGGGAGGAATCTGATCAGCGGAAGTTCCCTTTTTGGGTGGAACTCCACTTCAACAGCAGTGACTGATCGAGTCAGTCCAGCGCAATTTACACCCCCACCCTCAAAAGCCAGTGCATATTATTAGCACTGGTCACTGTATCAGTGTCACTGGTTCCCAAACAGTGTCAGTTGGTGTCAGATTGTCTGCCGCAATATCATGGTCCCGCTATAAGTCGCTGATCACCGCCATTACTAGTATTAAAATGAATAAAAAAACCTGTGTTGCAGAAATTTGCACCATGTAGATCCAAAGGCAGAAACAAATCAAGATATTTGTGCCTCTGCCTTTTCCACAATGCCTCGTTGATGAAATCTTCAATACATATTTGATATGAAGGATTATTTTTACAACCCTGACACAATACAAACTTGTTATTGATGTGTTTGTCTGTTTTCATTGTCTGTACAAATACCGCAGAGGGAAATGAATCCCACCCTCCCCACTCCGGGGCTGCAAGGAGCCGTCTTTGTATTATCTTCGCCACCACATGTGGGTACAAAGATTACTGCCACTCCTGGGCGACAGCAAAAAACTCACATGACATTTTCAAGTTTTTGTAATCAACCTTGAAATATCAATTCTGACAATTTTGCTTGTTTAGAAACAGGGAATGGTTAATGAGAAGAGGATTTTTTTTTTTCAGAAATTGATTTCACTGAAGAATTGACAATTTTATTGTCTGCAAATTCCAATAAACTCGAAACTCTCAATTTTGCTCATTGAGCCGCTTAGCAGAAATATGAGCTGCTTAGGCAAAATAAATAAATAAATACATAAAAAAAATCGAGTGTTTTATTTGTAAAATTTATTTTTTTTAATGTTATTGGAGTAGTTTGGTTTATTATTTTTCTTCTATTTGTATTTATTATTTCATTGTTCATTTATTAATTTTTTTGGTTTCTTTCTATTTTTTCAAGTCAAAATCATTTTTTTTTTGCTAGAACCCCCAAACATTATATATTTTTTTCAAACACCCTAGAGAATAAAATGGCGGTCGTTGCAATGCTTTATGTCACACCATATTTGCGCAGCGCTTTTACAAACACAATTTGTTTTGGAAAAAATACACATTTTTGAATTTAAAAAAATAAGACAACAGTAAAGTTATCCCTAATTTGTTCTATATTGTGAAAGATACACCAAGTAAATTGATACCCAACATGCCATGCTTCAAAATTGCGCCCGTTCGTGGAATGGCGACAAACTTTGGCACTTAAAAATCTCCATTGGCAACGTTTAAAAATTTCTACAGGTTATCAGTTTTGAGTTACAGAGGAGGTCTTTTGCTAGAATCATTGCTCTTGCTCTAACGATAGTTTTGAAAAACGTTTCATATGTAGACGGGACATAAGTATGTGTTCGCTTCTAAGTGCAAGCTCGGCGGGACAGGGCACTTTAATGTTTTTCTTATTATTTATTTTACTTTTTATTTTATTTTTTTACACTGTCCATTTAAAAAAAATGTTTAGGTCACTTTTATTCCTATTAAAAGGAATGTAAACATCCCTTGTAATAGAAAAAAGCATCACAGGACCTCTTTAATGTGAGATCTGGGGTCAAAAAGACCTCAGATCTCACATTTACACATAAATGCAATATAAAAAAAAATTAATAAATGTCTTTTGAAAAAAAAAAATCCCTTTAACACCATTGGGCGGAAGTGACGTTTGACATTGCTTCCGTCATCGATGTTATGGAGCCGAGCGGCGGCCATCTTTCCCTTAATCAGCATCCAGTCTCACAGGGGAGAAGACCCGATCATCTCCGCTGCTACCGACGGCTCCGGTAAGCGGCGGAGATGACCAGAACGCGGCGAGGGGGCATCTCTCCCGCCGCCGATAAGAGTGATCTCGCGGTGAATCCGCTGCAGAGACCACTTTTATCTAAAAGTGGACCGCCTGCTGTTTAAAAAGATACCGGGGTTATGGCAGCTATCTGCTGCCATAACAATGGTATTCAACGTCAAAGAGCCAGCGTATAACGACTGCGGGCGGTCCTTAAGTGGTTAACCGCTTCAGCCCGGGAAGGTTTTACCCCCTTAATGACCAGCCCATTTTTTGCGATACGGCACTGCGTTACTTTAACTGACAATTGCGCGGTCGTGCGACGCTGTACCCAAATAAAATTGATGTCCCTTTTCCCCCACAAATAGAGCTTTCTTTCGGTGGTATTTGATCACCTCTGTGGTTTTTATTTTTTGCGCTATAAACAAAAAAAGAGTGACAATTTTGAAACAAATATATATATTTTACTTTCTGCTATAATACATGACCAAAAAAATGTAAAAAAACGAGTTTCTTCATCAATTAAAAAAATTCCAATAAGCGTTTTATTGATTGGTTTGAGCAAAAGTTATAGCGTCTACAAACTACGGTATAGATTTATGGACTTTTCATTTTTTAATGGTTTTTAGTAATGGCGGCGATCAGCGTTTTTTAGCGGGACTACAACATTGCGGCATACAAATCTGACACTAAATGACACATTTGGGAACCAGTGAAAACAATACAGTAATCAGTGCTAAAAAAATGCACTGATTACTGTATACATGACACTGGCAGGGAAGGTGTTAACACCAGGGGCGATTAAAGGGTTAAATGTATTCCCTATGTGTGCTTTCTTACAGTGTGAGGGGAAGTGGTGACAGGAACAACACAGAGATCGCTGTTCCTAATCACTGGGAACAGCAGATCTTCATGTTCTCCCCTGTCAGAACGGGGATCTGCTTTGTTTACATAGGCAGATCCCCGTTCTGCCTCTCTGTGGAGCGATCGCGGCTGGCTGGTGGACATCTATTGCAGGAAACAATGTACAGGTACGTTGTTTCACGCAATAGAGTCGCCTTGTCGCAGCATATATGCGGGGGGGCGGTCTTTAACCACTTCCTGCCCGGCGTATAGACAAATGATGTCCGGGCGGGTGGTTCATTATCCTGACTGGACGTCTATTGACGCCCTCAGGATAATCCGCGATCGAGCGCCCCTGGGGGTGCGCATCGCGGCGATCGGTGGTGCCGTGGGTCAGTCTGACCCACCGCAAAAACCGACCGAGGTAAAAGGCTTCCATCCGAAGCCTTTTACCATGTGATCAGCCGTGACCAATCACGGCTGATCACAGTGTAAATAGGAAGAGCCGTTTATCGGCTTTTCCTCTGCTCTGCTGCTCTCCTGACAGGAGGGGGGGGGGGCTGCGCTGAATGTTTATCAGCGCAGCCACCCACAGGATCACCCCACTGGACCACCAGGGAGCCTGCCCAGGACCACCAGGGAGCCCCCCCCCCCGGACATCGCAAGGAGGCCGCCCAGGACCACCAGGGAGCCCCCACTAGACCACCAGGTAAGGGCAATATAGTGCACTGTAGGGATGGCACTGTGCCCATGTATGATGCCTAACAGTGCTTGTTGCACCAGTGCCCACCGCTGCCACCTATCAGTGCCCACCTGTGCCACCTATCAGTGCCCACCTGCGCCACCTAAAAGTTCCACCTGTGCCACCTAAAAGTGCCACCATCAGTGCCCAGTGCCACTTATCAGTGCTGCCTATGAGTGTCCATCAGTGCCACATATCAGTGCCACGTATCAGTGCCCGTCAGTGTTGCTTGTCAGTGCCGCCCATCAGTGCTGCATATGTGCCCCATCATCAGTGCAACCTTATCAGTGCCAATCTGTACTGCCTCCTCAGTGCCCGTCAGTCTAGTCTCATCAGTGCCCATCAGTGTAGCCACATCAGTGCCCATCAGTGTAGCCACATCAGTGCCCGTCAGTGAAGGAGAAAATGTACTTTATACAAAGTTTTGTGACAGAAACAAAAGAAAAATGTTTTTTTTTATAGCGCAAAAAATAAAAACGGCAGGGGTGATCAAATACCACCAAAAGAAAGCTCTATTTGTGGGAACAAAATGATAAAAATTTTGTTTGGGTACAGCGTCGCATGACTGCGCAATTGTCATTCAAATCGCAATAGCACTAAAAGCTGAAAATTGGTCTAGGCGGGAAGTGTTCTAAGTGCCCGGTATTGAAGTATTGAAGTGGTTAAACGGTTAAAGCATTTATTATCCCAACATTTCATATTCCTGATATGTGGCTGCTGTACCATGTACTTGTATGAGAAAGTCTCCTATTCTCTTTGTATTGCTTCCTTTGTGTGAAATCCCTGCTAGCCCCCTTGCTTTCCTATTAAAAACTGACCACAGTAAGCAGGAAAGCACAGCGTGGTCAGTTCTCTAGCAGTGCTGGAAACTCTGTGTACTCTCCTCCAATGATCAGATTTGTGCTGACACGCCCCCACTGCACAGCCATTCACTATGAAGCTCAGTGTGCTGCTGCTTCTCCTTCCCCCAGCTCTTATGCAGAGAACAGAGGGAATGTGATCACTTATAAAAAAAAAGGGAAAAAAGGTATTTTTTTTCATATCTGTACAAAAATGTTTTGCCTTTCATTTCTATTTTAAACTGAATGAGTTGTCACTTCACATTTTCAGGTCCCATTCACAACTAAATGTAGCAGGAGTGCGCGTAGAAATGAGCGTTTCTGCAAACATGCAATGTGCTTGTGGTGCCATTCATTTTTAATGGTGCCCCAAACCCGGGTAACGGCCGCGCGTTTTTTGCATGTTTACATTAATGGAAAATTCACAATAAATGCGCAACGCAAAACATACTTGGCTCATGTCTGATATTTGGTACATGAGCTTCTTAGGCCTCATACACACGGGCGTATCTAAAAAAATAAACAAAACGTCGGGTCCGACGTCAAGGAGAAAAAGTAGACGTTTTTCGGCGTTATGCATTGGCGTTTTTGAGCGTTAGTGAGCGTCGGCGTCAATAGGCGTTTTTTTAAAAAAATCATCCCTCTGCTATTTTTCAACCTAAAAACGTCGGCGTCAAAAAACGCCGGAAAACGCCGGTACAATATTAGGTGGCGTTTGTTGGCGTTAGTTGGCGTTTGTTGGCATATTGTGGCGTCGGCGTCAAAAAACGTCAAAACGTTACAGCCTCAGAACGCGATGGCCATGGGTTCTACTTTCTGCTCACTAACGCCGACGCCACCTACAGCTCAGAAACGCCGACGTTTTTATGGGGCCATTGACTAACATGGAGAGCTGCAAAAAACGCCAGAAAACGCCGGCGTCAAAAAACGTCCGTGTGTATGAGGCCTTATAGTGCGTTTCTGGAGCAGAGGTTTAAATGAACGGTGACCCTCCAATAAACGCACTAAAAACTTGCAAAAAACAGCAAATACGCAACACAATACACAATACTGGGGGATGGCTTTGTGGGTGGGGGATATATAAAAGTTAAAGCTAGAAAATAAGGGGTCTATTTAGCAATGATTTCACCCAAGATTCTTTCAGGTTACACCGGGCTTTCTAATGACCCCTATGTGAAAGTTGTGTGAATCTTGTGTGAAAACATTAATAACATCCAAAGTAAAAAGAAAGCTTTTCAAAATTTAAATTTGGCTGCCAGGTGGCTGGGGGAGTAAATCTGGAGTTCCACTTTAACTGGGGGAACTGGTGGGTGGGGAGGTGGGGGCATTTTTTATTATCTTCCATAACCCTCAAAAGCCATTTAAAGCCCATTGCACCTTTAAAAAACCAATTAAATTTGAAATGAAAAAAGATGAAAACTCTCAATTTCACTCATCCCTATTCCCAAGAATGCAAAGTGAAGCAAAACGAATCTTATTTCTGGAGATATTTCAATTGTACACAGTGTGTTGATTGTAATGACACCGACACCTACCATGTGATTAGAAGGGGACAGGCATCCACCATGTGATTAGAAGGGGACAGGCACCTACCATGCGATTAGAAGGGGACAGGCACCTACCATGTGATTAGAAGGGGACAGGCACCTACCATGTGATTAGAAGGGGACAGGCACCTACCATGTGATTAGAAGGGGACAAGCACCTACCATGTGATTGGAAGGGGACAGGCACCTACCATGTGATTGGAAGGGGACAGGCACCTACCATGTGATTGGAAGGGGACAGGCACCTACCATGTGATTAGAAGGGGACAGGCATCCACCATGTGATTGGAAGGGGACAGGCACCTACCATGTGATTAGAAGGGGACAGGCACCTACCATGTGATTAGAAGGGGACAGGCACCTACCATGTGATTAGAAGGGGACAGGCACCTACCATGTGATTGGAAGGGGACAGGCATTTACCATGTGATTGTAATGGAACAGGCACCTACCATGTGATTGGAAGGGACCCAACATCTAGCATGTGATTGGAAGGGACCCAGCATCTAGCATGTGATTGGAAGAGAATAGGCTCCTACCATGTGATTGGAAGGGAAAAGGCTCCTACCATGTGATTGGAAGAGGAACAGAACTCAAAGCATGAGTATAGGCGACGGCACCTACCATGTGATTGGAAGGGGACAGGCACCTACCATGTGATTGTAGGGGGACAGGCAGCTAGCATGTGATTGGAAGGGGACAGGCTCCTACCATATGATTGGAAGGGGACAAGCTCCTACTATGTGATTGGAAGGGGACAAGCTCCTACTATGTGATTGGAAGGGGTCAGGCTCCTACTATGTGATTGGAAGGGGACAGGCTCCTACCATGTGATTGGAAGGGGTCAGGCTCCTACCATGTGATTGGAAGGGGACAGGCTCCTACCATGTGATTGGAAGGGACCCAGCATCTAGCATATGACTGGAAGAGAACAGGCTCCTATCATGTGATTAGAAGGGAAAAGGCTCCTACCATGTGATTGGAAGAGGAAGAGCATGAGTGTAGGCGATCGGCCCCTACCATGTGATTGTAGGGGGACAGGCATTTAGCATGTGATTGGAAGGGGACAGGCTCCTACCATGTGATTGGAAGAGGACAGGCTCCTACCATGTGATTGGAAGAGGACAGGCTCCTACCATGTGAATGGAAGAGGACAGGCTCCTACCATGTGATTGGAAGAGGACAGGCTCCTACCATGTGATTGGAAGGGGACAGGCTCCTACCATGTGATTGGAAGGGGTCAGGCTCCTACCATGTGATTGGAAGGGGACAGGCTCCTACCATGTGATTGGAAGGGACCCAGCATCTAGCATATGACTGGAAGAGAACAGGCTCCTATCATGTGATTAGAAGGGAAAAGGCTCCTACCATGTGATTGGAAGAGGAAGAGCATGAGTGTAGGCGATCGGCCCCTACCATGTGATTGTAGGGGGACAGGCATTTAGCATGTGATTGGAAGGGGACAGGCTCCTACCATGTGATTGGAAGAGGACAGGCTCCTACCATGTGATTGGAAAAGGACAGGCTCCTACCATGTGATTGGAAGAGGACAGGCTCCTACCATGTGATTTGAAGGGGATTGGAAGCTAGCATGTGATTGGAAGGGGACAGGCTCCTACCATGTGATTGGAAGGTAAAAGGCACCTACCATGTGATTTGAAGGGGACCGGTATCTAACGTGTGAGTGTAGGGGAGCAGCATCTAGCATGTGATTGGAAGGGGACAGGCACCTATTATGTGATTGGAAGGGAACAGGCACCCACCATGGGAGCATGTGATTGGAAGGAGATGGCATCTAGCATGTGATTGGAAGGAGATGGCATCTAGCATATGATTGGAAGGAGATGGCATCTAGCATGTGATTGGAAGGAGATGGCATCTAGCATGTGATTGGAAGGAGATGGCATCTAGCATGTGATTGGAAGGAGATGGCATCTAGCATGTGATTGGAAGGGGTCAGGCTCCTACCATGTGATTGTAGGGGAACAGGAATCCAGCATGTGATTGTAAGGAAACCAACATCTGTGTTTGTGGCTACAGTTTATAAACTGTATTACGGTGACAATATGTTACAGTTCTGGTTGTCTTGGATATGTTTGCAGATTGTTTAGAGTGACAATTGTTTCTGGTTTTCTATTCTGTACAGAAAAATAAATAAACCTTTGACAACAGAAGGTTCCTAACTTGCACCACCTGAGACCGTCATGGAAGAATAGAGCTGTTTTCACATCATAAAGCCACAGTAACATTATAATGTCAATAGGATTGACACTATAAAAAGACCCGATGCGCCGAACCTGCACAGCCGGGAAATCTGGCAAAAATGTTGTACTTGATTTTAAATTGCTCAGGGAGCACACGTGTACTTTTATTACAATGCGTTTTCAGGAATCCTCAAGGCTTCTTCTGTATAGCATCCCTGGATTTATAGTCTTCTAGCCAGCCCCAGAGGGAATCTACAGCTGCATTTTACAAGTAGCTTTAGGCGAATGGTTTGGGCCGAGCAAAAGTTTGGCCCGCACGTCGCCCACCAAATGCACAGTCAATATGTTGTTAACGGATGAATGGATGAGTCATCAGCTGTCAGTGGGCTTCCCTGCTGACAGCTGAAAGAAAACACAAAATGTCGGAAAAATAAAACAAAAAAACGGCGTGAGGTCCCTCCCCCCCAGTCCACACCAGACCCTGTTTTTATTTATTTGTGACACTTTTTTTTGGTGAATGGGTAGGGGTAAATTCACTTGGGGGGGCGGGATCTCAAAAAGAAGCCCCCTGCCAGTAGACCCCACAGCCACAGCCCAGGGTTGTGGGAGAAATGCCCTTGTCCCCATCTCCGGAGAGGGCGCACGGGCACCCCCCCCCCCATCTATGTGTCCGGCCCCCTTATCTACATATCAGGGTGCCATACTATGGATTCCAATGGGGGGGGTGCTTTTTTTGAAGCATGTGATTAGAGTCAGAGGTTCTAATAGGCTTCAAAAAAGGGTGGACCAGTTGTGTGATGATAGCGAATACATTTTCACACTAATGTTCCTCCCCACCAATCAGGACGCAGGCCGTGAGACCTTTTTCCTGATTGGCCAAAGTGTCAGGTGATCCTATTGGATGCCTAGCGGTTTGGAGCAACAGAGAGGAGACGCGGGAGTAGCAGACACCGGAGCCGCTGCCCACACCCGAGGAGAGGAGGAGAGGACATGACAGCCCCAGCCCTAGATCGGGCAGGTGCCTGACTGCTGGCAGCCCGAGGGGGCTTTCTTTGTCCCGTCCAGGTCGGATGGGGGGGTTTTAGGGGAGTTGTCAGTCCCCCCGACGCAGGCCGCCAGGGGGGAGGGTATGGGGTGTTCTGTCAGTGCCGTCCCCCCAAAACAAAAGCCATTCTGAAGCTTCCCTCCAACTACTTTGCATATTATTTTATATATACTGTGATTCTGTACTTGCCAAATATGCTGCAGAAATCTCCTTCCATTAAGTCTGGCTGCAGCCATTTTAAATGTGGGCAGTTGAAGCTGCTGCCTGTTCACTTCCTGGATTTACACAGACACACAGAGGCACGCCTCCAGCTCTGCATCGCTCATTGGCCCTCTTATGACTCATCCCCTCCCTTCCTGGCAAACTCTCACGAGAGTGAGAGAGAGAGAGCTGTGCATGATGTCAAACCCCAAGGCATTTTTCCAGCCAAGAAACAGGAAGTGGGCTGTATAAGTTATTTACTGGCAGAAAAAAAAATGATTTACTATCCAAAGTTAAAACAACAAGGGCATAAGATTTAATAGATGGAAAGTTGAAAAAATGACTGAAGTTCCAGTTTAAGTTAGGTCCGGGGAAGGATGCAAAAAGAGCACACCAATACTTTAACCCCTTCGACCTAAGGGTGAAACAAATCTTAATGCCTAAGCACAATTTTGCAACTTTGACATGTTTTAGTAAAACTGTACATATCACAACTACCTTGTGCATCCAAGTGGATTATACCGCGTTTTTTTCAGGACAAAATGAGTTTTCATTTGGTGGTAAATGGTAATGGATACATCCGGATTTTTTTTTTTATATCAAAGGACAACTGGCCCAAAATAGTAAAAAAAAAATATGTATTTTTTTAATATACAGGGTGGGCCATTTATATGGATACACCTTAATACAATGGGAATGGTTGGTGATATTAACTTCCTGTTTGTGGCACATTACTATATGTGAGGGGGAAACTTTTCAAGATGGGTGGTGACCATGGCGGCCATTTTGAAGTTGGCCATTTTGAATCCATCTTTTGTTTTTTCAATAGGAAGAGGGTCATGTGACACATCAAACTTATTGGGGATTTCACAAGAAAAACAATGGCGTGCTTGGTTTTAACGTAACTTTATTCTTTCATAAGTTATTTACAAGTTTCTGACCACTTATAAAATGTGTTCAATGTGCTGCCCATTGTGTTGGATTGTCAATGCAACCCTCTTCTCCCACTCTTCACACACTGATAGCAACACTGCATGAGAAATGCTAGCACAGGCTTCCAGTATCCGTAGTTTCAGGTGCTGCACATCTCGTATCTTCACAGCATATGGTTTTTTTATGTTTTTTATGGTCAATAAAAACCAATACCGGGTGAGCTGCTCCTTCCAGGAGGTACCGCCATTCCTCCAAAGCCGACTTGATGGCCAGCAATTCCCTATCACCGACATCATAGTTCCAGCAAGATGGTGCACCACCACATTATGGGTGTCAGGTCTGAGCATTCCTAGATGAACAGTTTCCTGGAAAGTGGATTGGTCGTTGTGGGCCAGTTGAATGGCCCCCAAGGTCTCCCTATCTGACTCCCTTAGACTTTTATCTTTGGGGTCATCTGAAGGCAATTGTCTATGCTGTGAAGATACGAGATGTGCAGCACCTGAAACTACGGATACTGGAAGCCTTTGCTAGCATTTCTCCTGCGGTGTTGCAATCAGTGTGTGAAGAGTGGGAGAAGAGGGTTGCATTGACAATCCAACACAATGGGCAGCACATTGAACACATTTTATAAGTGGTCAGAAATTTGTAAATAACTCATGAAAGCATAAAGTTACGTTAAAACCAAGCACGCCATTGTTTTTCTTGTGAAATTCCCAATAAGTTTGATGTGTCACATGACTCTCTTCCTATTGAAAAAACAAAAGTTGGATTCAAAATGGCCACCATGGTCACCACCCATCTTGAAAAGTTTCCCCCCTCACATATACTAATGTGCCACAAAAAGGAAGTTAATATCACCAACCATTCCCATTTTATTAAGGTGTATCCATATAAATGGCCCACCCTGTAGCTGTATATGTCTTGCTACTACCATAACCTACCACTAAAGAACAACCCAAAATAAATTCTGCTGATCGCAGCGATACCACATATGTGTATGCTAGTTGTTCCTTGTACCCGTAGTACAGCCCAAAAACAATAGTGCACATTTTACTTAAAAAAAAAAAAAAATGATCCTATTTAAAACACACTGACACTGATACTAAAGTCTCTCTAAAAAAATACTAACCTTAACCTTTGATCCTGACCCTGACCCAAACCCAAACCCTAACCCTGTGCTAACACTAACACTGAGCATATGTAAACCTACTGTACAACTATTAGTCGCAGCACCAACTCCAGGATTCCATAATTGGTGATTCTGAGGTTATTGGATTGGACTGTAGACTCTACATAGAATGATTTTATAATTTATAATAATGTGTCTTTTAATCTATGAAGCTTGTTAAAAATAAAATATGTTCATATTTTAAGATTGGTGCCTATAAAGTCCATTTTTCTTGTAATAGTCCCAAACACTAACACTGGCACTGACCTACATCAAACGTTGGGTTTTTTTTTTGTACTTTTTGTATTTTATATTATTAACCACTTCAGCCTCGGAAGGATTTCCCACTTTAGGACCAGAGCACTTTTTGCGATTCGGCGCTGCGTAGAGCTGCACGATTTATCGTATTAAAATAGCGTTCTCGATTCACCCCTCCCTGCGATCTCCATCACGTATTACTGTGATTTTCAGTGCAGTTAATGGAGTCCGACTCAGCGCGACTTGACTGTAATAGAAGTCAATGCAAGTTGCCTGAAGTCTCCCCAGGAATCTTTTTCTAAGTCTGAGCGACTTGAGTCTCTCCTGTCTGGGCAGAGAGACAAGTCTCACTGTTGAGAAGCAAAAAGATACAATGTTTCAAAAGATCAAAGGGTTGAACTCCCATGTATAGAAGAGTTTAGTTTAACCATTTAAAGACTAAATCTTTTCTGACATTTGTTGCTCAAATAAAAATCCAGTATTTTCTGCTAGAAAATGACTTAGAACCCCCAAACATTATATATATATATTTTTTTAGCAGAGACCCTAGAGAATAAAATGGCAGTTGTTGCAATATTTTATGTCGCACGGCTTTTGCGCAACGGTCTTTCAAGCGCAATTTTATGGGAAAAATTACACTTTCAAAAAAAAAAAACGAAACAGTGCTGTTAGCCCAATTTTTTTGTATATGTAAGATGTTATGCCGCGAGAATCGTGATCTTTATTCTAAGCAAAAAAAACGTGATTCTCATTTTGGCCAGAATCGTGCAGCTCTAGCACTGCGTTGTTTTAACTGACAATTGCGCGGTTGTGCGACGTTGTACCCAAACAAAATTGATGTCCTTTTTTCCCCACAAATAGAGCTTTCTTTTGGTGGTATTTGATCCCCTCTGCGTCACTTCTGATCACCGCTATAAACAAAAAAAGAGCGACAATGTTGCAAAAAACCCAATATTTCTTGCTTTTTGCTATAATACATATCCAAAAATATATATATAAAAAACAAATTTATTCATCAGTTTTGGCCGATTTATATTCTTCCTCATATTTTTATATCGGCGTATATTGATTGGTTTGTGCAAAAGTTGCAGCGTTTACGAACGATGAGGATTGATATATGGGGTTTTTATATATTTTTTATTTTTTACTAGTAATGGCGACAATCTGCGATTTTTAGCAGGACTGTGATATTGCGGCGGACATGTTGGACACTTTTGACACTTTTTTGGGACCATTGGCATTTATACTGCGATCAGTGCTATGAAAATGCACTGATTACTGTGTAAATGTTACTGGCAGGGAACGGGTTAACACTAGGGGGCACTCTAAGGGATAACTGTGTTCCCTACTTTGTATTTCTAACTGTGTGGGGGCTGGGCTGACTGTAGGGGGAGAGTGATCGTTGCTCCCATATACAGGGAGCCTGCAATCCCACTCCTTCCCCCTGTCAGAACGGCGATCCATGTGTTTACATACACAGATCCCCGTTCTGTCACTGCGGGGGAGCGATCGCGGACATCGAGTCCACCGTACCCACTCCCTGGCTCCCCCGCTACACAGTGAGCAAGCGCGCCCATGATTCGCGATCCCGCGAGCGCCGCTTATAGTCGGCGATTCATGGGACGCTGTCACATTGCCACCGACAATAGTCGCGAGGCGGCCGGGAAGCAGTTAATACATTTTTTTTTTACACACATTTTGTTTTTGTTTTTTCTCTCTGCAAGGAAAGAGAGAGATACAATGTATTTCTCTCCTCCATTCACAGAGAGAGAAAACATGGGCGAGGGCTCAGAGTGACTGATCACTGTGGTGGCCAATCAGAGGCTATCACGGCGATCAGATGACCTGCAATGGGGAGTTCCGGGTCCCAATCATTAGTACGGCGCCCGGGGCTCTCGCTGAGACCCCAGTCTTTGTGCTGGGAGAGCGCTGCGCGGCGAGGGGGATGCGCAAATATGGGACCCCACAGAAAAAAAAAGCCACATATATTTTCTGGCAGCATTTGAGTATACTGTAGATCCACTTTGTTCGCTTTGACCATAGATCTCCTTTATTATAGCTTCCTATTTCAGGCACCGGGGGCTGATGCTATGACATAGGGCCCTCCCTGCCTTCCTGGTTTAAATCAAAACAAATGTGCAAAATTCAAAACTCTCAGGCCGTTCTTCCAGGCCGCCTCTGGGCGAGGAAGGACAGATAAACGTCTGGGTGTTGATGCCGCCTGTGCCCCTCCGATAAGCAGATCATTTACTGGAAGCAGTGACTGGGGAAGATGTAATCTGTTCCAGACATCGGGTCTGGCAGATGAATGAATATTGCAGAAGAGGCGTATTCACATAACGCCATGAGCAAAGGCTTGGGAGCCCCTGGAAATATTTTGGATTGATCATGCTATACATGGGCAGCTTTTATGAGACCCTATCACCACTTTAAAAATGACCAATAAGGCTTCATTCACACCTGAGCATAGAGTCTTTGAGCGTTTTTTTTTTTTTGCACGGTTTTGGGCTTAGGCGTTTTTTTATTTATTAGCCAATAGAGATAACTATTACCTGTTGCATCATCTGTTACTAGGTATTTCAGCTTTTATTTAGCTTTTCCATTAGCTTTTATGTCTTCTTTTATTATTATTCATTCATTATATCGTTTTTTTCGTTAAGGTAAGGGGTTCGAGTTCTGTTTAGGTTAGGGTTAGGATTAGGAGTTGGGGGTTAGGGTTATTTATTATTATTTTATTTATTATTATAGGAGTAATAATAAATGAATAAATAAATGTAAAATAAATACACAAATAAATAAAAAATCATAAATAGAAATAGAAATACATTCAATAAACTAATGCTAAGTAACAATAAATAAATAATTAACCCTTAACTTTAACCCTTACCCCTTAAAAAAATAAAATAATAATAAAGAACTAAATGCCCTAACCCTAACACAAAAAAATATTATTATTATTAATAATGTATTTTTTTGTTTGAGTTTGGGTGTTTATTGTAATTTTATTACTATTATTTTATTATTATTATTATTATTAATAATAATAATGTATTTAATATTTTTTACGGTTAGAGATTAATTATTATTTATTAATGTATTATTACATATTATTCATTTATTTTATTTATTTATGATGATTTTTTTCAGTTATTTGTTATTTATTTTACATTTATGGCACAGTGGTGTAGTGGATAGCACTCTCACCTAGCAGCAAAAGGGTCACCGGTTTGAATACCAACCACAACACTACCTGCCTGGAGTTTGCATGTTCTCCCTGTGCCTGCGTGGGTTTCCTCCGGGTACTCCGGTTTCCTCCCACATTTCAAAGATATGCTGGTAGGTTTATTGGTTCCTGTCTAAATTGGCCCTAGTACATGTATGAATGAATGTGCGTTAGGGACCTTAGATTGTGAGCTCCTTGAGGGTAGGGACTGATGTGAATGTACAATGTAAATGCAAAGCGCTGCGTAAATTGACAGCGCTATATAAGTACCTGAAATAAAAAAAAATAAAATATATTATTACCATTTTATTTTTTACTTATTTTCATTTAGGAAGAAAATTGCGCCAAAACGTATGTAAAAATGCGCAAAGACACGTGAATGGCGCGTTTCTATTAATTTCTATGGGAATACAAATGTGCCAAAAACGCCCAAATCTGCCCAATTTGAGCGACAAATAAAAGCTCCAGAACTAGTTTGAGCTTCAGGCGACTTGGAGTGGACATGTGAACGGTCTCCATAGAGAATAATTGTTTTTTTTCCCCTCCAGCGTTGGAGCTTTAGGCATGAATGGGGCCTAAAAGCACAAAAAAATCAAGTATTTTTTATTTGTTTAATTTTATTATATTTCGCTACTGGAATAATTGACTTTCTCCAACCCCACAACAGACGGTCTGCACCTCCTTAGTGAACTGAGGCAGGGGGTAAACAATGCATTGCGCCAGCGATGCGCAGACTGCGGTTGCAATGCTCTGCAGGCCTCAATGCAAAAAAATGTATTCAATTCTAATTTGTGTGCAATATTTACAAAACTGTTTATCAAGCCCATATAGCTAAAAGAAATACAGTAAAGTTATATTTAATGTAAATAAACTCAAATTTTGTAATAAAATATAAAAAGATAAGGTTGTGCCGAATGAATCAATACCAAACATGCCAAGCCTTAACCACTTGCTTACTGGGCACTTAAACCCCCTTCCTGCCCAGGCTAATTTTCAGCTTTCAGCGCTGTCACTCTTTGAATGACAATTGCGCGGTCGTGCGACATTGTACCCGTATGTCATTTTTTAAATGACAAATTATAATTTTTTTTCTCCACACATATAGCTTTCTTTTCGTGGTATTTAATCATTGCTGTTTTTTTATTTTTTGCTAAAAAAAATTAAAAAGACCGAAAATATTGAAAAAAAAAAGTTTCATAGTTTGTTATAAAATTTTGCAAATAGGTAATTTTTCTCCTTCACTGATGTGCGCTGGTAATGCTGCACTGCTGGGCATTGATGGGCTACACTGATGGGCACTGATAGGCTGCACTGATGGACACTGATAAGGCGGCACTGATGGACCCTGATAAGGGGCACTGATATGTGGCACTGATGGGTGGCTCTGATGGGCACTGGTAGGTGACAATGATGGGCAGCTCTGATAGGTGGCACTGATGATGAGGCACTGATGGGCATTTATTGAAAGCACCCCTTATAGAATCCACCCACTCCGTCCCCTGTACTCCACATTTTGTGTCAGGAGTACACAGCTCAGCATCACATGGCACAGTATACAGCTCAGCATCACAGGACACAGTATACAGCTCAGCATCACATGGCACAGTATACAGCTCAGCATCACAGGACACAGTATACAGCTTAGTATCACAGGTAGGGCAAATTGCAGCCAATATCACAGGTGGGGTAACTAGTAGCCAGTAACACAGGTGGTGGCACTTTGCAGCCAATAACACAGGTGGGGTAACTAGTAGCCAGTATCACAGGTGGGGGTAAATTGCAGCCAATATCACAGGAGGGGGTAAATTGCAGCCAATATCACAGGTGGAGGTAAATTGCAGCCAATATCAGGTGAGAGCAAATTGCAGCCAATATCACAGGTGGGGGCAAATTGCAGCCAATATCACAGGTGGGGGCAAATTGCAGCCAGTATCACAGATGGGGGCACTTTGCAGCCAATATCACAGGTGGGGGCAAATTGCAGCCAATATCACAGGTGTGGGCAAATTGCAGCCAATATCACAGGTGGGCACACTTTGCAGCCAAAATCCCGGTTGGGGGCAGTTTTCAGCCAGTATCACAGGTGGAGGCAGTTTGCTGCCATTATCACAGATGGGGGCAGTTTGCAGACAATATCACAGGTGGGGGCAGTTTGCAGCCAATATCACAGGTGGGGGCAGTTTGCAACCAATATCACAGGTGGGGGCAGTTTGCAGGCAGTATCACAGGTGGGGGGACATTGCAGCCAGTATCACAGGTGAGGT